>OZ030396.1:33506589-33981589 GCA_964023965.1 Melinopterus prodromus
CCACAAAAAGCTATATTATGCAATGCCAGCAATTACTTTATTAGAAGAGCTAGAATAATGAAATATAGACTATAGGCTACCCACTAATTTATAGGTTTAAAGTTTATTACATAATCATTGTTTATCTCGCATTTGCCCTACAACAGATCGTGTTGAAGCATCTCATGATTGCTGTAGTTGACGCGGCGCTCTTCGGTCTTCGGGGCTAGCGGGGGAAGGACGCGACAGCGACGCTGCCAGTAGTGGCGGATTGCACGTGCTTAGTTACTAGAACAACAGTGTTTACGGACACAATACATATAACGACATGGCAATTATGCCTCGCCAAAGAAATTTGGATATACTGCGACAGATTACCGAATTAAAAAATAATGGAAAAATGAGTCAATAAGATAACACAACCACGAACAGGCATTTTGAAGTCCCATGGGAATTCTTGGCAATTTAAATCGGGTTTCGGGATTAGCATTTAAAATTAATGAGTGATCTGCAAAATATTCTGTGTCTACAAATTTACGATGCTAAATTTGTAAAAGTTTTAACGCTCAGAGCTGACGTTTGTAATTTATGTAATATATCAAGAGTTGTATTTATTTTATTTGTGCATGTATTTAATAGTATATTATTTGACGAGCACATAACTAAGGATATAAATCGCGAGCATGAAGTTTACCCGCGAGCCGTAGGCGAGCGTGTAATCATTCGAGCGATTTATTTCCGTTATGTGCGAGTCAAATACGACGTTCTATCTACGACTCATAAATTCCATTTTATATCAAATATTTTAAATGTATTTGTCATTGATGGCGAGGCGAACTGTCACTTAACTGTCATCCACGTTGGTTTCGACAGACTTTGACACTAGCGTTGTTTAATGATGACAGTTCGTTCAAATAATGAGGTCATTATTTGAACGAACTGTCATTATTATACAACGCTAGTGTCATTATAATCATTGGCGCGTATAATGATGGGGATTATATAGTCATAGATACGTATGCAATGAAGTTATTATATGTGAGTCGTAGATAAATATTTTGTTGTTGTTTAGTTTATCAAGAAAACTTAAGTTAGTATTCACCACTAATCGGAAAATCTGCCAACTCCATATTATTAGATCTATCCGCTTCCATCAAAATCTTGTTTACAACCTTATTATAATAAAACTGAAGAAAACATAAACGCCAATCGATAGAAGAGATTTCTCTCGTATCGGGTCACATATTATAATCAAAATTATGCAAAAATTGAGAATTTAATTGTTAGTTAAAATTACTACCTTGACAAATTATCGTTCTTTTTGTGTATTGATAATAAACTGCCCCGGTTCTCTCAGCTGTGTCGGTTCTCTCCGACATGACAGCACCGCTGACGTGTCCCTTCCCCGAAACACACCAAAGACCGTAGAGCGTCCAAATTCACGCAGCGAGTTTCAGCACGATGTTTTGTATGAAAAATGCAAGATAAACAATGATTCTGTAATAAACTTTAATCCTATGAATTGTGGGGTAGCCTATAGTCTGTATTTCATTATTCTAGCTCCTCTAATAACGGAATTGCTGGCATTGCATAACATGGCTTTTTGTGGGTCAACCACTAATCCAATGATTTTACAAAACGGCACAATGAAAGCTATCATTTCGCAAGTGATTTTACATTTTAATTCATTGAAATCTATGGATTATTTCCGGAGTAATTAATTGCTAAAGTTAAACGAATGAAATTTACGAGGCAAAAACAGCGCCAATTCTTCTTAATTTGGAACAATCTGAATAACACCAACATATACAGCTTTCTAATTTCTATGAGTTTTAGTATATTAATCAAGGACAGCATCAGAATTTTTCCAAATTTTGTCGCACCTAGTGTTGCGAGAAAATCTACGTCAAAAAAAGGGACATAATATATGGTCACGATAGTACGTAAAGTGTCCGTTTTACGAAAACTACATTTTTTACAACATACAAAACGTAAAATGGTCTACCATAGTTAGTAGTAAAATAGGAATGTTGTAATAAAGCATCTAATCACGACAATTAATTTGTATAACTGTATTGTTTTGTGGAATTTTATTTATGCTTTTAAAATGTAGTAAGGGACGCATTTCAGAACATGCAACTAACCGAAAAATTCGATAACTCACAGATATGTAAACAATGGCCATATTTCGGCTGTTACGTTCGATCAGCTCATCGCAAACTCCATAAGCTTTAATCGATACGTAGACGCGGACCCCGACAGAAAAACATCGCATCTAAACATTTTGTTTTGTAGTTGCGATATTTCTAGAACGGTTGAATGTATGTTTCATTATACAGTGTTTTTATACACTTGAAGCCCCTGAAGGTGCACCTTTATATCATAACAACAATAGATTTTACATAGGTGAATGAGAATGAGCAAAAAAGAATGTAAAAACTAATAAAAACAAGATAAATTATTTTAACAACAAGACTATTCCAAATTAAAAAAATTTAGATATTTTAGCAAATCTTCGTATCAATTTGCCTGATATGATTTTATTTGAAAAACTACTCATTAAATTTAAAACTACCTATTGGTTCTTTTAAGTTCCACAAACAGGAATGGAGTAACCGGAGCGCGCTCCAACTTTTCACCGCGTTGTTCCTATGGTTGCTTCTGAACGCAGTCCAGATCAAATAATTGTTTGAAAAGTCAAGTCCGGTGACGGATTTAATGTCAAAAGCATGTCAAAAGGAAGTAAATGTTGAAACTGGTTGAAACATAGGGATATGGAATTTTTTGGATAGTGGTTTATCGTGGTCCGTAAAATGGCCGAGAAAGACGATAAACCGTATGTATTATTTTTTATATACTCTGCGCTTATTTGCAAATTTCTCATCTTAATTATGTGTATAAACATAATGTTATAATACATTCTCGTTTTTGACCTGTAAAATCCCTAATTTAGAATAGGGGCATCTTGTGCATACAGACCTGACGCGCCGCTCCCGCGACGCGCCCGCGCCGTGCCTACCGTGAGTAGATCGAGGCAGACGCGCGCGCCACCCGCGCGCCCGTCGCAGGGGGGCGCGCGCGCCCCCGCGCGCCAGTCGTAGAGGGCGCGCGCGCCTGTCACGGTTGGCCCGCGCGCCAGTCCCAGTTGGCGCGCAGGTAGATCACGGTTCTCGACCATGCGCTTTATCCTCTCTCTACGACGGAGAAAAGTACTAAGATTATTGCGGTTTGTAGTTCTATTTTGTCTGGCTTTTTAACATCGTCATCCACCTAGTGGTTTTGGTGATTGTGTGATAAAGCTGTAAGATTCTACTTTAAAAAAATGGTTTTTACGAAATTTTAAGATAGGCTTGCAGTTGCCTTTATTTAACAAACAAGTGAATATCTCAGATACATTTTGAAAAACAACTTCCTTTAGTATTAATAATAATATATAAAACGCATTCCATGAAAAAATATAGTTTCTTCATGCACCTACATGTACTGTATAACTAAAAATAATTTTGCGTACATTTCTTTATAGATAATTGATCAACATTGATGCATAGTTTTTGAATCGTTTTTTGAGACCGAGATCCCCTTGCATTTGCACATAATGCGGAGATTCTGTTTTAACGGTTCATTCAAGTAACCATGTTGACATATTTGCTTTAAACCTGTTGAATAGCCAAATAAACATACATCCACAAATAAATGTAGATACTATATCCTTGGTATCACGTGCCAGTAATAAAAATTTATTTAGCCAGCCATTAATTGGTTGTTTTACACGAAACTTAGCTTTTCTTGTCCATACACTTTTATTCACTTTCGGTCAGTCCTTCCTGTAGGTTGACAATAAACTCATCAACTTTTTTACGTGCGATTCTCCTGTGCGATTATTCTTAATTTTATTTGCCATATCCTGCCAAGCATATTTTTTTGTCTCGTTTAAAATAATTTTTATGGATAGGATCCCATATACTATTTTAAATTTTCTGTACATATCTATAAAATTTAAGCTGGCATCAGTTGTCCACCCTGCAGACGACATGGCTCTCCGTTGACGTCCCAAGTTTTACTGCGAGACTCTTTGCGCTCGAACAACAAAATATGACATGGGACTTTCTGGTGCCTGGTCGCGGTGAACGCTGCCCGAGATAGGGCGCGCGCTCGGCGCATCGCAGGCGCGCGCGCTTCGCGTTGCAGGCGCGATGTTGCTCAACCGGCTTGCAGTGGGCTCGTCACAGGCGCTTAAATTGCCCGCGCGCCTGTACTTTTACGACGCGCCAGGCGCGCGCGCCGCCCGGCGCGGCGCGGCAGATTTGTATGCACCTTTAAGCCTTGTACATACTGCAGCTGCAACGTGTAACGTAACACGTAATGTAACATGTAACGCAACCATGTTGCAGCGCGCGTTGCACTGTATGCGCGCCGTGCTCGACCCACTGCGGTTTTCGTTAACCACGTCCACGCGCATTGCATGTTGCACTACTCGACCGCTTTAGAGCGTGCGGCAGTTTTCGGTCATGTTTGCAAGCATTTTTCACCTATTTTGCAACTTTTTGACGCAAAATCAGACGTTTTGTAGCACATTACTTCTACTTCTAAATAGTACGTTAAAAAAATTATAATCGGACCACCTCCGACGCACTCAGGCTGGCCGAAACATATTTTTAAAAAAATCAAACCGCAATTGTGCTATAACTAATCATCGGACAACGCCTGGGTTGTGCAATGTTTGCACTCAAAGTACCCACGAGCTCCTTTCTCGCGAAAAGCCTGCGCTACAACTTTGAAAATGGCAGACTTATGAATGTTTGAAACCCGCAGGTTTTTCCGGCTTTTCCGAATTTCCTCGGTTAATATTAATCCGATCGAATTTTTGAGGTTTTTGTTTATAACAAACTAAGTAATGACATTTGCGAGTCGAAAACACATCCCTATACATCTACAACTATCTTCTATCCACGTGACCTGGAAGTCTACTTTTGTCATCTTTTTGAAGCGAATACGATACTTCTCGAATGGTTAGGTGAGACGGAGTGGGGATATCAGCAGTTGTCTTCTGTTTGCAACTATCTATGAGCAAGTTTGTTTGTCGCTAAAGGCTCGTACGCACACGGCTAGTAGTTTAGTACAGTAGCGAGTATCCACTTACTACTAAACGGTATAGTACCTAAACTGTGTCCGAACGATCTGCGAATTAGTACAGTTCTGAGGTGAAGGTCGTCCGGGATGGAACTACAACGTAGACGCGCGGTTATCCGCAGTGTAATACAAAACATGATTACCATTGCAATCATGTTACATTAGTCCCTGGATAGACCAAAACCCCAATTTACATAAAACGCTGTTGAGCATATTTTTCGAGGTCGCAACCTCTCTTGCATCTGTTATTTCAGTAATTTTTAGCTATTTCAGTTCAAACTGGTGTGGTCTAGGCCAAACGGATTTTAATTAACGGTTTTGAAGTGTACCATAATTTATACGCGCGTTTTCTGTAGAGCGTGTTTTCTGACGCGCGCGTTTTTATCAGTATCGTGCTTTTTGAAGCTCGTGTTTTATGATGCGCGTGTATTATGGCTCGCGAGTTATCTGAAGCGCGTGTTTTTCTGAAGTACTCGACGGTGAGATATTCAAGGAGAAAGGTAATTTGTCGGGAAATTCCTAAAAAAGCGCGTGCTTTTTACGCGTGTTTTCTGTGTCGTGTGTTTTCTAACAAGTGTTTTATGAAATGTTCGCTTTCCGACGCGCGCGTTTTTTCCGCGCGTGTTTTTAACGCGTTCGTTGACAGCCGTGATTTTTAAGCGTGTTTTCTGATGCGGGTGTTTTCTGACGCTCGTGTTTTTTGAAGTATAATGAAGCGCGTGTTTTTTTACGTGCGTTTTCTGACAAGCGTGTTTTATGAAACATTATCTTTCCGACGCGCGTTTTTTACGCGCGTTTCTTACGCGCGTGTTTTTACGCGCGTTTTTAACGCGCGTTTTCAGACAGCCGTGTTTTTAAGCGCGTTTTCTGATGCGGGTATTTTCTGACTCTCGTGTTTCTCTGAAGTATAATGAAGAGCGTGTTTTTTACGTACGTTTTCTGTGTCGCGTGTTTTCTGACAAGCGTATTTTATGAAACGTTCGCTTTCCGACGCACGTGTTTTTTACGCGCGTTTTTTGACAGCCGTGTTTGTAAGCGCGTTTTGTGATGCGGATGTTGTCTGACGATCGTGTTTCTCTAAAGTATAATCAAGCACATGTTTTTTACGCGCGTTTTCTGTGTGGCGTGTTTTCTGACAACCGAGTTTTATGAAACGTTCGCTTTCCGACGCGCTTGTTTTTTACGCGCTGTTGTTGACAGCCGTGTTTTTTAAGCGTGTTTTCTGATGCGGGTGTTCTTTCAAGTGATTTTATCAGAAAACCCGTGTTTGAGATATCAAAATTAAGTATAGTCACAGGTAATTCACTCCTAAGTATGCATACTCTGTCCAAATTTGGGAATAATCAGTCAAGGATTTTCCCAATTATGAATTTATTCGTGTTGGGACCTGCACCGTGGGCCGTGCTATACGCCACAACAGGTAACAAAAGGTACTCCACAAAAACAAATGTGTCCGCACCTCTGTAGCGGCATAGTTGTTTACTGGTACGTGGTGGGGAGACCTACTTGCCCGTAGAATAGAATAATTTGTATCTTCTTGCCTAAATCGTTTTACGAACTACTCGACTCAATTTTTATGTCCGCACACAGAAATTCACTAAATTACTCGCTACTGTACAAAGCTACTAGCCGTGTGCGTACGAGCCTATCTTCTTGTCTAAATCGTTTTACGAACCACTCGACTAAATTTTCATGTTCGCACACTGAAAATCTCTAAATTACCAGCAACTGTACTAAACTACTAACCGTGTGCGTACGAGCCTTAAGAACAATAACGCACACGCCACGCCCATACGTTTAAAATACAGGGCACCCTGGGACCGTCGGTTTCCTGATACTATTTTTGTCATGAACTCAATCATTTTCTGCTTTATTGCCTGGTTTAATATGTCAACGAATAAGTTTGACTATAATCTGTTGTAAGTTTGGCAACATCCTAGATTTATATCATATGCTCAATAACATTCCAGTTGCTAATAGGGTTTTATGGTCATGTGGAAATTTGAATAAATTCATTAAACAAATGATTCTACACCATGTAAGATATCATCCTGAGAAGCTATTATCTCGGTGCGTTGGAATATTTTTGATAAAATTGCAATTAAAAGTGTTAAATTAAAAAAATTGTCGACCACCGCCGAAAATAGTCTCCTTTAGGGTATTTTATTTCAGGAAAATTACTGTCACTGTTTACTTGTTGGGAAGCCATTTGGAAGCAAATACATTTATTCTTCAAAACACGCTACAATACATCATATACAAAATACAATAGATACTATAAGTTGCACATGCCGGGCATCTTGCTGTTTCATCACTCCCTCGTTCCTCGCCTCGGGATATGGACCGGGTCCTTTCTCCAGCTATCGGTATTGAGAGTCTGTGTTGTTTGTGGCATTTCATTTGAGGGGAGGTGGTCAGTTTCGGGCTGTCACGTCCTTTGCTGTAGGCTTTTTGCTGGGGCACATCTGTTAGTCCGGTATTTCTCTGGCCATATGTGTGTCATTGTTCTAACATAACTACAGGGTTATGTATTTCTTTTGGCTTAGTGTGTGGTGTTTTTGTTTGTATACTTTTATTTTGTAGTTTGTATATTAGTAGTATTTTGTTTAGTGTTATTCTTTGAAGCAGTGTTAGTTCATTTGTCAGTTTGTGTACTTCTGTTGTTGGGGTGTGTCATCAATATTGTATAAGATTTTTAGCATAATTGTTTTGCTGTCGTTGAAGTTTAGTTGGCTATTTGTTGTGTTGCTCTATATATTTATTACGTAGTTGATGTTAGATGTATAGAGGCTGTTGTAAATGGATGCTTTTAAATAGTTGGGAGAGATGGCTCTTATTTTATGGAAGGCGGTTATAGTCCTTCCGTTCTTCTTCACTAAAGTATTTACATGTGAGTTCCAGGATAATGTTTCCTGTATAGTTATTCCTAAGTATTTCATTTCTTTCTTTTGTTGTATGTTTGTCCCGTTAATTTTTATGGTCAGGTGCAATTTTTCTTTTTTGTTTGAAAATATTGCGTATTCTGTCTTTTTTTTCATTCAAAGTAAGACGGTTGCTGGCAAACCATGCTTCTATTTTTGGTAGGTCTTCTTCTATATCTTGTTGTAGTCTCTCCTTTCTCTTAGCTGAGTATAAAATACAAGTTTCGTCGGCATACATGTACACTGATCCCTTTAATTTAAACACATGTCGCTGTCAAACAAACATCAAATAAACATCTCTCTGTCTTCGTTTCTTGGTTGTTTAAAAAATATCTTATTCGACGTTTCTGCCGATTTGCTACCACTCTCCGACACACAACAAACTCTATAATTTTGTTTAAACATCGCATCGACCGCACTTAGGTAACCTCAATCTGGTGAATGCAGCTGTCAGCCTGAGCTGCAAATGATGGAACACAACTACGTTCGAAATGAAGTAACGTTGCCAATTAGTCGTTATATTTGCTTCCCGTGCTGTCATTAGAAACAATACTCATTCAAATTTTAAACGGAGTTTTCTCTTAAATTAAAGTAAATTTTAACTTTTTATTTGTATAACTAGTATCAGTCACACATATTCCTTCTAAACATGTACTATTTCAAAAACGGCGTAATACTTTATTGCAATTCATTGAATATATTGTTGATATACTCAATAAATGTATAAATACGCATACGCGAAAAGAGTAGCTGTTTAATTTACATTGACATATAATTATTTTGGAAAAATAATAATAATTTTAAAACTACAAAATGACGACAATGAAACGTCAGCTATGACGCACACGCACTATTATATTTAGACTTTAGACATGCTTTAGACTATACATTATATTTAATAAAATATGCTTTCCGTTGATAAATCTCGGTAAAAATGGGTTTTGGCCAGAGAGTGTGTATAAGATAATGAATATACAACTTGCAGCAAAAACTTGGATATTTGGGCGCAGATTTTGTTGGTATAGGCTTAATTATTTATTTTCATAGACCTGTAGAAGAACCAGACTTCAACACTGACTATGACCCATTTAAGCAGAGGAACCTTGCAAAACCCACAAAGTATTCACGATGTAAGTGTTTGTCAATCTTTAATTAATTGTTTTTTGTTACTTTGTAGCGATATTGAAGCAATGGCGCACATGGCAAAGGGTCTTTGGGGCACTGGTGTTCTGTCTTTACCTAACAGCTTTAAATGTGCTGGAATGGTTATGGGTATTGTTTGCATTACTGTTAATGGTATTCTAGCTACAGTAGGGTTGCATATATTGGTTAGGAAAACAAAGATTAAAGTAAAATTTATAATTTAATTGATTATATTTTATAGGTGTGTGATTTTCATCTAGCTTGTAAGGCTTGGCAGGTACCAGTGATGACTTATACCAATGCTATGCGATATGGTGTGAAAATGGGACCGCCAAAGCTTCGTAGATACAGCGAACTACTTGCGTATGTATTAATGGTTTCATGTATTTTGTACAGTAATCTTATTGCTGTTAAAATACGAACATTGAATTCCTATGATGCCATTAATTATACATTTACAGGGCTAAATTTCTTGAATCGCAACTGAAACAAAGCTCATATGGCAAGCGGGAAGAAGCTATATCCATGCTACACTATAATCAAAATTGTAAACCATGATACAACTGATGTCTCCCTAGTTCTATAGCCATTAATATAAAAGGTTTGTTCGAGTAGGACCAAAATAAGTTCATAAAGCATATTCTTTCTCTTGTGATCTCTTAAGTACGCGCAATAGTCCTTCCAAAACGTCCATTGTACATACTTAGAGGATTACTCAATTGTTTTTACTGCTGCTCGAACAAACCTATAGTATTATAACATTCACATATTTTCCATGATGCCACCAACAGTGATTGATAATGAGACTTGCAATTCCTCTGACAAAACAATCATTAATATATCTTGCTTTATTAATTTCCGTGATACAAATTGGACCGATTTTGCCCATTTACTTATTTGCTTATCCTTACGTTTTGTGCATACCAAATTTGAGATCAATAACTTGAAAATTACGGCTGTTATCGTGTACACTAGGGTGGTCCAAAAAACGGAGTTTTCGCTACAGGGCAACGTCCCCCCCGACCTGGGGGTCTATCCCCATTTTTCCAAATTAAGAAGAATTGGCGCCGTTTTTGCCCCGTAAATTCCATTCGTTTAACTTTAACAATTAATTACTCCGGAAATAATCCACCGATTTCAACGAATTAAAAGGTAAAATCAGTTGCGGAATGCTAGCTTTCAATGTGCCGTTTTGTAAAATCATTGGATTAGTGGTTGACCCACAAAAGGCTATATTATACAATGCCTGCAATTCCGTTATTAGAAGAGCTAGAATAATGAAATATAGACTATAGGCCACCCAATAATTCATAGGTTTAAAGTTTATTGCATAATCATTGTTTATCTTGCATGTTTCATACAAAAGATCGTGGCGAAACTCCGCGTGAATCCCTACGGTCCTCGGTGTGCTGCGGGGAAGGGAGGCGTTAGCGGTGCTGTCATGTCGGAGAGAACCTACACAGCTGAGAGAATCGGGGCAGCTTATTATCAATACACACAAAAAAAACGATAACTGGTCCAGGTAGTAATTTTAACTAACAATAAAATTCTTTTATTTTTGCATAAATTTGATTATAATATGTGACCCGGTACGAGAGAAATCTCTTCTATCGATTGGCGTTTATGTTTTCTTTAGTATTTATACAACAAGGTTGTAAACAAGATTTTGATGGAAGCGGATAGATCTACTAATATCGAGTTAGCAGATTTTCAGATTGCTTGATAAACCCAAAACATATTTAAAAAGTATGCCTGTTTTTGTTATATAAATATTCAAACTGTTATAACAGTTTCAACAGCTTATTTATTAATAATATTTAAATACATGCACAAACAATATAAAATAAATACAACTCTTGATATATTACATATATTACAAACGTCAGCTCTGAGCGTATAAAACATAAAAATATCAAAAAACTTTTACAAATTTCGCATCGTAAATTTGTAGACACATAGAATATTTTGCAGATCACTCATTAATTTTAAATGCTAATCCCGAAACCCGATTTGAATTGCCAAGAATTCCCATGGGACTTCCAAATGCCTGTTCGTGGTTCTGTTATCTTATTGACTTATTTTGCTATAATTTTTTAATTCGGTATTCTGTCGCCGGATATCAAAATTTCTTTGGCGAGGCATAACCGCCGTGTCGTTATATGTATTGTATTTTCGCCAAAGGCGATAAAAACAACAAAAACCACAGTGGACTGTATACGTAAGACAATTAGCACATAACAAACAACTAATGATAACGATGAACGACCAAACGTTCGATTCCCACGTTGCTAGATTATATTATCAGTAAATATCCAATACAAGACCAATAATGTACCAACTAGATCAACACAGAACAATACTAAACACTCAAGTAGACCAATTATCTATCACCAACGAATAAGGCAAAATCGCTTCAATAAATCGTCGAACACAATGACAACTTACTCTCACGAATATTTTCAAGCGAATGAATGTGGCCGAAAAGTCACCTAGACCAGCTGTCTCCCTCGAAACCTCTTCCAATGTCAACCAGGTTCAACTATATACCGGGTACAGCTGGTCCCACAAAAACGAAACTATAGTAGACCGAAATACTCTTTTACATATAAGATATCAACCTCGCACAACAAATGATCAAATTTAGACCAATATTTAATTACTGGCCTAAACATATTGTGTCTATAAACACTGTTATTCTAGTAACTAATGCACGTGCGATCCGCCACTATTGGCAGCGTCGATCCCTTCCCCCGCTCGCCCGAAAGACCGAAGAGCGCCGCGTCAACTGCAGCAATCATGAGATGTTTCAACTCGATCTTTTGTAGGGAAAATGCAATATAAACAATGAATATGTAATAAACTTTAAACCTATGAATTAGTGGGTAACCTATACACTATATTTCATTATTCTAGCTCTTCTAATAAAGGAATTGCTGGCATTGCATAATATAGCTTTTTGTGGGTCAAGCACTAATCCAATGATTTTACAAAAATGCACATTGAAAGCTAGCAGGTGATTTTACTTTTTAATTCGTTCAAATCTGTGAATTATTTCCGTAATAATTAATTGCTAAAGTTAAACGACTGAAATTTACGAGGCAAAACAGCGCCAATTCTTCTTAATTTGCAAAAAACGCCAACATATACAGCTTTCTAATTTTTATGAGTTATACCATATTAATCAAGGACAGCATCAGAATTTTTTCAATTTTTTTTGCCCCTTGATTTGCGAAAAAATGGACGTCAAAAGAGGGGACATAATATATGGCCACGATAGTACATTAACAATCGAAAAGCGTATTAATTTCTATTAGTACTGCTGTATAAATCACATCTAGTGAACGACTATTTAATAATATATTATTTGACGAGCACATAATTAAGGATATAAATCGGGGGCATGAAATTTACACGCGAGCCGTAGGCGAGCGTGTAATCATGCGAGCGATATATATCCGTTATGTTCGAGTCAAATACAACATTTTATCTACGACTCTAAATTCCATCTTATGCAAAATTTCCATCTTATGCAAAATATTTTAAATGTATTTGTCAATGAAGGCGAGGCGAACTGTCAAATAACTGTCATCCACGTAGGTTTTGACAAACTTTAACACTGGCGTTGTATAATGATGACAGTTTGTTCAAATAATGGGGTCATTATTTGAACAAACTGTCATTATTATACAATGCTAGTGTCATTATAATCATTGGCGCATATAATGATCGGGATTATACAGTCATAGATACGTATGCAACGAACTCATTATATGTGAGTCGTAGATAAAAAAATTAAGTTGTCAACGTAATATAATCAATCAATCTGTAAATAATTAAATTATGACTGTTGACACACAAGTTTGGTACATGTTGTGTACAGCATGGGCGTATCCAGGGGGGGGGGGCAGGAGCATTTTGGTATTATTTTTATTACATTTACATAGCACTCTTTGACTTATAGACACTAGGGTGGATATTTTTATTTAGAAAGCACCGGTCCCCTCCAAATCGTTTCCAAATTAAAAAAAATGGACACTTTATATATTTTTATTTTTAATGGCGCTCTTCGCGGCTTCATTTTCATGGGAAGAAGACATTTTTTGGTATTTTTCGAATAATTGTTCTGGGATTGGGACAACTTATGTCAAAGTTATAGGACTTGTAAAGGACTTTTCAGGGAAGAATTGACCTATTATACATATGGATTTGACGCCCCCATTCCACCCAGTACCCTGAAAACTACACAAACGAAAAAGAAAAACTCAATTTTTCATAAAATTTACCGTTCTAATCATTTTATTATATTTTTCTCATAGAAATCATTACTATAAGTCTTGTGAAATGTTTATAAACATTTGTCAGATAATTTCCATTTGTTGAAACAAATTCTATTTGTTTAAATAATTCGCTTTTCTTGAAAATCCGTCTGCATTCTGTTTTCTGAGTTCGAAATGGCAGTTTATTACCTTAGAAGGACACTATTCATGAAAGAATTCCTTCCTAACGCGGTCAGGTGGAAAAGCACATGGGAGCGGTAGCTCCAGATGTGCGCAGTGAGGTGTAAGCATTAACAAATTTTGACACACGGCATAACCCGAAAGCAGTTTATTTTCTAAATTCCTTCCTATTGTTTAAACAATCAATTTTAATATTCATTTTCAACTTTTTGTTTAATTATAGTATAAAAGTCAGTTAATTTGTGAAATTAACTTTTAAGTTTCATGTTTGGGTTATCTAGTCTGTATTATCTAATAAACCCACATTTGCTTAAACAAATGCCATTCATTATTTTTTTTCAATTCGCCAAAAATTAAATTTTTTTGTAGTTCGGTCTGGCGAGTTGTTTTTGTGAAGTGACATTTTGTATTTTTTTGGGATGACTTCCAGTATTTGAATAATAAAATAATATTCGTTTTTAATATTTCATCAAATTAGAGTACAAGGAACAGTTTCCAGACAGCAACAAATCAACATTATCTTGCGACACACAGCGGTAGGAAATCAGAATAAGAAATGGAGAGAGAAATGTGATTGATTAATAAAATTTGTTGACTTTAGGAAATTACAATTATGTACGCGAAAAAAAGGTTTTCAAACCGTTTCAATTTTTTCGAATAAATGATATTGAAAACAAATAATATTTTATTATTTAAACAATGAAAATCATCCTAAAATATAAATGCTGCCACTTAAGAATAACAGTTAGCCAGACCGATATAAAAAAAATAATTTTAAGTGAATTGCAAACAAAAATTGTTTAAACAAATAGAATTTGTATTATTAGATAATATAGATAATTGGTTTGTTAGATATCTCGAACATGAAATTTATAAGTTAATTTCACAAAAACACTGACTTTTCTAGTATAATTAGAAAAAAAGTTTTTGCCAATTTTTTAATGTCACTGTAAGATTATTTGCCATTTCGTACACAGAAAACAGAATTCAGACTGACTTTCGAGAAAAACGAATTATTTAAACAAATAGAACTTCTTTAATCAAATGTAAATTAACTGACACATGTTTATAAACATTCCACTAGACTTATAGTAATGCTTTCTATGAGATAAAAGAGACTGAAATGATTAGAAGGATCAATTATCTTAAGAATATACATTTTTTCATTTAAGGTAGTTTTCAGGGCACTATGAGGATGGGTTGGGGCGTCAAATCGATAATGTGTAAATTGATAATGTGTATAATAGGTCAAAATCTTCCTTGGAAAGTCCTCTACAAGTCCTTAAGTAATCTTAAGTTTTCTCAAACTCCGAAAAATTATTTGAAAAATACCGAAAAATGTGTTCTTCCCGAGCATTTTCCCATGAAATTTTAAGGCCTCGACAAGCACGGCTAAACAAAATTTCATCAAACAAAATTACGTCTCCACTTTTTCGGGTTTGGGGTCGTTGCTTTATACCATCACAAAAATATTTGCAATGCGTTTTTGGACCACACCCTAATGGATATCGTTCTCCCATACAGCAGGTTAAATTTAGAACACTGCCCGCCCCCCTTCCGGTTTGAGCTGGATACGCCCCTGGTGTACAGTACTTTTATACCGATCTCGATGCTGCCGATTGACGTTGGTAGGGACAGCCTGACTACCCCCAGCAAAAAAAAAAATGTCGAAACGAAATATTTCGTGGAATATTTAGTTATTTCCTAATCGAAACAACACCACTCGTTTGAATAAACAGAACAGAAATATTACCGGCAAGGTCCACAATGCGCACGCCATTAGTAAAATGATTAGTATTTCCATTCAAATTAAACGTTAAATTGAACTTGAAACCTTTGCCGATAACACAAAAAATATCCGGCTCAATTCTGTCGATATTATCTAAAACTGTTTTTTTTTTTTAATTAGGAGACTTACAGACCTCTTTATGGTCATGTTGCAGATTGGTGCTATGTGCGTTTACGTACTATTCGTGGCGGTTTCCATGAAATACGTGGTAGACTCGCTAACAGAAAAAGATGTTGTCATAGAGATGGGCTTCATCATAATGATTGTACCTGCCATGACCATCATCTCTGTGAAGAACCTAAAGAGGCTTGTACCGCTATCCTACATTTCGTTGCTCATAACGTTTGTGGCGATTATCATAATATGCTACTATATATTTCGAGAACGATTGGTGCCAATAAACGAGAGGAGTATGGTAAACGACATCACGCTGTTGCCGCAAGTTATCGGAACGACGCTGTACACGTTCAGCAGTGTTCCCGTGGCGGTTTCTGTTGAGAATAGCATGAAGAATCCTTCTCATTTTCATTGCGTCTACGATATCGCTGTAGTCATGTTGGGGATCATGTATCTGGTCATTGGATTTTTTGGTTACTGGAAATGGGGCGATGACGTTGCTGATGCTGTAAACTTAAACTTACCAAAGACAGAATTGTAACGCAATTGCATTTACTTGATTTTCGCAGATTCCAATCCAAATTCAAACTAGCAGATTAAATGTTAGTCCAGTCAAATGGTGTTTTGGCCAGGAAAAAAATATAGAATTATTTTTTTCTTTTATTCTATATGTATTTTGGGGTGCTGAATCCGATTTTCAACTTTGCTGCTTCCCACGGATATGGCTTCACAACGAAAAAAGAACATCAAAATTTTCGACTCATCCTCATTTTTTTTGCAAAAGATCATAAAACTATGCCCTTGTCGACGTAGACCACTATATACAAAAATAAAGTACACTAAATTTCCTCTAATAGGCACCCTCAAGTGTATTTTTTTGTTGAATGATTTGGCTGCTAGAGCGCGCGAAAAAAACCCAGATTTTTCTACTTTATATAATGTGCGTGTAATTAAAACAAGCTTAGACTCTGATAAAACTACATTAAATTCACTACAAATTGCACATATTAATCACTTCTTTTGGCCAGACCGTGTAGGCGCGGGTTCAGGTTTATATGTCACATTGAGCAAAAATGTTCAAAAGTCAAAAACCCTTCACCAAAAATTCAGTAGGAACTGGGCCTGGTTTCGCTCCTAAAATATGACACGGAAACAACATTATTAGTAGTGACTGCCGTGAATTTAGTATTGAATGCCTCTCTCATCTGCAACCACTTTGTGGGGTGCAGGCTCACTGGTGCGCTGTGAGGGCCCAGGGGGTAGACTCCTCATCTCCAAAATGAAAGAAAACATGATGGTGTAGTGGAAACTGCATGATAATTTTATTAAATTAGTAGGTACTAGAAAAGTGGATGTTTCAAATGTGTGCAGCAATGAAAATTATCTTGTATTTTCGAATTGTGTTGGGTTTATGGTGTGTCATCCATTACGTCCAAATCCATATATTTTCAGGTTGTTACAACCTCCCACAATATTGGCAAAGCCGGGAGCCATATAGGCCAGCCTTCTTACAACCAGAATGCCATTGCCAGTCTTCTTACAACCAGAATGCCATTGCCAGTCTTTCTTGCGTTTACAAGAAATAAACTGAAGCACTCCAACTGTATAGGATCTTTCACAAACCCCAGCCACGCCTGAACTTTGAGTTAGACCCAAACTGACATCTAACATCCCGATTCTCCCCCAACAGAGGCCGCTGCAAGGCAGCACTCATTGAGGGTCTACATCCAAGTTGAAGCATGGGCCGCATGGCTGGGGTTTGGGAAAGATCCTATACAGTTGGGATGGATGAAGAACAGATATGGTATATAGCCCACCACCAACGTCGAGCCCCCCTGCACCTGACAAACTGCTTCAGCTTTTTTTGTAAATGCAAGAGAGACTGCAACGGGCATTGTGGTTGTAAGAAGGCTGGACTATATTGCTTCCGGCTTTGCCAATACTGTTGGATGTTCTACAACCTGAAAAATTTGTCGCTAATGATGACTAGGATTTGGACGAAATGAACGACACACTACAAATCCAACACAATTCGAAAATACAAGATAATTTTCATTACTGCACACCTTTGAAATATCCGCTTCTCAAGTACCTATTAATTTAATAAAATTCTCATGCATGTTTTCTTTCATTTTTTAGATGAAGAGTTTACCCCCTGGGCCTTCACAGCGCACCAGTGAGCCTGCAACCAAAGTAGTGGTTGCAGATGAGAGAAGTATTCACTAGTAAATTTACTGCAGTCATTGCTAACAATATTGTTTCTCGTTTTCATATTTCAGAAGGGAAACCACTAAGCGTCGCAGATTTATTAAAAAAATATTTTATACATTAAGTATTCGTTAAAAAGATGAAATATATAGTTTGTAATAAATAAATAGTGATAATTTAGGTCTCTACTCAATCTTTGGTGAAGGGCTTTTGACTTCTTGACCAAAAAAGTGATTAATATGTTAGACCGAGAGCCCGCGACAAAATTCTACCCTCATAAAACATCACTCTCATTCTTTTGTGACTTATAGATAAATACATGTTCTCTCATAATAACTTGGTGTGGCTAACCCCACTTGGCCGGAAGTACTTGGCACACCTCCCTGAAGGGCAGGAAAGTCGGTGTACCAATACCCTCATCGAACATCACGCCCATTTTTTATAACAAGAAACTTTGAGTCTTCTTATTACCAGAAACGTTGGTGTGCCTAGCCGGAAATGGCCGGAAGTGGGTTGCAGACCACTTATTTAACAGACGATGGTATCTGCGTTACCTTACAAAACACATATGTCAAATTTGCCACAATTACAGAAGAATATATGTACTTTCATAGTAGTTTAGTCCAACCAACCCCGGTTGGCCGGAACGTTCTGGCACACCGACTTCAACAGTTAACATCGTCCGTATACCATCACAATCATCGAACATCTCGCTCATTTTTTGGCATAACAAAGTTTACGGCTACTTATTACCAGAAATGTTGGTGTGCCTAGCCGGAAATGGTCGGAAGTGGGTTGCAGACCAGTTATTTAAAAGACGATGGTATCTGCGTTACCTTACAAAACACATGTGTGAAATTTGCCACAATTATAGAAGAACACATGTACTTTCATAGTAGTTTTGTCCAACCAACCCCGGTTGGCCGGAACGGTCTGGCACACCGACTTCAACAGTTAACATCGTCCGTATATCAGCACAATCATCGAACATCTCGCTCATTTTTTGCCATAACAAAGTTTACGGCTACTTATTACCTGAAGCGTTGGTGTGCCTAGCCGGAAATGGCTGGAAGTGGGTTGCAGACCAGTTATTTAACAGACGATGATATCTGCGTTACCTCACAAAACACATGTGTCAAATTTACCACAGTTATACAAGAATGTGCTTTCATAGTAGTTTAGTCCAACCAAAATTTTACAGTCAAATTTTATAATGTGCAAAATTGTAAATCTGTCAATGCTGCAAGAGTGGAGCTGTTTTATAAGTTCTTTGCAAGTGGCAGCGCTGGTGACCAACTTTTGAAGGAGGTGACAAATTTCAGTTCAAATTTAATTCCGCCGTGCTGGCGCTCACTCCAGCAGAAAGTATTGAGAACAATATTTACAAATTCTATGTGGCAAAATGCTACCCATCAAAATTGCACAGTGCTACATCCAGAATATTGTGGATGGAAATTTAATCAAAATCAACAACTGGAGCCAGTCCGGTATGTCGGGCATCCGACTCCACTACGGGTAGACGACATCATCAAATCCTCAATAAATGAATATGATTCCGATCATGATGACCATATACATCACCACGATGGTGATTCAGAAGAAGAATTATAATTTAAGAGACACCAAAAAATCCTACTTATTTAATTAATTAGTAATTAGTAATTATTTAAAACAATACTTTAATATGTTGCTTATAATTTTTTAAATTGTAATAAAGCTGTTATTTTAAAATCTATTTTTATTTTTTTTTTAATATTGGTTGCATATTGAATCATCAACACTGGAAGAAAAAAAGAACGCCAATTAAACAAGGCAGTCAAGGTACAAAAAATGTTTGGGCAATTATTTTCCTCAATTTCGGGCTAGACACAACATCTGTTTTATAATAAACAGGCTAAAACATTCTTATGCAAAAAAATGATCGAGATGTTCGATGATTGTGATGGTATACGGACGATGTTAACTGTTGAAGTCGGTGTGCCAGACCGTTCCGGCCAACCGGGGTTGGTTGGACGAAACTACTATGAAAGTACATACATATATTCTTGTATAACTGTGGTAAATTTGACACATGTGTTTTGTGAGGTAGCGCAGATACCATCGTCTTTTAAATAACTGGTCTGCAACCCACTTCCGGCCATTTCCGGCTAGGCACACCAACGTTTCTGGTAATAAGTAGCCGTAAACTTTGTTATGCCAAAAAATGAGGGAGATGTTCGATGATTGTGATGGTATACGGACGATGTTAACTGTTGAAGTCGGTGTGCCAGACCGTTCCGGCCAACTGGGGTTGGTTGGACTAAACTACTATGAAAGTACATACATATATTCTTCTGTAATTGTGGCAAATTTGACACATGTGTTTTGTAAGGTAACGCAGATATCATCGTCTGCTAAATAACTGGTCTGCAACCCACTTCCGGCCATTTCGAGCTAGTCACACCAACGTTTCTCGTAATAAGTAGCCGTAAACTTTATTATGCCAAAAAATGAGCGAGATGTTCGATGATTGTGATGGTATACGGACGATGTTAACTGTTGAAGTCGGTGTGCCAGGCCGTTCCGGCCAACTGGGGTTGGTTTAACGAAACTATTATGAAAGTACATATATTCTTCTACAATTGTGGCAAATTTGACACATGTGTTTTGTGAGGTAACGCAGATACCATATTCCTTTAAATAACTGGTCTGCAACCCACTTCCGGCCATTTCCGGCTAGGCACACCAACATGTTATACATTTCGAAAATGAGAAAAGACACGACTATTGGAAAATGTCAAAATTCAATTAAACTCTTAATTATATCACGCTTTTCGTTATTGGTAAACGGCATTTTACATCCACAATCAACCACAATTAAGGTTAATTTGGTTAAATGGCAAACATAACGCTGAGGGCGCCGCTTGATCCAAGTGAATTTTGCTGGCGTTGCTTGGCAACGACTCCGACGGTCTGTAACCAAGCTCCAGTTGGGTACCTGAAGGGTTTTTGATTATTACACCATTATGTAAAAAAAGAATGGTAACATGTTATACATTGTGGAAATGAGAAAAAACACGAGCATCGGAAAATGCCAAAACTCAATATGGCGCCCATAGGAAAAACAAAAGTTGGCCATGGTTACGCCGTCATCTTTGATGTTATTTCAAATTAAAAAATGACACTGCATTCCTTGTTAAAAAGTACCTGTAGAATGTTTTTGTTTCAAATGTCTAGCTACATTTGGTTTTGAATAAAAAATTAAAAACGATATCTTAAAATTTCAATTTTTTGTGGATATCTTTAAAATGAAAAATGATAGCTTAAATTTCTTTTCAGATAATTGATTAGCACAAAAATACGAAACTTTGCCAAATTTAAACATAGGCTATATCTCCACTAATAAGCGAGATCCCCATGGTGAGGCTCGAATTTGAATCACCCGGTATAGTGGTCTACGTCGAAAAGTGCATAGTTCTGTGATTTTTTGCAAACATCTGAAGATGAGTAAAAAAATTTGAGTTTTTTTTGCGATTTTCGTTGTGAAGCCATATCCGTAAGAAGTAGCAAAGTTAAAATTCGGATTCAGCACCCCAAACTACATATATAATGAAAGAAAAAAATACTTCTATATTCTTTTCCTGGAACAGGCACCCACGGAAACGATTTGACTGGACTATGTGTCGACACAAAATCAATAAAACTCGGATATGCTACTCTCTGTAGGTGTACCGGGTGACCAACCCCATAGGTCCACCCGTTTATCATTTTTTTTTATTTATGACGCTGGATGAATGAATTTTTGAGAAGTGTTAACAGACCAAAAAAGGTTACTCTTAAGGTTATTATGACTTACGGTTCTTCAGGGAATGACACATCATTGCAATTTTGAATCGCACCCTATGTTATTTGTGTTATATTTTCAATCAGGATGACAGTTTGAACACAAAATCATGTCGATCGTCAATTTGTATTACCAAGGCAACAAAAAGTAACCTTTTTCGTTAATAATCTAGCTGGCTATAAATTGGTGAAAATACTTTAAAATTTTCAAATAAACATTAAATTGATTTGGGCCGATGTTGTATTACTGACGCCCTCTACAGTGATTTAATTGGGTTGTCGCCAATGAGTCAGTTTTACAATGACACCAAATACTTGATATATTGCTGAAAATCGTTGAGAGGAATTGTCGTTTAAGGCAAAGAATTAGAAAACAAATATTGGCTTAGCAAACTATGGATGAATGCTAACATCTGAATTTGACAGTTTGCTGAATTGCGCGCACTGATGTTTAATGCCCGGGTATTACTCCTATACTACTTAATTACTAAATAAAAGTTTTTTTTATCGTAAAATCCAAAGGCATTATGACAAAATAAAGGCTATTCTTCTAAAAATAAAAACATTTTTAAAACAAAGTATAAAAATATCAGTTTCATTTGACGATATATCAACCGTAAGAAATTTTCTTGTCATCTTCGTCCATTCAATCAATTGAATTAATCTTCCATATATTCTGATTCTGTTATCGAAGAAGATTTAGCAGAAACTTATGATTATATGTTAAGTATGTCAAATTACCGGCTTTTGACGTTGTTAATCAATTTCTTATTTTGCTATAAATCCAACTAAATATAGTAAATGTCCTTATATAACTCCAATATTTTACATTATTTGTAATCAGGAGTACACATTTACAGAGTGTTTTTTTTCCGCAAAACTTTTTTCGATATAGTAAAGGCCACATTGAGTAAAAAGTTTCATATACACCTACTTGTTTTCTTTATTCCTTAAAAATTACAACCGTTTGAAATAATAGTAAAATATTTGCAAAGCCATATTTAAAATGATTTAACTTATTTTGGAATTGAAAAAAATCAATAAGTCGGCATGAAAGAAACTTTATACTCAGAATGACAATTACTTGTAGAGAAACAAATGTCTAAAAAGTTTCATTATGTAGTTTGTTTTCGTTTATTTATTTATGTCTTACATGATCATGAAGTGATATTTTACATCTTGGATACCGGGACAAAAACTGCTCTTGCATCCGCGGGCGTATAAGGTTTCCATGGTTATATGTCAAATATATCAAATATTTGACATTTAAATTGTAACATTTAATTCATTAATGTCATTATTGGCGATTAAGGTTATAAGTTAGACAATAATTGTCTGTACTGTCACTCGGCAATGTCATTTGTTGGCGATTAAGGTTATAAGTTTGACAAGTAATTGTCTGTATTGTCACTCAACTCCGAATTGTTTGTATTGTTATTCAACTCCGTAGATACGCATGTCACTTGATAACGTCAAAATATTTATTAATATTACTCAAACGGAGGACAAAACCATTCTAGGACATAAAATTTTGTATGCACCTCTGGCATTAATTGATGTTTATACCCTCGGGCGACTTAAAAAGCTCTCGGGCCTGTCGGTCCTCGAGCTTTTTAAACGGTCGCCCTGGGGGCATAAACATCCGTGTAATGCCCTTGGTACATAAATAACTATTATTCAGTTTAAAACAACATTTAACATTTTGAATTTTTTACTTCAATTTATTTATTTTCAATTTTGTTATTTAAGTATTGATTGTGCTCTTTCTTAGTTTAAGCAATGTTTGATTGCAGTTTGTTTATTTTTCTTTATTTAGTTAATATTTCAACCGGCTGTAACTTGGAGTTGAGAGAACAATTAGGTCGATATGAAAAGTTATACTCAGAGTGACATTTATTCTCTAAAAATAATTCTTGCGAGAAAAAAAGATAGATAGATAAGATACACCCAGTATAAATATCGCTAAAATGTTGTTAAATGGTGTTTTAAGCATAAAAATGATAAATACCTTGGTGATAATAATTGACGCCGATATGTTTGTGTCCAGAATGTTACTTTGATTGAAAATATCACACAAATACTAATTGTCATACCTAACTTAAACCAGACTGTGGCGCAGCGGTAAAGCGCTTGGGTATCAGTCTGGGGGGCGTGAGTTCGATCATCGCGCCCTGCTTTCAGAGTGCAAGTTTTTTGGTGGTTTTCCTTTACTCCTCGGCGAATGCTGAAAGCCAAACAACTTAAGACGTGTGTCATAGACGCGGGCCATAATAATTATAATTCGGGCCTGCCGATGCACCCGTAGTGGCGAAAGCTGTTGGGGAATGTTAAGGCGTGGATTATTGTTATTATTATCCCAAAAAATTAATTATTTGTCTATTAGCACTTCACAAAATTTCGTTCGTCCACCGGTGTATCTATGGCGTGGGTCACCAGGTTTTGTCAGCATTTAAAATGCAGCATTCGGATAAATCTTATTTCCTATAATATTCGAAGTTTTCAGTTTTCTAACCACCGCGAAAAACTGAACTTTAGTATGATTTCGGGTCGAAAATATTGATCACTGCATGTTAAACATAGTTTAGACTAGGACAACAGACGGCAACATCAACAGGCAACAACATTGGACCAGATATATTACTGTTGTTAAATCTAATAAACATGTCATTAACCAGACAAATCGATAAAAACATCGCATGCTTATTGTTGCCCACTGTTGCCCCGTGTAAAAGAGACTTTAGGAATACGTCAACCTTTTCTTGCATTGCTTCCAGATTAGCGGTAATTGCCAACATTGGTTATGCGATCGGTATATTTATGACGTTAGGGTTGCACGGAATTGTTCCTGTGAGGTTACTATATGATACCTATACGTTAAAGCATTTGAACGAGTCACAACATAAGCTGCTCTGGGAGTACGTTTTGAGAATTGGCATGATGGCTTTTGCATGTTAGTAAATACATATTGAAGTGAAACTTCTATAGGCGCCTTGGGTGTAAATCACTTTGCCCGCATTTTGGTGTAACAAATTAAGTCTAGCACCGTATCACTAAAGTTATGCAAACGACGCAGTTACTTTGTTAGTTGCCATAGATCGACGAATACACATAACTCATCACTGTTCTGGTAGTGTTGCCAGATCTCGTTGCGAAGTAAGGATGGGCATCCTCGGTCATGTCAAGGAGCTGGTTCACTAAAATTACCGGTGCAAAAACTGCTTGCGGTCGTTGTTATGGATTCTTAACGCCCGCGCGGGCATTAAGGGTTGCCATGGTTATATGTCAAATATATCTAATATTTGTCATTCAAATTGTAAATTTTAAATCGTCGAGGTCAATTATTGGCGATTTAGATTATTCTGTTTGACAATTAATGTTCTGTATTGTCACTCAACTCCGAATTGTATGTCAATTATTGGCGATTAAACTTATTCTGTATGATTGATTCTGACTTGATTCTGTGTAATATAAAAAAATATTAATAATTTTTGAGTCGTGTTCCTCGTCTGCCTCATCAGTTTCTGTATACTGCTGCGTGTATGCAGACAGCTCGTTAATTTTCTCCATAAAGGCCGCTTCGTCGTCTGGAATGTCAACTTCAGGGTGCTCTTGCCGAATATCCCCCGAAGCGTCTTGGTGTCCTGTCGAGTCCTCAAGGTTGAGTGACTGTGATGTGCTTTTCTTTTTACTTCTTACTTACTGTACACGAAAACTAATAACACTAATAAACTAATAACAAAATGTCAAACTATACTATATTATACGCAACCACACAAAATACACGAACAAACTCGGTAAATACCAGATGCAACTATTAGACGAAAATGTACGATGCTCAATGCAAAACAGTCCAACATTGGCGATTAAGGTTATAAGTTTGACAATTAATTGTCTGTATTGTCACTCAACTCCGAATTGTTTGTATTGTTATTCAACTCCGTAGATACGCATGACACTCGATAACTTCAAAATATTTATTAATATTATTGAAACGGAGGAACAAAACCATTGTAGTACATAAAATTTTGTATGCACCTCGGGCATTACTTGATGTTTGGACCCTCGGGCGACTTAAAAAGTTCTCGGGATTATCGGCCCTCGAGCTTTTTAAACGGCCACCGTCGGGGCATAATGACCTTGGTACATAAATAACTATTTTATTTCACTTGGAGTACATTATATGTGTCCGCATTGGCCTCTTCTAAAATATCGTCTATAAGCTCCAGATTTACTGATATAAAACTGCACAAACGATGAACATCAGTAACAAACAATTTTACACATGTAGTTTGTTTATTTTAACCGGATTACATAATAAACTGTCACCTACGTCGACAGATATAAAAAATTAAGTAATTTGAATAACGCTATTTCTTTGAATTTAGGGCCAGGATTGAACACAACGCCATACAGCACTCGTGGAAACCAGTTCACTCATTTGTATGTTTCCACAATCTGCTGCGCCTTGTGCAGAAATCCGAAATCAGGTTTCTTCACTTGTACTGTAATGTAGGTACTATTACTAACTTTATTACTGCCTTCAATAAAAATACTACACTAATATAACTAACTGTACAATAACTGAATTAAAACTACATAATAACAGGGTTAATTTAGAAACGAACATAAACTAACTGTCAAATTAAATAAAAACAAAAAAAACGAGAACGGATTGGTCTGACACAATAAATACGAAAATACGTATCTTCATACAAACCAATTGTAGAAACGAACCGGGCAATCTGCGAGTTAAGCTGTCCTAATCTAAATCATGCAACGAAATAGGCATTCAAATTGGTGGCAGCGCTACTCTGATGACGTCACGAAAATAGGAAAGCGAACAATGGGCAAGACAGCAAACTGGATAACCTTACCGTCTTGATAGAACTTGGGCACTGACCCGTTCAGTTTGACAGCGGTGATCCGTATCGAACCGTTCGGACACCGAGCGGTTCGTTCGCGAACCGTCATGATCTGGCAACACTACCCGGAAGTAGGGTTACCAACTTTTCGTCAAAATTGCAATAATAATTCTAGGAAGGATATCTATATCAATATGTTTGCTATTATATTTTATATTCCTGTGTTTAAATCCTTCAATCCGTCAATATCCGAACCTCATACGCTGATTCTCATGAAGTTTCACTTCCGTGGCGTAGCTTTCTACGCCCTTTCTATTTTTTAGATCCTTCTTCATTTGTTTGTAACTGATTTTACGGCAATTATGTTGGGGTATTAGACCTCATCTATAAATAGTTGGGAACCACTTAGTACAGGAATTATACAGGGTGTCTCGCGGAACATGATGTACAAGGGGATCTGGAAAACTATAAGAGCTACGATATCGGTTAAATGGGACAATAGTTGCGTAAATGTGGTAGTTAATTGTGGAAATATGGATTATTAGATATTACGAAAAGGTAAAAACCTTCTTGAATAACTGCTATTATGATAAATAGAAAGTCGATATTTTGGATTCTTACATAAGAGCTATTCCTGTTTTCGATTTTTTTGTCAATCAGCTTTGGCTGAGCGTTATTCAGCTTTTAATTTCATATTGACGCCATAATGAATGTTTACACATTTAAAATTAAATATTCAAAATATTTTACAACAATTATATAACATTTATAAAGTTATCACAAATATATGCCATTAGGTGTCCCCCCAGATCACCCGACTTAACCCCATGATTTTTTTTAATGGGACTTTATGAAAGCGAACGTGTATCTAGTCTAGAGAGTATGATTCAGTGCAGCACCTTCGAACCTAATAGAACTGATAATAGTTAAGTTTACAAATAATGTTAACTATTAATTTAACCTATTAGTAACGACCAAATAGAAAATGAATATCAAATACCTTCTGCTAATGTTTTTTTGTTAAGTAATTAATTTACTTAAGGGGTTTTTAATTTGTAATAAATCACAATAAATAAAGTATTGCCGTTACAAGGCAAAAATAGTAATGGTGTTTTTGGAAAATGAAATATATGAATATACCGTGATATCAAAAATTATCTAGGCCAAAGGTTGCCATGCAATGTAAAAAGGTTGTCTTAACTTGAATCATCCTTTGAAATAATTCTGTCACTGTCAAGCTACACTGACATCATCAACGACTTACAAATGTAAAGATCTATTAAAAAAAGCGTACAAGTAGTAAACACAGTTTTGCCTAGATTGCCATATTGTAAACATATCTTTTAATTGTTAATACTTAGTAACCTGTAGTAACCTGTAACTACAAACACGATGAGAACTGAATTTTGTCGATATTTTTTCGACGATTTTATTATTTTTTACCTCATTCTTAGCCAGTCCAAATTCTTCAGCCACTGCCCTTATAGACCACCCTTCTTCCAACTTAGTAACGATTCGCGCTCTCGTTATCGATGTTGTTTGTCGCGGCATAATTAAATCATAAAAAAGCAATTTGCACACATTTGACATTTGACAAAATTTCAGAAATATGTTTCCTTGGAAACGATTAAATAAATTATCCCTTTTTACATAAGCCCTCAATACGTGTACGCTTTTTACTTTATCATACGCAGTATGTAAAGTATTGCAATCGTGCCGAAAAAAAAATTTGAGATTTTAGCGGAAATAGGTCTTTTTGGGTCCCCTGAACATTTTTGACCAAGGTACAAAAAAATGTCTCTGTGTGTGTGTGTGTGTGTGTGTGTGTGTGTGTGTATGTATGTGTGTGTGTAAACGATTTTTGTGGCGACGATTCCGGCGAAACTACTGAAGGTATCGGGACGAAAGTTCATATTTAGAAGTTTCATGACCTAACTTAGAGCTGAAAAGGTTTTGGTTCACAAGGGTCCAAAGGAACTGGTAGTTTATTCTAAGCCTTTTTGAAGGATTTTGGAAATGAGACGCCATTTCTGTAATTTCGTCAAAATAGTTAAATAATAAATTAAAGCAGAGGAAATTTTGAATAATTTATGCCCATGACATTTTTTGGTAACATTAATAGTTTAGCTGCAAGAGCAAATTCTATTTGATCGAGATCGGTCGCATCTGCATTGATATGAAACTACATAGTAGCCAGGATTTTGGCAAATATTTTTTTTGTGCTGTCACCACAGAAATGTCTATGGCTGTCACCACGCTGTCACACTCGGATAACCGCTATGGAACGTCATCTACAGTGTCATGAACGAATATAAGTCTGTCAGAATTTGAATTAGCTTTTTAAACTTGACATTTCGTAGTGGTATCAACCTAACATTTGCAACCAAAAAAAACTCTATACCAAAAAAAAACATTTTTGATTTTTTTTTTAAAATACGTATTTCTCAAAAAGCAATACAAACAACGTTGATGTCACTCCTGCCGAAAACTACATAGCGCGACTCGCTCACATGCGACGACGACGCTCCGCCATCGGTGACGCGCCGCATCACCACTCGTTGTGCTATTCCGTACTTTCGGCACTTGTGAGATAAACAACTATTATTCTGATGACAGTAGGTAGTGTCGAATGCTGATGCTTTGACAATACCTTCGATTGATACTATTGACTATCAAAATATCTGTCAAATCATGGCTAACTAGTTTAATTTTAATGCAGACACGATCTATCTCAGTCAAATAGATTCTCATGCAGCTAAACTATTAATTTTATATATTGTATGATAAAGTCATGTGCCTGGCCACATCAGATTTTTTTTAAATAGAACTGTACTTCAGTACAGTGACTTGACAGATTTTGACACTCAAAAAATGATTGACATAAATGTACGATGGGAGATGCGACAATCATTTTACAATCCATAACCACCCTTGACCAAGATAATTTTTATGCAGCCCTATAGAAAAAAATCCATGGGGGTTAAGTCGGGCGATCTCACGGGCCACCTAATGGGACGTTCATTTTATTTTATGATAATTAAATACACGTATTGTACATGGTTGTAAATTTCTTTCAATATTCTATTTAAATCAGTAAAAATTGAATATGGCGTCCATAAGAAATAAAAAGTTTAACTTCGCCTAGCTATCTGATTGACAAAACTAGTTTTTGATAACAGAAGTGACTTCAGAGTATGATCTTATGTAAGAATACAAAATTTCGACTTTCTATTTATTGTAATATCGAAGTTTTTAAGAAAAATAAATTGACAGTTTAGACTTTTTCCGTAATATCTGTACCGGGTGATTTAATTTCGAGGCTCACCGTGGGTATCTCGCTTATTAGTGGAGATAGAGCCGATGTTTAAATTTCGCAAAGTTTCGTATTCTTTTGATGATCAATTATCTGAAAAGAAGTTTGAGGTATCATTTTTCATTTTGAAGATATCCGCAAAAAACTGAAATGTTAAAGTATCGTTTTTAATGTTTTATTCAAAACCAAATGTAGCTAGACATTTGAAACAAAAACATTCTACAGCTACTTTTTAACAAGAAGTGTCATTTTTTTAATCGAAATAACAGCGTTGGGTTTGCCATTTAACCAAATAATTAAATAAACCTTAATTGTGGTTGATTGTGGATGTAAAATGCCGTTTACCAATAACGAAAACCGTGATATGATAAGGGTTTATTATTGTTCTCATAGAAATGCCATATCGTACAATTTTCCTAACATTGGACAGAAATTTAGCGGACCACGGACCGTTTAGTAAGTCCTATAATCCTCACGGAAATGTTGAAAACGATCAAAGAGATATTTTGGAAATGGTAAACGTTAGATTACCATAATTCGGAGTGCTTCAACTACTGGTTTTTAGATAAATGACGATCCTCGGATTTTTACGCGAGAAGTAGCCTCTAATTTGGAATTGGCCCCAATCACGTGTTGGAGAGCATTACGAACAAAGAAATTGAAACCATACAAACCCGACACAAGTCAAACTTTGCAGTGCACGAAATTATTTGAATCAACATTTTCCAAATCGCTGGACAGGTAATAGTGGAGTGGTGGAATGTCCTGCTAGATCGCCTGATTTAAGTCCTCTGGACTATCTTTTCTGGCGAACTGTGAACGACGAAATTTATCACGATACTCGCAGAACTATCGAGGATCTGCGGGATCGAATAACAAATGCGGTCAATGCTTTTCCCGAATGAACATAACAACAAGTTGAAAAACGGGCACGGTTATATGCCTTCAAGAAAATGGAGACCAATTTGAACATTTACTTAAAAAAATAAGCTGTTTGTTGTATAAACTTGCTTCTTTTACAAACTGAATGTTTTTAATCCAAAGCACTCTTGGTCAGACCGGCGCCGGCTGTCTGTAACGAAGCTCCAGTGGGTACCTGATAAGCACGACAAACAACGAGAAAAAGTAGAACGTTTTTGTATTATTAAACCATTGTTTTAAAAAATAAGGCCACCATGTTATACATTGAGGAAATGAGAAAAAACACGACTATCGGAAAAGGTCAAAATTTGACATGGCGCCCATAATAAACACAAAAGTTGGCCATGGTTACGCCGCCATTTTTAATGTTATTTCAAATTAAGAAGATAACACTGCATTCCTTGTTAAAAAGTAGCTACAGAGTGTTTTTGTTTCAAATATCTAGCTGCGTTTGCTTTCGAATAAAAAATTAAAAACCATATCTTACCATTTCAGTTTTTTGCGGATGTCTTCAAAATTAAAAATGATTGCTAAAATTTCTTTTCAGATAATTGAATAGCACAAAAATACGAAACATTGCCAAATTAAAACATAGGCTCTATCTCCACTAATACGTGAGATCCCCATGGTGAGCCTCGAAATTAATTCACCCGGTATAGTGATCAATGTAAAATAAAAAAAAATAGAACTGCTCTGAAAGGGAATGTGGACTTACGGAACTTTTGTCTCATTTACCCGACATCGTAGCTTTTACAGTTATCGAGATCCCCATGTACATCATGTTGCGTGAGACACCCTGTAAACTTAAACAAAATTGAAACAGAAAATTAGAATGTGGCTTTGTATTCTAAATATTTGTATACAAAATGGCTTAGCAGCAGCAGCCGGCCGAGGTAGCATATTTAATATGATGCTATTGAATATCAAACCATGCCAAAATACGAAGTTGAAAAACCTTTCTTTCTAAGTAATCCATGGTTTGAGCTCCCCGGCTTATGTGGTGAACGGTAGAAATTTTGGAGTCGCCCAGTTACAGAAACCTAACTTCCGTTTAATCATTACAAATATTTCTATAAATTTATAGGGGGTTGTACTAAATCAGTTATTTTTTCAGTTTTCATGGCGGCAACTGCACCGTACCTAGTGGAATTTATTTCTCTGATGGCCACTATCACCGTGTCACAATTGGCTTTTATATTTCCGTGCATGCTTGATATCTGCGTTCGCTATCAAATTGGTTATGGATTTCTGAAATGGCGGATTATTGTTGATATTATCCTGATATGCTACGGATGTCTAGTGCTGATCTTCGGAGTATACATCAATATGTCGGAAATTGTATATAAGATGGCAAAAGAATCGATAAAAGAATAAAGAAAATATTCTTTTAATATTTTCGTTTAACATGTTTTCTGTAGCCTGTTTTTTTGATGTTTTTTAATATAACCCACAGATTTAAGATTCAAGCATAGATTTGATTGATTCGGATTTATGTATCAAACGGGTTAGCAGATTGTATTGTAATGTATTTTTTATCCAACGCGATTCGAAAGTGTCGTTTTCGCGTCTCTATGGAGACACGAAAGATGCTATTTGCCAGCCAGCCCCAGCCCGGCCTGTAATGAACACTTTTCGGGGCTAGCCCGGAAAATGCAATATCTCTCTCCAATCAAAACACAGTTTCGATTCGGTTTGACGTTTGTGATTAAAACATCAACGGATTTTATTTGTCAGAAGCCAATATGTCAGAATTAGTCTTTAGAAACGGGTGCTTTTATTCCGATATTGCTGTGTAGGATAAAAAATAATGTATGCACCACGCCTAGAAACTGGTTTTCCGGGCCTCAAGAAGTGCCCAGGCTCGCTACGCTCGCCTGTACAACGCTTCTCTCGCCCGGAAAATAACCACTTTTTCGGCTTGGTACACAATATACTATTACTGTAGATTGCTTGTTAAGATTGAAATTTTACTGAATATGTTCGTGAAAGTATGAAAAATATAAATTATTGTAGATACTGTTTTTTTATACACTGTAATACACTGTTGAGTTGTGTTGTATTGCGCAAAAGAAAACCTTACAATGATACTGGAATTGGAATACTAGAATTGGATACTGGAATTTAAGCCCAAAATCAACCCAACATAAAAATATACTGACATAATAAAATATTCAAAGTATTGAAGATGGTGATATCGAGGCGGGATGCAAATTTTAAGTAAATAAAAAATTACAGCCACAACCTGGATTTGAACCAGGGACCTGGTTCAAATCCAGGTTGTGGCTGTAATTTTTGATTTACTTAAAATTTGCATCCCGCCTCGATATCACCATCTTCAATACTTTGATTATTTCATCATTACGGTAGTAATTCCGTATGATACGGTATTTCCGTATATTCAATTCTAGGTATAATAAAATATACTAACAGCAATAATCAAAATGGCAGACCTAAATATAAGTATGCATTTTAAATGTCTGATTATGAATTAGATATGTAATATCGCTTTTTAAAGAATCGCATTATAATCTATGTAATATGATATGGGAAAATATACCCATATGTTGGAGAATACAAATTTTAGCAAGAGCAAGAAACATTAAGTTGAAATGACGATTTTTAGATTTTATCACTATGTAAAATATGACAGCCCACTCCAGTGAAATTAAACAAATAAAGCTATAAAGCTCGTGGGAAAAAGATCAAAACCCAGCGAGGTTTGCATTCATCAGTGGTTCGACATTATAACTAACGTGAGTAAGACCTCCGTATCTTGCTTTCTATTGAGCGCACGACAGTTAACGTTATTTCGAAACGTCTTTTAATTTCCTACAACAATGTCTATATGTTGTAGGTAAATGGTTATTTCTGGCAAAAGGCATTTGATATTGAGTCTGCATTTATATGTTTAAAGCTACGTGCCTAGACAAATGTATTTGCCGATGCCATTTTTAGGCAAATAACATTTTGTATAGAAATCGATGAGTTACGTTTCGCTAGGCTAAAATACATTCCGTACGGCTAGATAAGTCCGTAGCGTCCTCAATTACTGGGGGTCTCTCTTCCTTCCTCTCAGTCGGTTATGTTCATTTTTTCATTTGTATAACAAACACTCTTTGACGACAGGCATTGCCATACACATTGATTTGATTCATGCGGAGACAAAATAATGACGTAATCGAACTGGTTTTGGCGAACAGAGTGTAACCATAATCGCAAGTGACCGCAAAATGTGTTCGGTGATACGAACTGAAGACGTAAGTGCCCATAGTCAGCATACTGTTGGATTGTCAAATTATGTGAGGTTATGTGATTGTTGACAGCGTTATTATCTTCATCTTTCGTTTGCTATCACAACAATAGGCACTTGATATATTGATTTCCGGGTAGAAACCGCGTTGAGGACTCTGAAGCAGTCGACCTTTGGCGCTCTGTTGCAAGAGGCATCGTCAGGACTAAGTGATCAAGCCTAGTGCTAAGAAGATACTGTCGTCTGTTGGGACGGGTCTTTATATATGAGTGGAGTAGTGTCACCAGTGGAAGTGGGGCTAGGGTTATCAGGTAGTGGGCCAGCAGGTAGAATCGGTTGGGACAGGACTTATTTCCAGGTATGATGTAAGTGAGCAGGTAGTATGTGACCGCTAACGGACGTACAACGCGTGGCACCAGTGTGTAAAATGCCAACAAAGAAGTGAAAAAGTGGAGAAACAATCTGTACGAGGGCAACAAAAAGTGTTAAAACCTTTTTTTTGATCCTCGGGTTTTTTCGAGGTCTTAACGCGGGTGGAGTTTCTTGAAATACTGCGTTGGCACGTATTCGTGGAGTTTTTCCGACTTTGCGGGGGTGTTAGGGCACCCAGCGAATTTCTGGTGAGAGGAGTGTACAACGATAATTGGACCTGACGGCCGGATGCTGATTTTGTGAGAATCCGCCAACAAATAAGGGAGTTGGAAGCACACCGGAAACAGGGTGTGGCCCCGGTTTTTCATCTGGAACGTCGTAGGGGTTGTTCTCAGCGTCTGGAGAGTAATAGATTCCTAGTGTGGAGACCGTTAACGTGACACCGGTCTCGACCGAATCCTCGGATTTTTTTACACCCAAGGCAGGTGGGCTGTGCCGATTTTCGTGGGGCAAGGGTGAATTGTGTCGGGGTGCGAGTTCTGAGTGCGAGACTGATCGGAGTGGGTTCGCCGCGGCGTGCTCGTCGTTTTGACACCCCACATGACAGGGTAGCGCGGCGCGAGTGTTATTTCGCGATTTTATACATTTCGGACAAAAAAAAACGGAGTTGAATTTTGCCTTATCCGGGGTGTGTTTGTCTGAACTTCCTCAGGATGAGTAACAAGCAGGAGGAGAAGGATGTGCCACAGAGGAGCTTCTGCATCGCAGGGTGGAGAAACAGAGCCAAGGAGCAAAAGCAGTTGCCACTACCCGGACTAGATACATCGTCCGACAAGACGGTGGCAAAAGACGCGAACGCAGAAGAGGAAGGAGGAAGGATGAGCTAGGAGCAAGACATATCGGTCAGAAGGTCACCTCTGGTAAGGTCTCCACCCCCAGAAGGAAGACAGAGACTGGGATCGCTCTCAGCGATAAAAATAGGCGGGTCGGCTGAAGGAAAGGTGGCGTTAGGTTCCCAAAGAGCCAAGTCTGGACAGACAACGCCCGAACCAAAACAGGACCTGCCTGAGGACCTGCCTGAGGAGGAAGAGAAGGAAGAGAAGCTGGAGGAAGTCTGGAGAAAATTCAACCAGAAGGTGAAGGGCCTCAGAGATACCGGTAAAAGCGAAACCAGTACAAAAGAGGAAATAGAAAAGATATCTAAGGAAATAGAGAAAATGATGGCAGCGGTTGGTGAGGAAATCGAAAAGATTCAACACGACACCAGAAGCCCGCACACGAAAGTGACGCGCAGAGAATGTACCTGTAGATGCGGCGGGTACAAACAGGAGGGAGAAATGCCACGAAAGGAAAGACGACTACAGAAGGTAGAGGGAAACCCCCTTATTGCGCCGCAAGACCACGATGTTGTGATAGTGCTGGGAGGGGGGGATCATGTGGCAGGAATAAAGAACAGACTCCTGCGAACCTACCCCGAGTTTGAAGATGCTGAGTGCAACATGGTCGGCGTAACAGAGATCGTGCGAACAATCACATAAAGTCCGGAGGGAAGGTCGTCGAAAAGAAGAGGCGAATTTTTGTTGCACAGAGAGGAGAGGGAGCCCTACCAATGGCAGACATCCTAAAAGAACTGAAGGCCAGTATTGGTGAACAAAAGAATGTCGCAATAAATGACCCGGAAGGAGAAACCGCGAGAGAACAGAGGCAGCGACTACAGAACATTTTTGGAAAAGGGGTTGTCCTGTACGTAAGAAAAGGTAGTCCACAAGAGAAGAAGAAGTATGCGGAAGCCGCCGCAAAGAAATGGAAAGCAAGGGAAAGGCAGTTCCCAGTATTGCCAAAGAGAAGGGATGGAGCTGTCATAATAAAGACGGATAGTGCATCCTACGCGGAAACCCTAGCGCGTGCCAAACAACAGGTGGGAGTCAATAAGACAAACCTGAATATCAAGGGCATCCGGAAACCAAAGACTGGAGACTTGATGATAACGGTCAAAGACAAGGAGAGTGCTTCAGTTCTACAGGACCAGATCAGGAAAGCGTCTGGTCTTGAGGCTAGAGTAGCTGGTAAGGCGAAAACCCTGCTGCTTAAAGAACTGGAGGCAACCAACACCAAGGAGGAAATTGCAGTCGCTATTCGGGAAGGACCACGGAACAAAAATCGCAGTGCTGGAGGCTTCAGAAGATGCAGCAAAACCACTCCAACGAAGAAGAACTCTCAAAGTGGGATGCGCCGAAGGGCAAGTACGGAAGCGGCAACAGATGCGGCTTGTTTTAGGTGCTGGGAGACCGGTCACCTGGTTGCCAAATGTGAACGCCCGAACAGGACGAATCTGTGCAGGAAGTGCGGGGAAGAAGGGCACTTTGCTAAAGACTGCAAGAAGCAAGGAACCAATTGCCGTGTGCAAAAAAGATGGGCACAGGGTGAACAGCCTCAGATGCCCAACGTACGCCAAAGCACTAGAAGGGATCCAGAAGGAGAAAAGCTCAGTCCATAATGCCTAACCCCTACCAGGCAGCATAGGATTCATCCGGAGAACCCAAGAAAGACGAAGAAACCGCCGTCGAAAGCCACAAGAGAACAGAAGAGGATGCAGATCCACATCGAGAAGATGCGGACCGGCAAAGCATTCATCAGTGGTGGAATCATCCGATTTGAGACACGCGCGTGCATGCAGTACGCGTGCGGGAGGATAGAGGTATTGAAACTGAAGCCACCCAAAGATACCGGGATGGTAAGAGAAGAGACACCGGTGCAGGACACACTGCGGGCGAACGTATCGGTAAGGCCCAAGGAAGGCGGAAGCGAAAGGAAGCCGGGATGGTACTCTGCGGTCCCTCCGATGGGGCGATTAACGAGACAGAGCACCAAGTATGCCACACAGAGGTTGAGAGGGAGAACGCTGTTCAACTTTGTCCGAAACTACCTCGGCTACTTCGAACTTACCGATGACGGAGAAATAGTAGGAGGCGAGAGCAAACTCTCTTCCGAGATCAAAATACAGTTGGAGGACATACCGTTCGGGAAAGAACTGAGATCAGTGTATCTCGATTTCCTAAAAGGAATGGGGGTATCGGAGAACGACGCGATCAAGGACCTGGAACGCGTGGGGTCGTACATAAGAACGGCCCGGATAATGAGACCACAGGCCATTAGAGATTGCGAGAGGCGCTCAATGACTCCATGGCCACCTCCATCCTACAAGAGCTACTGGTAGCCACTGCAGTAAGGAAGACGATCGACGTAATGCTGGTCTCGGAGCCTAACAAGGCAATGACGGCAAACCTAGGATGGCTGATGGACCGTGACAGAAAAGCTGCCATTGTACTGAGAGGCCGCAAGGTACACGTTACCAGACAAGAATCGGGAGAGGGTTTTGCCTAGATGGTCGTCGGTGGGGTGACAACGATTAGTTGTTATGCCTCCCCGGCGATGGAGCTGAGACAGTTCCAGGACTTCCTCGCTAGGTTAGAAGGAATCCTACAGCGTTCGGAATGAAAGTGTCTTGTCGCAGGCGATTTCAATGCTAAGTGTCAGGAGTAGGGATCGACTACAACCTGCCGGAAAGGAGAGGCATTGGGCGAATGGGCGTCGAGAGGCGGACTTGTACCCCTAAATGAGGAACACTCAAAGACCTCCAGAAGGAGGGGAGGAGGAGGATCGGTGATCGACGTTTCGTTGGCAACTGACAGGGTCGCCAGGAAGATCGACGGATGGAGTGTGGTCGAAGAGGAAACCCTCAGCGACCACATGTACATTAAATATAGACTGAGGGACATGGGCGCCACGAAAACAGAGGTGGCGCAATGAAATGCCACGGCGGTATAACGTTAAGAAAATGGACCGCGCAAACTTTACAGACGCCTTCGAGGACGCAATGGGGGCGCCAGGAGGGTTGGTCAATGTGGAAGCATGCGAAGCGGTTCTCTCCAAAGCTTGTGAAGAAGCAATGCCCAAAAACGGAGGAAATAGGCGAAGAGCAGTGTACTGGTGGACATGAATAAGGACCGCCGCCCCATAGTGGTCGGCTCGCTGACCCAGCTTTCGCCACACAGCATCCAGTATACGCCACCTAGGAAACACATCGCTGCCCCCGAGAGTCTCCAGTTAAAAGTGGCCATGGCTGGCATTTATAAATCCAGTAAGTAAGTATTTGTCTGCACCTATGGTGCCATCACACGCAGGCTCCCAAGACACAATTAAGACCTCGTTCTAAACAGACCAGCCATGGGGGCCCTTCCCCTCGGTACTCGTGTTAGTCGGGCTTCCCCGATACCGTTGGACGAGTCGCTGGCGAGGCCACTTGCGCAAACCTCTACTCAACATCTGTACATGCCGTAGAAGGGCGGCCATTGACCCACGGCATAGGAATCATGGTATAGGGTAGCACCCGGTGGTTCTAGGGGAATACATACACCGAAGAGTTGGTGCAGCCCACAGCCTTGAATTACTCCAAGTACTCGTGTCGGATACCTTCCGGAATCCACGTTTGACGAGTCACCGCCCGGAACGCTAACGCCTTATCCGTACCCATCGAGGTTAGAAAAGTTACCCTTTCATCGCAAGATGGGTGCACTGTCCAGCACGCTTACGCTGAGAACTCTGCCACATGTCATCTCCCTCAGCGGCTCCTCATTCCCCACAAACGTGGGATAGGGTAGCCCCACATCAAGAAGGGTATAAACGTCATGTGGGCTATCCGCTATAGCTTCTATCCGCAATTGCCTTAATCCCTATTCGGATATACTAGATATCAGATCGCTAAGTACTCATGATGGCACAACTCCCGAAGGCCCACTTTGATGAGTCACCGGCGAGCACCAGATGCCTGGCATCCCTCCCTCACGTCTATTACTGCCTTGGTCGCCTTTACTGACTAGGTCAACCAGAAACCTGGAACCGGTTGGACTTGAAACAACACAGTTTTACGGTACAGCCTCGTGAGGTCTGCCAGCTGTCCGGAATGTACTGGTGGACAGAGGAAATTGCGGAATTGCGGAAGGAGAGCAACAGCGCCAGAAGAGCAGTCCAGAGGACGAGAGGAGACGAGGCCACAAGGGCGATCCTTTCCCTCGAATACGGTAAGGCCAGAAAAGCACTTACGAAAGCGATCTCCAAGTCGAAGGAGGGGCAATGGGCGGCGGTACTTCGAGAGGTGGAGCCCACCGTTTTGGTGGGAGGGTTACAAGATCGTAACTAAAAGGCTGAGAGCCAGGTTACCACCTCCAAACCTGACGCTGGCGGAGATGAAAGAAGTGGCCGAGACCCTGTTCCCGGAGTATGAGCCTTCGGAGGAGGATGCTATCGAGCCGCACGAAGAAGCCCCAACTTTCTCGATAGAGGAAGTACGAAGAGCAGCGGGCAGAGTAGCACCAAAGAAATCGCCGGGACCCGACGGCATTCCACCGGAAGCGGTAAGGCAGTTGGTGACGGTGGCGGGGGGGGGGGGTAAGTGAAGGACGTTCTGAACGATGTCCTCAAGTCCGGAAACTACCCCGCTCAATGGAAGACGGCGAATCTCGTACTGCTGACCAAGAAAGCAGCCACTGAAGCCACTGAAGGAGAGTCGCCAAAGTACAGGCCCTCCTGCCTCCTGAACACCGTCAGCAAGCTGATGGAGCACCTGCTCGTGGACAGGCTAAAGGCGGAACTGGAAGTAAAAGCGCCCCTCGCGGACAATCAGTTGGTATTCCGAGAAGGAAGGTCAACGGTCGACGCGGTGAAAAGTGTTATGGAGATGGCAGAGAGAGCAAATCAGGGAACGCGGAGGACAAAAAAAGTTCTGCATGCTGGTTGCTCTTGATGTAAAAAACGCCTTTAACACCGTGCTGTGGAAGCATCGCATCGCAGAACTGCAACGGAGAAGTGAGTCCATACCTGTTGGACATGATCCGGAGTTACCTGCGGGATAGATGGCTGATCCTCAGGGATAAAAATGGCTAAGTGGACCGACGGCGACTTAGCAGCGGCGTCCCTCAGGGGTCCGTCCTGGGCCCAACGCTTTGGAATGTCCTCTATGACGGAGTGTTGCGGCTCAGGCTGCGCGGGGTCAAGCTGGTGGCATACGCAGACGATCTCGCGTTGGTAGTCACCGCAACCACTTGTGCAGAGCTTGATGCGAACGCAAAAATATACTATGACCTGTTGAAATTTATGTCGATACATGTTAGAAGTTCTAGATTTATGTTCAACGTCCTTCCTTTGATGTACATAAACGGTTACGCCGAAAAAACTTTTTTTTAAGTCTCAGTACCGCCGCAAATTTGCAAATTGGGGTGACTAAGAACGGATAAAAAAATAATTAAAATATGTTTATATCTTCCGGTCGCGCATAGGCTCTAAATATTGGCAAACTTTTAACGAATTGACAATTTAACTAACATTTTTAATTTTAGTTAGCGCATGGGTGGCGTGACGCGGTGGCAACAGCGGTTGGCTGTAGTAATGACCCGAGCCAAATACGACGAGCGCGAGAATTTGTTAAATTTGACAGCTGTTTACCGAGCGGTAGACTTTAACTGACTTGAATCATTAAGTTTTCTAGATCATTATTGTTTCGAGTAAGAGTCGGACTATTACATTTAAAGATTGGCAAGTTAAGTAAAATAAACTCCAAACTTTATATAACATGCACGACCGGAAGATATAAACCGAATTTATGTATTTTTTTACTTTTCTTAGTCTCCCCAATGCGCAAGTTTTCCGCGGTATTACGACTTGAAAAAAGATTAAAAAAAAACTTTTTTTGGGCCCACTCACAACATAAACTCATCCTTAATGATTTTGGGGTTTTTGAATTTAGAAGTAGGTGGTAAATGGTGTTACTGTTCTCAAACCAGTTCAATTTGTTCAAAAAAATTCAAAAATTTTGTTCAAATGTTCAATTTGGGTAAAATTTGATTTAGCTTTAAATTGACGCTGTTATAAGTGAATGGTTTACATATTTTATGTTTTGAGATATGTAAAGTGTGTCAGAAGTGTTTATATGATTTGCTCAAAGCTGGGCACAAAACGCTAATCCGTAATTTGTTAATTAACGAAGTTATATTTTATTACCCACAAATTGTTCAAAACCATTAACGCACTCATTAACTTAACCGCTTTATTCGTCATCCGTTAAATCAAAAATGTAATAATTAAACATTTCAAACTGCTGTAAAATGCCGTTTATCAATAAGGAAAGCGGACCATAAACTTAGCGGACAATAGAGCGTTTAGTAAATCCTGCAATTCTTATTATCCTCATGGAAATGTTGATACTGATCAAAAAGATATTTTGGAATGGTAAACGTCCGATTACAATAATTTGCAATGCTTCAACTACTAGTTTTTAGATAAATGACTATATTCGGATTTCTAAGCGGGAAGTATGCCCTTAATTTGGAATTGCCGCAAACACGTGTTTGCAGAGCATTATGAACAAAGAAATTGAAACCGTACAAACCCCACAAAAGTCAAACTTTGCAGTTGTACAAAATTATTTGAATTTCCAAATCGCTGGATTGGTAATGGTGGAGTTGTGCAATGTCCTGCTAGATCCCTTGATTTAAGTCCTCTGGTCTATTGTCTTTGGGGAACTGTGAACAACGAAATTTATAACGATACTCGCAGAAATTGCGAAGATCTGCGGGATCGAATAACAATTGTGGGCAATGCTATTCCGGGATAAACAGTTAGAGGAGCATAACAACATGTAGAAAAGCGGGCACGGTTTTATGCATTCAAGAAATTGGCGGCCAATTTGAACACTTACTTAAAAAATAAGCTGTATGTTGTATAAACTTAGTTTTTTTTTACTATCTGAATGTTTTTAGTCCAAACCACTCTTGATCAGTCCGTCGCCGGCGCACAGTGGTCATTTTGTCGAATCTAGCGAATAATAAATAGCGCTCATTTAATATTTCTCTACCTTGTACATTTTTATTATATCTTTGATTTGGAAAATTGATTGTTTATCGGGAATGTTTGGGCTATGTGCTGAACCAAATTAAGCAACGTATGTGTACAGGGTGTGGGTTGTGGGTGTAATCAGGCTACGAAATCAACGCAATTAAAATGCTTTTAAACGTTATTTATTCCGAAAATATCAATTTTTCATGAGTTTTTAAATTATTATTTATTCATACCTGGTCTTATTTTAAAGACGTACTGACTTTCAAATGAAAAAAAAATATTTTATTAATAAAAAAAATAAATAAAAAAATTTACGTCAAATTTGGACCAAGTGCTTTTAGTACCGTATTGTATTATTTAGAATATTTTGCATAATTTAATATATTTCAATTTTTATTTTCAAAAATCAAATTTACAGCATGTGACGTCATATGTGAATGAAAAAATATTTGTTTTCATAAGTTTGTAGTATTTTGATTCTAATACCTGATTCCAAATGTTCAAATATTTTAATTTTGATTTCACTAGAATACTTAAAAACGCCTGCATATTATAATTCAGTTACGACAAGCATAAAAAACAAATTTTTATTTTATATACTTAATAGGCATATTAATAATAATAATAAATTATAAAATCACAATGGGATTAGTCAATTACATAATTAACTATCACTCATGACTTTTGCGGCTCTTGTAATAGATCTATGATCAATTTCCGACAATGACATTATCAGAAAGATATCTGTAACATTAAGGTTCCATCCTAAAAACATCGCAAATCAGACATGAAATATTTTGTCTCGACGCTTTTTTTTGCTGGGAGTGGTCACCCTGTCCCCCATCAACGTCAATCTGTAGTCACCAGTTATAGGCGGTGTTTAAAGTCTGCTGTCTACACAGGGCAGCAGTAATATGGGCAAATAAGTACATTTCTGGCCGTTACGCTTTATTATCGCAATTATAATGTTTGAAATTGTACTTAAATAAAAAATCTACTTTTGTATCTATTTTTGTATGAGTTGGGCTAGATGTTTTATATTTAAACAAAACCAAACATGTAGAAGTATATATTTGTAAAAAGTTGTAAAAATTATTTTTCATCCAGTCCAACTCGTTATTTATCTACGAAGTTATACCTACTGAAAATTTCATAAACTTTCAACAATAAATAAACGTTTTTATTTGAAAACGCGTTTTAGGAGAGGTAGAACAGGGTCTTAAGGTTATAGGGGCTAATGGCTCTAGTAGTACAACGTTGCTCTGCTGACAAGGAGGTTTGGGGTTCGTCAGTCGTCGTTCGAAAGACCAAAAACCGTGGGTCCCGGAAAACAGTTGAACACATCTGACATACATAAAATGAATATATTTATATGTGCAGAAATTGGACTGTACTTTTAATAATAAAGTAAAGTTAATGGAAAATCAGTCAAAACTATATTTTTTTTCTCCTTTACCAATATTTCGCAGCATTCTTCGTTATGATGGAAGTCAAAGAACATACATTATTTTGTTTGCTTATCATTTGTTCGCTCCCTATTTCGATCAGGTCATTTTTATTTAACGACATGAACTTAATAACAAATTGTAATCAAATTTGGCCTGGGAATGGTATAAACAGTGTTGGTAACGGGTATATAATTTCCCAAAAGGAGACGTTTCAGAAAAAAGGTGTTGGTTTCTCTTATGTATAGCTTTTATTGCATCTATTGTGACAATAGATGCAATAAAAGCTATACATAAGAGAAACCAACACCTTTTTTCTGAAACGTCTCCTTTTGGGAAATTATATACCCGTTACCAACACTGTTAATAACAAATGTATGTGAACAAATTGGTTACTGCTACACTTCATAAACAAAATGCACACAAAAATTAAAATTTTGAAAATTTTACAAGTGTTTTCCAATTTATTTTTATTGATACATGTACTATCGCCGGAAATCTGTTCACACAAAAAATTTCAATTCGATTGGAGATTGGGAAGTAGGTATATATCGACTGAACATACCAAACCAAGCAACAAGTGAAGTTAAGATTAGCGTAGTAAAAAAGGCGCTGTTGTCCGCTGGGCAGACCTTGGCAGATAAAAATACCACAACTGAAGCACGACATATCTAGGTATACACAGAAAAAAAATTGTCACATACCTACACGTATCTACACATTGGCAGTCCATTTTGTGTAAGCGAAACCTTAAAGTTAATACATGGGATTTCCAAAGGGTTTTATTAAATCATAATACAATATTTGATGAATTTAGTAATTAAACGCATCAGTACAAACCTTGCTCAAATAATAGTCAATAAGTAAAATAACTCAAGTTGTATAGAACTTCAATAACGATTTTTATTGTGCGAGCGCAACATTTCAATAAATCAAGAAGATAAGTTAGCCCGGATAAAACGGCACGTACCAGACATGTCCGTAGGAATTTGATCAAAATATTTATATGACAGCCTACTCAGTTAATCAGCTTTCCAAAAAAATAATTACCACAGTTATTCGCAACATCACGATAATTCGAATTATTAATTCCTAGATTCGACAAAATGACCACTGTGCGGCGGTCTGTAACCAAGCTGCAGTTGGGTACCTGATAAGCACGAGAAACAATAAGAAAAAGAAGAAAGTTTTTCTTTAGTATTAAACCATTTTTTTTTTTTTGAATAATTCCAACATGTTATAAATTTCGGAAATGAGAAAAGACACGACTATCGGAAAACGCCAAAATTCAACATGGCGCCCATAAGAAAAACAAAAGTAGGCCATGGTTACGCCGCCATCTTTGATGTTATTACAAATTATTAAATGGCACTCCATTCCTTGTTAAAAAGTAGCTGCAGAATGTTATTGTTTTAAATATCTATCTACATTTGGTTTTGAATAAAAAATTAAAAACGTTATCTTAACAGCATACATTCACGGTCCTGGCCCATGTGTAGCGGGGCATCGGTAAGGGGAAACAAGCTTACGGGAGGTGGGCACTGGGAATATATCATCATGTGGAAGGGAGCTTAGACACGCCGATCGAGTATAATGGCGCTCGTTCGTGAATTTTTATGAACGCGGCGTAACAGGAGGGCAGTAAATACGAGAAGATCGTATGCACTATGTAGTACGAAAGCGATTCTAGGCCACCCGTCGACCGTTAGCAAAACTGTTCTGACTAGATCTATTTCAAGTATCCGGCGAGCAGAATACCAAAGCGGTAACAATATTATTGTCGATTGAGTCGATTGACAGATCGACGATGCCGTAGTGTTACGAATCGCTTCGCTCAGAAAGTACTGGTTCAGCTGTACCGGACAATAAAGGATGACTTCCGATTTCTGCAGACTTTCAAGATTTAGGGATACATTTTGAAATTTTTGAACCAGTAGATAAAGATATTAGGAATGTGAAATAACAATTCGAAATATACAGAAGCACAGATTAAATGTAAATGATTGAAACATTGTCTAGGTTTTTGTTTCTATACATCAAACATATGAATTCAAATAAGATGGAAAATCAAAACAACTAGTGAATATGTAAATCAGGTATAATTATGTACAATAAATACTCCATGTATATCAAATATTTGTGTACCTAAAATAATCAACTAAAACACTACAGTAAATTATATCCTATTCAAGGCAACTACAATAGTCTAATAATAAAGTAAGTCAAATTTTCATAGAATGTATATAACATAATTATATACCTGAAATAATTAACTAAAACCTTATAATAATTTGTTTATTTACAAGGAAATACAGCTGAAGCTAAATTTACATTGTAGCATATATATGTATAATGTACCTATATAGCATAATTATGTACTATAAATATTCGATGTATAATAAATAATTATGTATAATAACTGAGCCGCGCGCAATACTGTTATCCACAATATTGGGCACCCCCGAATGCCTGAACATGGGATTCCCCGATATCGGCGCGGTATTTGATGCACAGTGTGGCTAGACTGGGCTAGACGTAGAGATTTGTATTTACAATGACAATATGTTTTTATATCGGAATCAATCAACAAATTCATTCACCCATTTCTAAGGTAGGTATATCGGCCCATTTGTCTGTATTTTATTCTGATACTTTCAAATTCACGGCACTCGAGAGTGGTAGCGGTAAGAGTCAACTAACCAGTACGAATACTCTTTACATATTATATGATCCCCGGATAGTTCAGGAACAAAACAAACAAATATCGCGTCATTTAGGGGGTCACTTTATTATGAACGAAATAATTAATGATTTTGTGCACCGAAAGAAGTTTATTTGAGACATTTTATTACGGTGTTCGCGTCGGATGTTTTGTTTAAATCAAAATATCAAAAGTTTTTCAATTTTTTAAACTCGTTGCAAATTTTACGCAGCCTGTATAAAATATGTACCAAACATTATAATTTTGTTGATCATATTTTGCGTAATCTATATATTCTACAAATAAACATGAAACTGTTAGCTTGAATAATAACCAAGATATTCAATGTAAAACGATTCGCAAAAGTCAAACAACAAAAATGTGGTAAAATTAAAATAACTCGTGATTACTTTTGGCATTTAGGTATAGGAACACATGATAAAAAGTTGGTGTACTTTGATAAGTGACAAATTTTATATCAACTTCCGGTTGACCGGAAGTGGCAGTCATTTGAGAGTATTTAAATTTACAAGTTCGAATCGAGTAGATCTCGATTTCATTTGCGTGATTCTGGTCGAGGCTACGAGCCCGCCGCGCCGTGCGATCGCGACGTATTGGTAAGTTTATACCTCCTAACATAATCTGTTGCCCTGGTCGGTCTGACTATGAGCTGCAAATTCAGGACGAAAAATATCGTGATTTGATTTTAGTTGTGGGTTTGCAATATTATGAAAGAAATAATAATCTTTGCACATATTGGGGTAGAATTTTGGCGTCTGTCCCAAACTCGCAGCGTTAGAAGTGGGTTGTAACTTAATTTTTACGTAGACCAATAGAAATGCTGGCAACGAAGCCAGGAATTCTAGAACAACTAGCGCCACTACGCAGAGGACTGCCAAACCCTGCAAATTTCACTGATGGAAACACATTTTTGCACAAAACATGGTGTTGTGGTCTATTTTATGCCCAACCGCCTTCTCCAATCCTGGGGGACACTGTAATAATTGTATTTATGCATAATCCATTCAAATTGAAGCATTATTACTTGTCAATCTGAACTTGAATAGTTGAAAATTTGCCATCTTTACGATTTTTTTTTGGAAATCTATTAGGTTTTTACTTTATCATACGCAGTATGGTAAAGTATTGTAAACATGCCGAAAAAAAAATTGAGATTTTAGCGGAAATAGGTCTTTTTGGGTCCCCTGAACATTTTTGACCAAGGTACAAAAGTAGGTATTGGGCCAGCTTGGACGCCCTTGAGTGACCCCTAGTGCGCCAATCGGTTTACCGAGCGCGCCCGAACCGGGGGACGTGAGTGTATCAGTCACACGTCGATGTTAGAGAGAGAACGCTGCACTGGTCCGCGCGCTCTTTAGAATTCAAGCCATTTAAATATTCGCGCTATAAATTTTAAAGTTTTAAGTGCTGCCACGCACCATTTAAATATTCGCGCCATAAATTTTTAAATCAGTCCTGCCAACCCCAGACGTACCAACCCACGCGCGCTATCGGCATGCCGACCGGGCGTTATATTTTTAAACGATGCCGCCTTCTTGTTTTAAATGGGGTTTGAGCGGCAATCTTTGAACACCATCTTCTTATTTTAAAATTTTAAAGTGCCGCCACGCACCATTTAAATATTCGCGCCATAAATTTTAAAGTTTTAAATCAGCCCTGCCAACCCCCAGACGTACCAACCCACGCGCGCTATCGGCATGCCGACCGGGGGTTATATTTTTAAACGATGCCGCCTTCTTGTTTTAAATGGGGTTTGAGCGGCCATCTTTGAACACCATCTTCTTATTTTAAAATGTCAGCCCCGAGTACCATCTTCTTATTTTAAAATGTTAACTCTTAAACGATACCATCTTCTTGGCAGGCGCAAACCGAAAAATCAAAATTTCGAATTCCCGCGCGCAAACCAATAAAATTCAAATTTCGAGCCATTTTAAATAGGATAATTAATATTACATACAAAAATAATTGTGTTTAACTAAGAACAATGCGATGAGAATTGTATTCAAATATGTAAACAACAGATTACAAATAGGCTGTACCTAGCACTTATCAGTATTAGCAGGATGTTGTGCTATTCTACTGAACTTTGCCGATAATACAAAAAAAAATATCCGGCTCAATTCTGTCGGGTCTAGGTGACGGATTTTACGATTGTTGATGGCTATGTCGTAGTCTTCTTACGTTCAACAAAAAACGCCGATATTCACAAAATTTGTCACCTATACATGACAGAATTCAGCCGGATATTTTTGTACTATCGGCAAAAGTTTCAAGTTCTGTTCTTCGTATAATTTGAAAGGAAATACCTGATCATTTCGCTGAACAACTCAGAATAATATTATGAAGTATATTTGGTTGCCTACTCATTTCGAACCCCATCTTAAGTAAAATTCTACGTATTTTAAATTACATTTCAAATCACGTGAACGCTATCTACAATCTCTCAGTGGTCGTGTTCACAACTAAGTGGCTAGTTTTGAGATAAAACACCTTTCCGGTCGACACTTGACGGCATTTGTGTATGAGACTTTGTTCATACAGAGTCAAACCCACAAATTAACTACCTGTTCACCTATTCGAGATGGAAATGTTTTCAACTCTCGCTTTATGTAGCCTACCAAATGGTATCAGATTTTGTTTACATAAATTTCAGAATACTTAAATGAATGTATTCTTACATTATTTGGTACTTTATTAGATTTTTTATATAAAGAAGTCAGTATTACAAACAACACCATTGTCACCAATAGAGATGTAAGCAACAAGGAAAATATTAAAAACTTAGAAAATATTTATCTCGCTGCATAGGTAGTTGAACGCTTAGTGCAAATTAATATAAACGTTAGCGACTTACATTAATTTAGAATCAATTATTTAAATTTTTATATTGTCGGGCAGAGCAAATTAAAAAAAGGGCTTGATTTTAGCAATAACGTTTTACAAACAATCAATTTGATAGACCCAGAAGTAATTTTAAGTTCTGAAAAAAGAAACTATTTTTCCGTTTGTAATTCATCTTCCATATTTATCGACGAATGTGCAACAACTGGACACCGAGTGACTCCTACTTCGCAATTGTTTGAAATTAGTTGAGAGAATTGCATCACATTTGCTCTTTTATCAGCAAACACAAAAACGTTTATCATATATTATACTTACTTCTATGCGACTCTTTCCATCAATTCACAACACATCGGTAGTTCTTAATAATACGGTGAATAAAGTCAGGTAAATAAAAATCTGCAAATAAAATTGAAATATTTACTCTACACAGCCAAAAAAATTATACAGATAGCTGTTTACGCGTAATTGACTTTTATTGAATAAACAGTTAGTATAATTAGTTAGTCTAATTTTTGACGACTCGATAATGACTCCATAGTACCTACTTGAGATACACAACATACTCGTTAGGCAAAATTGTCCCTAATTCATTCACCAACTATATTAACTATATTAAGGATAAAAACATAGACAACGTACATAAAAATGTCATTTATTATCATGCTTGACCCATCATTACGTAATTATAAAGTATCTCGGGCGCCCGCGCCAACGACTCGGCCCGACTCGACACGAGCGCGCCCGAACCGACAAAATTCAAAGATAACGGTCGAACCCAGTCCGCCGGTCTACAGAGCGCGCCCGAACGAAGTCAAGTCGAAGTTAGAGCGAGAACCATCGATGCTAGAGAGAGAACGCACTACGATTTTATTTTCGGTGCGCGCAAGGAATCAAAAATCAATAATGATACATTAATTAACAAAATATGTTTTGAACTTTTTGTTGATTATTTTAATATGTATGTTGTTCAGATTATAAGAAATGCCCCAACAATATGTTTGAGTTTGTCAAGGCAGTTCACAGAATAGTATCATCCTGGTCTACCATAAAAGGGTATTTTTTAAATCAAGGAGGTGAGGATAGCTGTACTTTAATTAGTTTATTATTATTTTCTTATTAGTTGGACTGTATATTTGACAGATTGAGAGATGTAGATGAATCGATCACATTCATTTCACTCTTAAAAATTCCCAAATAAGTGTTTTGTTATTATATATTATGTATGAATAACCTCATGGTATCATGGCTGAGGGACTCTCCAGAGGATAAACCCCAAAGTGGCAATAACTTCGTAAAAAACGCGTTTTTCCGTTTCGTACCGACCCTTAAGTTCTGAAAAAGAAACTAAAACCTTCAGAAATGTATCAATTCATCTTTATGAAATAGACATATCCGGTATTTTGTATCTTGATGATGTAATACAATGTAAGTTAGCAATGTTAAAAAATTAAACTTTGCATATTATTTTAATAAGTTAATGATTACCTTTGTTAGGAATAATGTGCAAAATCTGTATTCTAAGATAAAAGAGTTATGTATAAAAAAATCCAAATGAATTTAATTATACGGTGTTAGATTATCTTAGTCTTTCTAACACACTCTAAAACCATAACATAATCATATTTAGTCTTCAGTTTGTCATCGTCATTCAACCAACATGTATCATAAGTCTTCAATTGTATTATTAATATTAGCGTATTTGTTCATACGAATAGTTTCTATAAAAATTAGAATAAGACGTCAATCAGTCGCCCAGGACTCTAACGCATGCGATAACGTTATTTCACATATTACGCGTGAAAAGACTTTGAATGATTTTACCGATGAGGAGTTAAGATTATTCCCCATAAAATATCTACGAACACATGTATCTGCACAACAACTGCAAAATGTATGGTATAAACTACCAAAGGCGTATCTGGAAGATGATGAGTTGAAATCGAAATTACCCTGCTACAAGCATTACAATACTCCGGACCAGATGACACAATACGATGGACCACCACCTTCACGAAAAGAATGTCAATTTTGTAAAATATTGAAAATGTAGATACAAATTGATGATTTATCTAAATAAATGTACATATTAAACGAATTATGTTGTATTATTTATTTTTAGTCATGTAAAAAAAAGGAGTTGGGGATTTTGTGGCCTAAATTTTCAGTATAAATAGGTGTAGCACAAGTATTTGAAGTATTTCTAGTCTTCAATAAGAAACACATCGCTACATATTACAAAAATGCAGTCTTCTTCAAGCCAACAACTAAACGCAATCGGTTTGTGTGCTCAAATACCGATGAAGGCAATATGTGATTTGTCGATAAACGCCGCCTACCCCATAAAAGCTGCTCGAAGGATTACAACAATTAAATGGCCATCAGTGTTGGTGGAGATCGAAGCCGAGTCTCCGTTTGTGGTGTTTTTACCCTCGAGGATTGCATCCATCATTACGGATCAGCAAATAGAGGAGTTGTCAGCAATGTGTCTGGTATTCCGAGGGCTTAAAAGTGTCGGTAAGAGTTTGCAGGCACAACTCGTCGAATTTGTTGACAAATCAATTATTTAAGTAAATGTACTGTTCTGCATCTAATAAACAGTCGAAATAAAATATATAAAATCTGAATATCGTGTTTTATTTATTAGAAATACAGTTTGTGTTATCAGAAATTTTCTTGAGTCATTCTTGAGTCACATTTGAGTTAGCCTTGAGTCACATTTGAGTCATTTTGAGTCACATTTGAGTCATTTTTGAGTCAGGCTTGTGTCATATGGTATATTGTGTTGATATTGCCCTATACTACATCATACTATACAGTTTCGGTTATCACAAATATTCTTGAGTCGTTCTTGAGTCACATTTGAGTCACATTTGAGTCAGCCTTGAGTCACATTTGAGTCATCTTTGAGTCACATTTGAGTCATTTTTTTGAGTCAGGCTTGTGTCATATGGTATATTGTGTTGATATTGCCCTATACTACATCATACTATACAGTTTGGGTTATCACAAATATTCTTGAGTCATTCTGAGTCACATTTGAGTCACATTTGAGTCAGCCTTGAGTCACATTAGAGTCATCTTTGAGTCACATTTGAGTCATTTTTGAGTCAGGTTTGTGACATATGCTATACTATGTTGACATTGCCCTATACTACATCATACTATACAGTTTGGGTTATCACAAATATTCTTGAGTCATTCTTGAGTCACATTTGAGTCACATTTGAGTCACATTTGAGTCAGCCTTGAGTCACATTTGAGTCATCTTTGAGTCACATTTGAGTCATTTTTTGAATCAGGCTTGTGTCATATGGTATATTGTGTTGATATTGCCCTATACTACATCATACTATATAGTTTGGGTTATCACAAATATTCTTGAGTCATTCTTGAGTCACATTTGAGTCACATTTGAGTCAGCCTTGAGTCACATTTGAGTCATCTTTGAGTCACATTTGAGTCATTTTTTTGAGTCAGGCTTGTGTCATATGGTATATTGTGTTGATATTGCCCTATTCTACATCATACTATACAGTTTGGGTTATCACAAATATTCTTGAGGCATTCTGAGTCACATTTGAGTCACATTTGAGTCAGCCTTGAGTCATTCGTGTTTGGAGAAACGACTTTCGTGTTTGGAGAAACATCTTTCGTGTTTGGAGAAACATCTTTCGTGTTTGGAGAAACAACTTTAGTGTTTGGTGAAACGACTTTCATGATTGGAGAAACAGCTTTCGTGTTTGGAGAAACAGTTTGACTTTTTGGGTTGTGCTGAGTTGGGTTCGGATTTTGGGGTTTTGGTTGGGTTGGGTTTGATTTTTGGGTTGGGCTGAAACTTGCATGGTGTAAACTTCTCCATGAGGGGTGGTTAAACAACTTTCGTGTTGTATCCCCACCTCCAAACCTCAACCAGTCAAACAAAGTCGTTGATGATAGGATCTTTATTATACCATACTTTGCATATACTACTATTACAACAGTGATCAGACATAAAAAAACCAACGATTGTGTCACTCATCCTGACAATTTGTGTCGTCAACCAACCTGACAATTTGCGTCAGTCAAGCCGTCAATCATGTCAACCGACCGGACAAAGAATACGAGAAGTGGTATCTACTTATTATTGAAGTATGAATCTCATCTTCAATGGAAAAACTACATTCTGGGGATTATCGTGGAGATATATCACAAAGTAATGAAATGCTAGTTTTAACCAACAATATTCGAGAGTGTAAAAGCAACTACAAGAACGAAATGAATTAGCTACCGGTAAAGATGCTGTAAATGACACTGTGCTTGGAATTGTATGCATTCTTATGGGATTTTGTTTCATACAGCCCCAATACTGCAAAATAGCATTGTTTCTTATGTAAAACACACAAATCCTTTCAATATATAAGATCTTTGTGTGCAGAGCATTATATTTTTATAGACAGTTCTCAAGTAGTTTTTAGGGTTCTCTTTAAGGTTTATAGCGCTTCTAACGTATCCATATGACTTCTGCCAGTAGGTATAAATATGTGGTACCAAACAATCGACTCTCATTTGACTTACAGCAGTGACCTAACATAAAAACCAACGATTGCATCAGTCGATCTGACAATTTGTGTCAGTCAATCCATTAATTGTGTCAGACGACCTGACAATTTGTGTCAGTCAAGCCGTCAATCGTGTCAACCGACCGGACAAAGAATATGAGAGGTGGTATCTAACGGTGCGTAATCAATTCGTTTTATGGGAGTTGAAAAGTTTAATGAAAATTATATCATGTTTACCATATACCATTTTAAATAAATAGATGTGTTAAATGCATTTCTTGCGTTTTATTTCCTGCGTTTTATTTCATAGGTTAAGAAGAGATATAATTTCCATTAAACTTTCCAACTCACATAAACGAATTGATTACGCACCGTTAGATACCACTTCTCGTTGTGTCATATGGTATATTGTGTTGATATTGCCCTATACTACATCATACTATACAGTTTGGGTTATCACAACAAATATTCTTGAGGCATTCTGAGTCACATTTGAGTCACATTTGAGTCAGCCTTGAGTCATTCGTGTTTGGAGAAACGACTTTCGTGTTTGGAGAAACATCTTTCGTGTTTGGAGAAACATCTTTCGTGTTTGGAGAAACAACTTTAGTGTTTGGTGAAACGACTTTCATGATTGGAGAAACAGCTTTCGTGTTTGGAGAAACAGTTTGACTTTTTGGGTTGTGCTGAGTTGGGTTCGGATTTTGGGGTTTTGGTTGGGTTGGGTTTGATTTTTGGGTTGGGCTGAAACTTGCATGGTGTAAACTTCTCCATGAGGGGTGGTTAAACAACTTTCGTGTTGTATCCCCACCTCCAAACCTCAACCAGTCAAACAAAGTCGTTGATGATAGGATCTTTATTATACCATACTTTGCATATACTACTATTACAACAGTGATCAGACATAAAAAACCAACGATTGTGCCACTCATCCTGACAATTTGTGTCGTCAACCAACCTGACAATTTGCGTCAGTCAAGCCGTCAATCATGTCAACCGACCGGACAAAGAATACGAGAAGTGGTATCTACTTATTATTGAAGTATGAATCTCATCTTCAATGGAAAAACTACATTCTGGGGATTATCGTGGAGATATATCACAAAGTAATGAAATGCTAGTTTTAACCAACAATATTCGAGAGTGTAAAAGCAACTACAAGAACGAAATGAATTAGCTACCGGTAAAGATGCTGTAAATGACACTGTGCTTGGAATTGTATGCATTCTTATGGGATTTTGTTTCATACAGCCCCAATACTGCAAAATAGCATTGTTTCTTATGTAAAACACACACAAATCCTTTCAATATATAAGATCTTTGTGTGCAGAGCATTATATTTTTATAGACAGTTCTCAAGTAGTTTTTAGGGTTCTCTTTAAGGTTTATAGCGCTTCTAACGTATCCATATGACTTCTGCCAGTAGGTATAAATATGTGGTACCAAACAATCGACTCTCATTTGACTTACAGCAGTGACCTAACATAAAAACCAACGATTGCATCAGTCGATCTGACAATTTGTGTCAGTCAATCCATTAATTGTGTCAGACGACCTGACAATTTGTGTCAGTCAAGCCGTCAATCGTGTCAACCGACCGGACAAAGAATATGAGAGGTGGTATCTAACGGTGCGTAATCAATTCGTTTTATGGGAGTTGAAAAGTTTAATGAAAATTATATCATGTTTACCATATACCATTTTAAATAAATAGATGTGTTAAATGCATTTCTTGCGTTTTATTTCCTGCGTTTTATTTAAGATAGGTTAAGAAGAGATATAATTTTCATTAAACTTTCCAACTCACATAAACGAATTGATTACGCACCGTTAGATACCACTTCTCGTATTCTTTGTCCGGTCGGTCGGTTGATACGATTGACGGCTTGACTGACGCAAATTGTCAGGTTGGTTGACACAAATTGTCAGGTTGCGTAAATTTAAAAATATCTATGTTTTGTTCTAGAACATTTCAATATGACGTAATCATCGATGAACATGGATTACATCACTCTTATTATGGATTAATGATGTTTCAGTATAATTTAAATAGCCAAATTTAATTAAATAATTTTCTACATACTTTTCATCAATTTCGGAACTTTCCATGTTTGAAATAAACAGGAAAACAATTTGTATTAATAACGTCATAATGTCTAGTGCTATTCAGCCAAGATTGATCTATTGATTGAAATCGGATTGCTTTACTTATCGTAAACAGTGTGACTCATCCATATCTAGACTCCTTGTCTTCCTTGTACTCGCTCTTACGATATAAACTTGTTTATTTCGTTTAAAAAGATAAGACTAACCACAACAGTGAAAAAGAAAAACAGCGCTTGCTAGTTTACATGTAATTATGACAAAATGTTTCATATAGTACCCAAATAACAATTTAACATTGTTTCTTATGTAAATCAAGCACAAATTTGACGAATTTCACGGCCATCTTGTCTGCAATTAATAAGCTGTGTTCTTATTGGTTGACAATAATTTACCGTTATAAGTGCAAAAATTTAAATAGTTGATTCAAAATTGATGTAAATCGCTAACGTTTATATTAATTTGTGGTAAGCGTTCAACTACCTATGCTGCGAGATAAATATTTTCTAAGTTTTTAATATTTTCCTTCTTTATTGGTGACAATGGTGTTGTTTGTAATACTGACTTCTTTTTAGCGCGCACCGAAAATAAAATCGTAGTGCGTTCTCTCTCTAGCATCGATGGTTCTCTCTCTCTAACATCGACGTGTGAGTTACTACTGATAAGTGCTACTACTGATAAGAGCTACTGCATCCTGTTTGTAATCTATTGTTTGCAATTATTTCCGTATGTAATATTAATAGAGACGTTGTGGAAAACTTTAAAATTTATCCTATTTAAAATGGCGCGAAAATTTGAATTTTATCGGTTTGCGCGTGGGAATTCGAAATTTTGATTTTCGGTTTGCGTCTGCCAAGACGATGGTATCGTTTAAGAGTTAACATTTTAAAATAAGAAGATGGTACTCGGGGCTGACATTTTAAAATAAGAAGATGGTGTTCAAAGATGGCCGCTCAAACCCCATTTAAAACAAGAAGGCGGCATCGTTTAAAAATAGAACGCCCGGTCGGCATGCCGATAGCGCGCGTGGGTTGGTACGTCTGGGGTTGGCAGGACTGACTTAAAACTTTTAAAATTTATGGCGCGAATATTTAAATGGTGCGTGGCGGCACTTTAAAACTTTAAAATTTATAGCGCGAATATTTAAATGGCTTGAATTCTAAAGAGCGCGCGGACCAGTGCAGCGTTCTCTCTCTAACATCGACGTGTGACTCATACACTCACGTCCCCCGGTTCGGGCGCGCTCGGTAAACCGATTGGCGCACTAGGCATACTAGGGTCGGAGCATCGACTTCGTCCGAATTACTACAAATCCGAACAGCGCCGAGCGCCATCCCATTCATGACAATTCACTATAGACGAATATGTGTGTCCCTAGATTTTAAACTAGGAACGAGAGGGGGCGATGTAAACATAACCCTCAAATATGATAGAGTGTGATATTATGTGTTTTGAAAATGAACGTATTTTGGTAATGTACTGATGCATTTATAGCCATCGCATTTAGAAAGAGGTAATATGCGGTGGGCAATTCCCCGTTATTACGCTCCGAAACTTATTTTGTGATCCAATAAGAAATTAAGAATAGTATAGGTTTGGTTTGATCATTCGATATTATGTAAAAGTTAAACTTGTAAGTAAATAATAAAATAAACCTCATTTATTCGAAATAATACAATAAAAGACATGTCAGTAATTTACATTATCTCATTATATTAGAGTATATTTTAGTAGGCTTTCTAAGTAGTATCTTACGTTGTTATGGTGTTACGGATTATTAATAAAGAAGAATTATAAGCAGTGATAATAAAATGTATCGTTAATGAACTGCCTGATTTTTTTGATTAGAACAAGATCTTACATTTAACATATAAATTAACCCAGTGGGTATTAATTATTTTGGAACTATGTTTGTATCTTACATTAAATGATTTATACTTACGGGATACTTAAAAAGCCACAAAAAATCATACTTACCGGCTTCGAAATAATAATGTTAAATGGGGTCATATTAATGAGAATCAATAATATTATTAATAATTTATTAATCATAAATATTCACCATGCTGAAAATACACAGACTAAAAACATTTATGAACAAACATGTAAAATTATACTATCACAATTAAAAAGAAAAGTATCAAAATATTCTTACACTAAATCTACCTTAAATATAAAATATGAATATACAATAGGCTATTCATTCATTTTGTTTCAATAAAAATAAGAAATATTCAACTATAAAAGAATACAGTAATGCATTTCCCCATCACCTTAGTAAGTATCCTAGAGGTAGGTATAGGCAAGATTTATCTATATATATATATAGGTATACAAATTGGAGTACCTACATTTATTTTAAAATCGTGTAAGGACAAATATTATTTGAAAATAATAGCGAAATTTGATATGTGTACATAACACATCAAAACACACATTGAATGTATGACTGGTTGCAGTTACACACTGTATTCCCTATAAATTGAAATATGTAAAGAATATATTCAGTACCAAAAATTACAGGTAGGTAAATAATTACCTGTGCAGATATATAGGGTTTGTTATCATCTCTTACGCAACTTGTAGAAGAAAATATGTAAAAACCCTTATAAAAAGTATATTTGTAAGCGAAACAAGCATGTTTAGAATCTGCTGTTGGATATTCACTAATTGATATTACCTCTAAGAAAACAATAAAAATATTCGGTTGAAAATATTTTATTGAAAATGTAAATTTTAACGTTTTATAATTATAACAGATAGGAAAAAAAGTAATAGTACATTATTATTGAAAAGAAACACAATATTGAACAGTAAAACTAACTTAACTTTACATTTTAGATAGTTTTAATAATAACTATTGCCACAAATCCATTATAAAAGGCGCATTGCGAATAATTCTTAGAATTATAATAAAATAAATGACTATACCAATACAAATATTATTTGTTTGTTTTTATTTTAAAGGATTTCAGCGAACCATGGTAACCAATCACTTCAATGTAAATAAATTAATGCTTATCTTTTTATTATTTGAAATTTTAACTAATGATTGGTACTGTTTGATAAACTACATAGTAATTTAAATAAGAAGTAAGAATAAGTCACAAACAATTTTTTACATTTAAGCGTCATTTAGACGGCAAGTTTAATTACGGAAAGTGATGTTCGCCAATAAACTTGCCATGTCTAAACCATAGGAAAGTAGACTTTCTACTTGACAGCTATTACCTTCTTATGGTTTAGACATGGCAAGTTTAGTGGCAGGCAGCACTTGCCGCCACTAAACTTGCTCCGTCTAAACTGTGCTTCAGACAATTTTATGTGAAAATATGTTTATGATACTTACAAGGAATTGGCTTAAAAACAATGACATTAATAACAACATTATGTAACAATCAAAATTACTGATAGTAAATGAAACCCTTGCTATGTAGGCATGGGCAGTTTATTGCTCTACTGTGCCTTCAACATTCCTACGATTTGCTCGGTAATCTCCGGCTTCCTCAGGGCCGTACAATATTAAACAGTTTCACAAAGTGGGTACGGGATGGTGGTATAATCATTACTTACTACTTACTAGCTGTATTTAGCTACCTATGTACTGATAAAGTCGGAGATAACCTAGCAAAATGTTGAAAAAACAGTAGAACAATATAACTACCCACGACTACGTAGCTAGACTTTCATTTACAATCACCACACAAATAGTTGAGAATCCAAACCCCGCAATAAAATTACTGTCACACATCATAATAGTACACTGCATGTTATGTACATTTTTAAATTATATCATATCCTGAAACAGTGACTTTCTTGAATTGGTTCTCCGCTAGACCTATACGTTCATATACCTAACTAACCGCTAAATAATCTCTCAGCCACTACTCTCATCTTCCTTGCCTACCTAAAAAGTTATCCATATCTATGTTGATACTGGGACTAGGTATCTATGTCTTTGAATATTTATGCAAAGCATACGTTACACAACGTAAGTAGTATCATCGGAAGTATGAAACTGGTCTTCGGATATTGCTCCAGTTACGTCAAAGTATTTACCTGTTGATAGTAATTAGTATTAGCATATATAGATAGTTTAATAAAACAATTACTAACTTTATTATTGTTGCAGAGCGTATTTACGAAGACTAATCAGTCCACTAAACTATCTATCAATTTATATTGGCTGGTAATGTGTTTCTTGGCACAGTTATTCTTCATTGAAACCATTTATCCAGCTATCACATTAGCAAATTAACAAGCAGTCACCAGCGATGAGATATAACAAGATACGACAGTCGACCTTTCCCGCCGTTAGAAATTTGAGCGCGCATGCGCGAACGTTGGCCGTACTTACCTGTTTTCCCGCAGCGCGGCGTTAGTTTATTCGTTATTTGATTGTCAGTTTGTGAAGTAATGACGGATAGCGGCAATATACTATTCCACTTTCCTGTCAGAGTGACAGTGGCTTTTACACTTTCCTGTCAAAGTGACAGTGGCAGTGTCAGTTTGAAGTCATAGATTTGCCCATTTTGCAGTGGCGCCATCTAGCAGAATCTTTTAAATCACGGCTGTCGCGCCTGCTAGTTGTGTAAAACTTAGAACACCGACATCAAAGGTACCGCCGCGAGTGTCCCATCTTGATATTTCTAATCGCTGCAGTCACTCTAACCTAAAAAATTAAATAATTAAGTTATTGTTTGCATCCACTGGTCGTGTTGATATAGGTGTTGCTCGCATCACCGGCTTGGATTACATTTTCTATGATTTTGAATTACTTACTTTGTTGATGCCGTCATATTTATTAAAATTGACAATTGCATAACCTACAAAGCTGTTTACTGGCAGCCTGGCAGGACTGCCAGCACTGTCGCCAACCTAACTCAGTCATAAGGACCAAACATCCCTGTTCATTCTTTCTTTGCGGACAGGTATTTATGAATGAACCGGGAAGACACGAAGGCGCTTCGGACTCTGCGGAGTACGGACGGTACCGGCCGTCTCTACTAGGGTCACTCAAGGGCGTCCAAGCTGGCCCAATACCTACTTACAAAAAAATGTCTGTGTGTGTGTGTATGTGTGTGTGTGTGTGTGTGTGTGTGTGTGTGTGTGTGTGTGTGTGTGTGTGTGCGTATGTGTGTACTCGATTTTTGTGGAGACGATTCCGGAGAAACTACTAAAGGTATCGGGACGAAAGTTCATATTTAGAAGTTTTATGACCAAACTTAGAGCTGAAAAGCTTTTGGTTCAAAAGGGTCCAAAGGAACTGGTAGTTTATTCTAAGCCTTTTTCAAGGATTTTAGAAATGAGCCGCCATTTCTGTAATTTCGTCAAAATAGTTAAATAATAAATTAAAGCAGAGGAAATTTTGAATAATTTATGCCTATGACATTTTTTGGTAAAATTAATAGTTTAGCTGCAAGAGCAAATTCTATTTGATCGAGATCGGTCGCATCTGCATTGATATGCTACATAGTAGCCAGGATTTTGACAAATATTTTTTTTGTGCTGTCACCACAGAAATGTCTATGGCTGTCACCACGCTGTCACACTCGGAGAACCCTCGATTATAAATGTCAGAATTTGAATTAGCTTTTTAAACTTGACATTTCGTAGAAGTGGTGTCAACCTAACATTTTCTATACCGAAATATAACCATTTTTGATTTTTTTAAATACGTATTTCTCAAAAAGCAATACAAAAAACGTTGATGTCACTCCTGCCGAAAACTACATAGCGCGACTCGCTCACATGCGACGACGCTCCGCGGTGACGCGTCGCATCACCGCTCGTTGTGCTATTCCGTACTTTCGGCACTTGTGAGATAAACAACTATTATTCTGATGACAGTAGGTAGTGTCAAATGCTGATGCTTTGACAATACCTTCGATTGATACTATTGACTATCAAAATATCTGTCAAATCCTGGCTAACTAGTTTAATTTTAATGCAGACACGATTTATCTCAGTCAAATAGATTCTCATGCAGCTAAACTATTAATTTTATATATTGTATGATGAAGTCGTGTGCATGGCCACATCAGATTTAAAAAAAAAAAAATTCTTACAGAAAGAAGGCATCCTTCTTGCGTATGCTCTATTTTTTTGATTTCAAGATTCGAAAGGGTTTGGATAAATTCTAGGAGTAGGCGACACCTGTTTCGGGCATTTTTTGAATGTAGGTCCTTAACATTTCAGTTTTTTGCGGATATCTTCAAAATGAATAATGATAGCTTAAATCTCTTTTCAGATAATTGATCCGCACAAAAATACGAAACTTTGCCAAATTTAAACGTAGGCTAACTCCACTAATAAGCGAGATCCCCATGTGAGGCTCGAAATTGAATCACCCGTGTAGTGTCTAATAAAAATAGCACGAATTTTAGAAGGGACATGGATACAATTTATTGATAACCCCGTATCTCTGAACCCATTTTAATTAAATTATTGTTATTAGATTTGTTGGATTTCCTGACATTTTCAGGTTTTAAAATTTTTATTATTTATTTATTTTTTTGTATTATTTTTTTGTATTATTTTTTTGTTTTGAACCTGCCCGTTTATCCTTCGGTTTTGCCTTTTTGTTCTTATTAAATTGAATGTTTCGTGTTAGTAAATTTGTTTCTTACGCACCATATTGTTTTTGATAGAGGACCAACCGAACACGTTTGTAATAAAGGTTAGCACCCCATGGTGAGCCTAGAAATTGAATCACCCGGTATACTTACAACAGTTCTATTCTTCTAAGGAATTGATTCTTCATTTTTTGTATATTTTTGTTTTTCCACTATTTACGCTACCAACTAAAACGGTATTATGTCTTTATAAATGAACAGAAAGTATCTCAGTAACTTTTTTGTACGGCTAGCTCTTTTGCGTAAGAGGCTAAAGTATGGTACACTTTTCTCCGACAACAAATATGTTTATGGTTGGTACCTGAAATTCTGGACATATAAATGCCATTTTCAAAAGTCGGGACTTAATTCGGGACGCTTTATCGGTCGGGTCAAGTGAATAATTCAAGTCATAATTCCGGACTGTCCGCGCAAATAGGGACAGTTGGTCAACCTACTTTATACAATTGATTTCAATAAAAGTGTTAAACTGCGGTGCTGGTTTTAATTTTGGTCACCTGTACAGTATTATTTTAAATATAATTTTCTATTTTTGTTTCATTTTGGTGCGGGCCCCTTTTTGATGGGGGCCCCTGAGCTGCAGCCCAGTCAGCCCTCCCTTAAATCCTGCACTGGATATATCTCCACATTGTTGTTGGTCATTTTTACGATAATCCCCAGAATGTAGCTTTCCTATTGAAGATGAGATTCATACTTCAATAATAAGAAGATACCACTTCTCGTATTCTTGGTGCGGTCTGTTGACACGATTGACGGCTTCACTGACGCAAATTGTCAGGTTGACTGACACAAATTGTCAGGTTGAGTGACACAATCGTCGGTGTTTGTCTGATCACTGTTGTAATCTCCAAAGTGTGGTATAATCAAGATCCTATCATCAACGACTGTGTTTGACTGAGTGGGGTTTGGAGGTGGGGATACATATATATATATATATATATATATATATATATATATATATATATATATATATATATATATATATATATATATATATATTCAAATAATTATAGTGGAATTGTCTAGTATACAGTTTACATCACCCAAAGAATAATACGATTAAAATGAGAATTGCGGTAGCTGATATTCAGGGTTTACGAGTGGGGTCATGTGTCTTCATAGTGAAGGAGTTGTGCATCTACGATGGAAGATGTACATCGTACTTGGCGAGCGCCTATAGCATCTCATACCACGCGGACTGACTTACAAAAACATTATACAAAAAATTACCTCACGAATGATTTGAACTAATGAATGGCAGATGCTAATCTCATGATGTAACCCTATAAATACATAGACATTTGTCCAACATTCTAATCAATTCAACCAATAGTGAGGATAACTAAAGCTTACCTGAATATATGTATCCCATATACACTCCTGATCCCCCGCCTTTATTGATATATTACTACCCCTACCTAATTACATATACAGAAAGAATAATATAGAACAATCTAAAATAAAATGGATTATCGAGTCAGCTAAATTATGACATAGTGAAAGAACTAAAAGAAGACGGCTATTCTATAATTGACGCCACCAATATACTAAAACGAAGCGATAAAACTCCACTACCGATGTTTATGCTTACGTTTAGTAACGAGGAAGATATTAAGAAAATCTATAATATTAAATCTATCTTAGGAATGAAGGTAGAAATAGAGGCGGTAAGAAAGCCTAAACTGGTACCGCAATTCAAAAGATGTCAGGCTTTTGGACACACCCACCGCTTCTGCAACAAAGAACCCCGATGCGTTAAATGCGCGGGAAAACATTTTTCGACAGAATGCAAGAAACCAAAAGAATTACCACCAAAATGCTGGAACTGTGGAGATGCTAACCCTGCAAACTTCAGAGGCTGTATGGTGGCAAAAGAAATACAACGAATCAGATACCAGAAAGGGCTACCCAATTTACCAACTCAACCAAAAGTAGGCCAACAACAGCGTGTAAGTAGCATCCCAAAATCAAAACCAATTACAACATATAAAAAAACAAATGCAAGCACAACATATGCACAAGCCACAGATTCCTCAAAAATAGACAAGCCATCAACTTCAGGTGACTCTAGTATGCAATTGCTACAAAAATTTCTAAAAAGGATGGACAAAATCGAAGAGAGATTATCTAAGCTAGAACAGTAAAAAAACACACACATAATATGACTAACGATTTACGAATCGCAACTTGGAATGCTAACGGTATACGAAACAGAAAATTGGAAATAGAAGTGTTTCTAAACTCACATAAAATCGATATATGTCTTGTTTCTGAAACACACTCAACAAATCAGACATATCTAAAGCTAAATGGATATCAGGTGTATGAAGCACGTCATCCGGATAACCAAGCTAGAGGAGGAAGTGCCGTAATAATAAAAAATAGCATAAATCACTATGAGCAGTGCCATCTCAAGAGCGCAGAAGTACAACTTACGGTCGTTGGTATAAAATCAACCAAACAGAATTTTACTGTGGGTGCGATATACTGCCCCCCAAGGTTCAATCTCAAACAATCAGATTATAATAGATTCTTAGAACATCTCGGTATACTGGGTGGTGATTATAACGCAAAACATCCAGACTGGGGATCTAGATTGATAACCACAAAAGGGAGAGAGCTGAGCAAAGCAATCCAAGCTAGAGGATGTCGATTCCATTCTACAGGTAAGCCAACCTATTGGCCTACTGACCAAGACAAAATCCCGGATCTTTTAGACTTCTTTATAACAAGAAAATTTTCACCAAACTTCATTGATATTGAGGAAAACTTTGATCTTGACTCTGATCACTCCGCAGTACTAATGACTCTAAGCGAAAGCATAATCAAAAAGGAATGTACCCCAACCTTGACCAATAAAACTACAGACTGGGTAAGCTTTAATATAGAGCTTGAAAACACAATACAGCTAAATATCCAGCTTAAAACCAGAGATCAGCTCGACGTAGAAGCCGAGAAATTCATCAACACCATCCAGAAAGCCGCTTGGAACAACACTAAAGAAATCACCCACAGAACTATTGGAAATAATTATCCTATGGAAATTAGAGAAATGGTCAAAAGACAAGCTAGAAGAAGATGGCAGCAGTCACGAGATCCAGCTGACAAAACCATACTTAATAATAAATCCCAACAACTTAAGCGCGAAATTCAAAAACTAAAAGAGGCATCATTGGAATCCTTCCTGACTAAATTGACTCCCGATAAACAAACAGATTACTCGTTGTGGAAAGCACTGAGGAAATACAAGAGGCCAGTGGCCTATGTCCCACCTATAAGACGAAGAGATGGTACCTGGGCAAGAGACAATAAACAGAAGGCTGAACTTTTTGCAGAACATCTAACAGCAATCTTTCAGCCTCACAACATCGAATCAGAGCCAATCACGAATGAACATATAACCTATGAAGAAGAAGCCATACAGCTAGTTACTTCAAAGGAAGTTGCCAGAGAAATCAAGACAAACCTGAATCCAAAGAAGGCACCTGGATATGATCTTATCACAGGAGAAGTTCTTAAGCAATTACCTAAGAAAGGTATTCTTATGCTGACGTATCTAATAAATGCATGGTTCAGACTAAAATACGTCCCACATGTCTGGAAAGTAGCAGAAGTTATCATGGTACCAAAACTAGGCAAACCACCAAACGAAGCCCAATATCACTGTTACCAATGATGTCGAAGCTCTTTGAAAACTTGCTTCTAAAGAGAATGAAACCTATCATTGAGAGAAAGGAACTAATTCCTAATCACCAATTTGGTTTTAGAGAAAAGCATTCGACTATAGATCAAGTTCATAGAATAACAGATATCGTAGAGAAAGCATTAGAAGAAAACCTAATTTGCTCAACAATCTTTCTGGATGTGACACAAGCTTTCGATAAGGTTTGGCACGAAGGATTGATACACAAACTAAAGAGTATGCTTCCTCTACAATACGTCGAGCTGCTAACATCCTATGTATCTGATAGGCTATTCAGAATAAAACAAATCGATGAATACTCGGATCTAAAAGAAGTGAAAGCTGGGGTACCCCAGGGTAGTGTGTTGGGACCAATTCTCTATCTACTGTATACAAGTGACCTTCCACAGCTGGAAAATGTAACAGTCGCCACATTCGCAGATGACACGGCTCTAATGGCAGTGGGATCAACTATTGGAGAATCTACTAGGAATCTTCAACAAGCTACTAATAAAATGTATAACTGGACCAAAAAATGGAAGACCAAGCTCAACGAACTGAAATCTGTCCACATTAACTTCACAAATAAAAGAATCGAGGTCATACCTCATGTAAAGATTAACGACGCCATAGTTCCTTATGCGAACACTGCAAAGTATTTGGGTATGATTCTGGATACAAAACTAAGGTGGAAAGAACATGTTAAGAAGAAAAGAGTAGAGCTTGGCCTCAAATATAGAGAACTCTACTGGCTTCTGGGAAGAAACTCTCAGTTGTCAGTACAGAACAAACTACAAGTGTACAACCAAATACTGGTTATACGGCATCCAGCTTTGGGGTTGCGCAAAAAATTCCAACATACAAGGAATCCAGACTTTCCAAAATAAAGTACTAAGGAATATGGTTAACGCTCCTTGGTACATACGGAATAGTGACCTACATCGTGATCTTGGTGTCCCACAAGTCATCCAAGAGATAAAAAGATTCGCCACTAAACATGAATCTCGCCTAAGCCACCACGTCAACGTAGAGGCCCTGCAGCTACTGGACAACCAGAATCTAGTGAGAAGACTAAAAAGAACTAAACCCTTCGAACTAGTGACTCAGTGAAATGTGAAAAAGCAGAGCACAGTGCGTGAAGTGTTAGTGCTTCTTGTTTAGGACAAAGTTAATATAGGACATCAGTGGATAGCCTATTAGAGACAAGTACCTAGTTTTAAGAATTCAGATTTAAATTGATGGTTAATCTTTCAGATTAATTTCAATGTGTTAAGCACAATACGCTTATTAAAAAAAAAAAGCTAAATTATATTGAAAGACTAATGAAAGATGTACTACCTAATTACATAAACAAAAAATACGATAGAACAATCTAGAATTAAATGGTTTATCGAATCAGCTAAATTAAAATTAAAGTCTGAGGAAAGATGTGAACTAGTTTATAATTACATAGTATCTACTGATTCCATTAAGTTATCTGTTTGGTGTACTTCATGATTATAGACGTCATCGACGTGTGACATTAGTGTGGAATTTCAAAGTTATAATGTATTCCCCAATAATAGGTACTAAAGCGTATTGTATTATCGTTCATGATAGTATTATTGAATACACACCCATAAATAGTGTAGTACGTCAAGTTAGATAATCAAGTCAGCTAAATTATAATGAAAGTCTGAAGAAAAAAAAATGTAAGATGTGAACTTGTTTATAATGTAACGCACCTCGTTCTCTGGTCCGATGTGGAGGCGTTACACAATGAATATATCAATATTTAACCCTGTAATGGGTAGCTCGTAGGTCCTAGGTTCGTCGGAATAAAATACGGTGGTTTAATAAAGTAATAAATGTATTCTTCACCATTAATCATTTACATAAATCAGGTAAATGCCATTTACTGGAAATGACGGGTTGCGGTTATGTTTTACTTCGGCGGCGGGATTCGGGTATTATTTAAACTAACATTAATGTCGGAAATCGATATTACTAAATCAACATTTATCTGGAAAAAAGTAATATATCTGGAAACAAACATATATCTGGGAAAACTACCTTGCCAACTACGGCCAGCAGAGGTAAGCAGTTAGACGTATTATGAACAGCAGGCAAAGGGCCATCACATAACACCTTAAGGGCTCGTATCAGCATACAAAGGGCCAACAACGAGATCTCTGTGCTATTTTATCAGCAACGAGGGGCCAACGAAAATAGACTGATCTCCAGAGGGAACTGGCCGGCCTTTTACACCGTCAAAACGACCCCCACTATTCACGAAAACAAGTCCGTCCGGGCGGCTTAAAAACACTATACGATACGCCTATCAAACCAGTCTCGGGACCAGTTACATATCGAACGTTCATACGAGTTCAAAAATATATAAAAACAGGATTCTCCAAAATAAATGCACACAAGTAAAAAGTTATACAATCATAAAAACTTATTACTAACAAAATAAACATGCATTTCTTTATAACGAACGGAGTTTCGTTACAATAATTATGTAATATTATGTATGATACTATGTAATGATAACAATTTAATAAATGATTTTTGTATGTAAATTGTTCGTGTTTTATTCCGTCCTATTGCAATGTGGTTGTGAAGTGTGATAACCCCAATGACAGATGGAATATGTGTCGGTAAACTAATAGCTATAAGATAGAGAAAGACAAACAACATGAAATAAAAAGGTATTGTATAAATACACCCTCCGTAGTAGCATGAGAGCGAGTAGTGCGACAGTTGTTGTGTCTAGGGTCACCCCTCTGCAATAAATCACACCGAATTTGGGTGATGCGGGGGCTTAATTGGTGGAACTGCACTCTTAATTGGTTGGGTGGTGTAATTGCACTCTTAATTGATTAATTGGGTGGCACTGAGCGTATTCAGCACCCAAGTCACACCGAGCACTCAGTGGTGTGGGGGCTTAATTGGTGTAGTTGCACTCTTAATTGATTGATTGGGTGGTCTAATTGCACTCTTAATTAATTAATTCGGTGGCACTGAGCGTATTCAGCACCCAAATCACACCGAGCACTCAGTGATGCGGGGGCTTAATTGGTGTAATTGCACTCTTAATTGATTGGTTGGGTGGTGTAATTGCACTCTTAGTTGATTAATTGGGTGGCACTGGGTGCCGCTCTAATTGGGTGGAGTCGGTGCCCACCTATAACCGCTACTTGTATGTACGTACGGATTTTATGATAAATTCGAAACAATTTTGCACCTAAATTTGTGTCTAAAAGTGATAATTTGTGTTCAGACGTGCGCCATTTGGCTTAAAGCGGAATTTTCTAATTTCCATATGTACTTCCCAAGATAATCTTATATAGAATCAATTTGTTTTTTGTTTTTATGGCTAAGTGAAAAACTGCGTGCAAACTCTTTCCGGCCCTACAATCCTGTCCGCCGGAAGAGGTTTCGTTTGATGTCCTCTAACGCTTCAATTTTTTAATTATTTTGAATATTCGTCAAAATATTTACTTTAAAGAGTTTTTTTTTTAATTAATTTACTATATTGTAAATAATATACCTACAAAAGAGGCTATTTTTTCTCACGCTAGAGTGGCATTACCCCTTAAGTGCTTTTGACGTATTTTTAGACGTATAACTTGAAAACGCCAAGTCGTACTTATATGATGTATATGTCGTAGGCTGAACAGAATACCTCTACGTGGTAACATACTCTACAGAATACTCTACGTGCCGGAAAGTGTCGGAGTATGTAATTGTTTTAAGTTTTTAAAGTTGAACAACAGATTTCTCTCCGTAGTAACACTACCGACAAACCGGTAAGTGTTCGAGAAAGTTTTCTTTTGAGTACCCTTCGTAGGAACACTACCGGAGAGCAGCCTCACTCTCCATATGGCCAAAGGCTTAGACGGCACTAGTGTAAGGGTTGATGTTAAAAAATACCATTGGCGTGCAGCCTCACACCCCGGTCCAGTGGCTTGGGGATGGTATTAGTGAGCCAAAAACGTTAGGTTAGATACTGGTTTATTATAAAAATCTTCGGGCTTATATACAAGAACTCGTCTTAAAACTATTACAGTGGTACTCAAATCTAAGAAATGTTCTTAATAAAACACGTGTAAGTATAAATAAAAACGTTGGTAACCACTGGACCGCAATTGCAAGCTGAACTGATGATTTTGCTGACTCCGCGTGTGATCATTCTTGGTTCCCACTAAATTTTCTTGAATGTGGTGTGACCGTCCAATTCTGCTGAAATGCACATGGACATATACACGTTTACCTAGAAGTTTAACATTGTGTCGCTATTTTTATAATAGGATGTGAGAATTTATCTTTGTTATTCGCATAAAAGAAATAAATTGTTTAATTAAATTAAACATAGGCAAATGGTTATTTTAGGCAAAAAGCTTTTGCTCAGGCAAACGCTATTTGCCTGGACGAATAGATATAGATCCTTTATTTATATTTTTAAAGTCCTTTTTGTTAAGCAAATGTATTTGCCAGCGTTGTCAGACAAATGGCACTTAGTTTTCAATCGCGCCTTTTTAAAATTATGAGAGGTTATGTGCAATCCGTGCATGTTAGTTCCCAACTACGTCATAATTAATATTTAGTCGTTGAATAATATCGTATTCTAATAAAGTTACGCCTGATTTGTTGTGACAAGCGTTAACACTCATGAGTGTGGAGATACGATTTCATATAGATTTTAGTCCGCTAAAACAAAATTTTTAGATTAGGAATGTTTAGGTTCCCTTTTACCAGGAAAAAGTTATAGTAGTGCCTATTACCCACCCCACATACCTCCAAAACGAACTTGACAACTAAACCAAAGTCTTATCCCAAAACAACATTACCCACCCCACATACCTCCAAAACGAAATTGACACTTAACTAAAGTCTTATTCCAAAACAACTATCCCAAGTCCTCGATAATTAAAGCCATTTCCCGACACCTAAACCCAACCGATAACACACCTCATCAGCATCACGACGTCCCAATTGCAACAGATTTCCGTCCTTACGTCCAGGGTACGACAGATCGTATTGGACGCATCCTCCGCAAGTACAACATAAAACCGATATTCAAATCCCTTTCCAAACTATCGGACTTCCTTCTAAAAAGGACAAAATCCCTCCTCTTCTTTCCTCTGGTGTGTACCGGATTCCATTTGCTTCTGGAAGTGTCTATATTGGCGAGACGAAACGATCAGTTAGCGTCCGAGTATCTGAGCACGAGCGCTGCACTAGATTGCGACAAATCGCTGATTCAGGTCTCGCTGAACACACAACACGGGATATGAGATCTTGTTTACCCATACCAAAATCCTCGCCCGTGAAACCCATTTCTACCCCTAGAAGGATTCGTGAATCAATAGAAATCCTAAAGCACGCCTCCGATATCAATTGCGATGATGCTTTTCACTTACATCATACCTGGAAATGAGTCCTGTCCCAACCGCTTCTACCTGTTGGCCCACTACCTGTTAACTCTATCCCCACTTTCACTGGTGACACCTCTCCACTGCTATATAAAGACTAGGGCTTCCAGTCCCGGGATTACGGGATCCCCGGATCCCGGGATCCCGACAAGTAATGCGTCTTTCGGGATCCCGGGATGCTAATAAAGTTATCTTTAAATTATTTTCTAATTTTTTGTTAATTAACGAAATGTGGACACTGACCTACAATAAATCAATTGAGCTGCTATTTTTTAAGTGTGAATATCAGTGCTGTTATCAGCCCCCTTCCTGATTAAATTAAGTGTCAAGCATAAAATGTTCGTTTACACCAACATGTTGCTATAATGCAAAGAAGAGATTTTGCAACGACTAGATATAATTGGATATGGCGACAAACATGAACCTTTTCAACTTGCTTAAGTCTTTTTAGTTACGTTACCCTCAACAGGAAAAAAAAACATAAACGTAAAAATATAGAAATTTGTGACGGATTTCTTTACCTGGGTTCAGTGATGTGTGATGTACTACAGAATATAAAATTAGTAAATAGGTAATAAAATATAGCGAAACAGTTTCTTCCATTTTAATGATTTTACCATAAAATAAAAAATGTAATATTTTGGTACGAAGCATCTCGAGTTGTGATGAACTGTGACAGAGGTAATATGGTCACTTTTGACATTTCTTCATTGCACAATTATCGGTTGTTTTTAGTGGAAAAGCTTTGTCAGAAAGCGCACTATTTGTTTCATTACAACAAATTGAATATTTAATATTCTAAGAAGATGCACTGAATATTTCATCAATTTTGAACAATAAATAACGTCTTCACATGAATAATCATCCATGACAAATGAATTCCAAAGTTATCAAATTTTTATCTTAAAGAAGAAAACAAAAATACGTCAAAATGATTGGCATCAATATGGAAAATTGAAAATTTGGGTCGATCAAACAATATCTTTTGCCATGACTATTCTTGAAACATTTTACAAAAATGCAAAATTTTTGAACAAATTTAAGATGAAAGAGCAAGTTTATCGAATAGAGTATATGTTTTGTTTATTATTTATGTTTGACACCTTTTACCTTTTAAACCGTCAATTTTGGTTTTCTACTTGTAAAATGCGAACACGTTGATCAAGTTTCGGGGTAAAAGATATTATCCAATAAAATATATTTTAGGCGTTTTTTACTGACTGGATTTGTCATCCCAGGCGTTTTGATGCGATCTTAGGTTTTCTCATGAATCCCGGAATCAATCCCGGGATCCCGGCATTACAAAATCTTTCGGGATTGGAATCCCTAATAAAGACCTGTCCCAACAGACGATAGTATCTTCTTAGCACTTGGTTTGATAACTTAGTCCTGAAGATTCCTCTTACAACAGAGCGCGAAAGGTCGACTGGTTCAAAGTCATCAACGCGGTTTCTACCCAGAAATCAATATATCAAGTGTCTATTGTTGTGATAACAAACGAAGATGAAGTTAATAACGCTGTCAACAATCACATAACTTCACATAATTTTAAAATCCAACAGTATGCTGACTATGCGCACTTACATATGTACGTCTTCAGTTCGTCTCACCGCACACATTTCGCGGTCACTTGCAATTACGGTTACACTCTGTTCGCTAAAACCAATTCGATTCCGTCATTATTTTGTCTCCGCATGAATCAAATCAGCACAAAAAATAAAAAAAATCTGATGTGGCCAGGCACATGACTTTATCATACAAAGTATAAAATTAAACTAGTTAGCCAGGATTTGACAGATATTTTGATAGTCAATAGTATCAATAGTAGGTATTGTCAAAGCATCAGCATTTGACACTACCTACTGTCATCAGAATACTAGTTATTTATCTGCCGAAAGTACGGAATAGCGCGACGAGCGGTGATGCGCCGCGCATCGATGGCGGAGCGTAGCCGTCGCATGTGAAGGAGTCGCAGTATGTAGTTTTCGGAAGGAGTGACATCAACGTTTTTTGTGCTGCTTTTTGAGAAATGGGTATTTAAAAAAATCAAAAATGGTTATATTTCTGTATAGGAAATGATAGATGGATGCCACGACAAGTTTAAAAAGGTAATTCAAATTCTGACAGACGTTCATGACACTGTAGATGTCACATCCGTACCAACGTACTAAAATATAACTACACTCATCGCTATACTTTACTTACAATTTTCTAAAAATTATTGGTTTTACAATTAGATATAACAAGGGTTGATATTTCTTATCAACAAACAATCAAATTGGTAATCTTATTTTATTTGAATTTTGTACTTTTCCCCACTAGAGCGGCAACGGTCCATAGCGGTTCTCCAACCTCTGATGAAATCAGCTGTTTTCGAGTGTGACAGCCATAGACATTTCTGTGGTGACAGCACAAAAAAATATTTGTCAAATCCAGGCTACTATGTAGTTTCATATCAATGCAGATGCAACCGATCTCGATCAAATAGAATTTGCTCTTGAAGCTAAACTATTAATTTTACCAAAAAATATCATCGTAATAACTTATATTTAGGTCCGCCATTTTGATTATTGCTGGTTATCTTTCTAAGCAGCTAAGGAAATGTTTGTGCTGGGTTGATTTTGGGCTTAGATTCCAGTATCCAATTCTAGTATTCCAATTCCAGTATCATTGTAAGGTTTTGCGCACTACAACACAACTCAATACAGTGTATTTAAAAAAAAAACAGTATCTACCATAATTTATATTTTTCACACTTTCACGAACATATTCAGTAAAATCTCAATCTTGACAAGTAATCTATAGTAAAATACATTACAATACAATCTCCTAACCCGTTTGATACATAAATTCGAATCAATCAATTCTAAATACTTGAACCTTAAATCTGTGGGTTGTGTCAAAAAACAGGCTATACAAAACATGTTAAACGAAAATATTTTCGTTACGCTTTTATCTATTCTTTTGCCATCTTATATACAATTTCCGACACATTGATGTATGTTCCGACGATCAGCACTAGAAATCCGTAGAATATCAGGATAACATCAACAATAATCCGCCATTTTAGAATTCCATAACCAATTTGATAGCGAACGCAGATATCGAGCATGCACGGAAATATAAAAGCCAATTGTGACACGGTGATAGTGGCCATCAGGGAAATAAACTCCCCTAGGTACGGTATAGTTGCCGCCATCAAAACTGCAAAAAGTAACTGATTTAGTACAACCCCCTATAAATTTATAGAAATATTTGTAATGATTAAACGGAAGTTAGGTTTCTGTATTCTGTAACTGGGCGATTCCAAAATTTCTACCGTTCACCACATAATCCAGGGAGTTCAAACCAGGTATTACTTAGAAAGAAAAGTTTTTCAACTTCGTACTTTGGCATGGTTTGATATTAAATAGCATCTTATTAAATATGCTACCTCGGCCGACTGCTGCTGCTAAGCCGTTTTGTATACAAATTATTTAGAATACAAAGGCACATTCTAATTTTCTGTTTCAATTTTGTTTAAGTTTACAGTGCGTCTCACGCAACATGATGTCCATGGGTATCTGGGAAACAGTAAAACGGAAACGGAAACAGTAAAAGTTACGATGTCGGTTAAGTGAGACAAAAGTTGCGTTAAGTCCACATTCCCTTTCAGAGCAGGTTTCTTTTTAATTTTACATTGATCACTATACCGGGTGGTTCAATTTCGAGGCTCACCATGGGGATCTCACTTATCGGTGGAGATAGAGCCTATGTTTAAATTTGGCAAAGTTTCGTATATTTGTGGTACTTAATTATCTGAAAAGAAATTTAAGCTATCATTTTTCATTTTGAAGATATCCGCAAAAAACTGTAATGTTAAGATATCGTTTTTAATTTTTTATTCAAAACCAAACGTAGCTAGACATTTGAAACAAAACAGTCTACAGCTACTTTTTAACAAGGAATGCAGTGTATTTTTTAAATTTGAAATAAGTCGTGTTTTTTTCTCATTTCCGCAATGTATAACATTTCTCAAAACAATGGTTTAATAATAAAAAAATCTGGAGCTTCGTTACAGACAGCCGGCACCGGACTGACCAAGAGCGCTTTGGATTAATAACATTCAGTTTGTAAAAGAAGCAAGTTTATACAACAAAAAGGTTATTGTTTTAAGTATATGTTCAAATTGGTCGCCATTTTCTTGAAGGCATAAAACCGTGCCCGTTTTTTTACACGTTATGTTCTTCTCGGAATAGCATTGACCGCATTTGTTATTCGATCCCGTAGATCCTCGATATTTCTGTGAGTTTCGTGATAAATTTCGTCGTTCACAGTACGCCAGAAAAAATAGTCCAGAGGACTTAAATCAGGCGATCTAGCAGGATATTCCACCACTCCACCATTACCTATCCAGCGATTTGGAAAATGTTGATTCAAATAATGATAGGGCATTTCTAAGAGAACAATAGTAAACCCTTATCATATCACGCTTTTCGTTATTGGTAAACGGCATTTTACATCCACAATCAACCACAATTAACGGTCGGTCGGTGCAATACGAAAAAAACGCGTTTTTAAGAAGTTGGTAATATACTACCAACTGCACTATCCACGCTGACCTTGAAACGATTATCACCACATTTTACGGTTGATTGCAATTGTTTATTCCCAAATATTTTGTATTCAGGTAATGAAACAAAAACGAACAAAGATCACAACAGACTGAACATATCTAAACTGTGAATACAGAACCAATTTGTAGTGACAATTTGCACGACGAGGTGGCCAAGTGTTAATAAGCACGATTACAGTAAATTTATTATGTGATTAATGTTCAAGACGCGTTAATTACAATTTATTTTAGTATGGTTGCATATACCATTCAGTTTAGGAGTCACTATTTTAGCTCCATTGTATCTATCTTATGCGGTTTTTTGATACTTAAAAGTCATCAATAAATAGAGATAATTGAAATGAGATATTTCTTAACAATCTTGCCAGATATTACAGATATTAATTTAATTGTCTCTTACGAACGCTTTGTACTTTTTTATTTTACATGATTTCTGTGTGGTTAGCTTAATCGGTTTATTTGGTTTATGGCAAACCCAACGCTGAGCGCGCCCCTTAATCCAAGTGCATTTTGTTGACGTTGCTTGGCAACGAGTCCGGCGGTCTGTAACCAAGGTTCAGTTGGGTACCTGAAGGTTTTTTGATTATTACACCATTATTTTAAAAGATAATGCTAACATATTATACATTGCGGAAATGAGAAAAGACACGACTATGGGAAAATGCCAAAATTCAACGTGGCGCCCATTAGAAAAACTAAAGTTGGCCATGGTTTCGCCGCCATCTTTGATGTTTGATGATTTCAAATTAAAAAAAAGACACTGCATTCCTTGTTAAAAAGTACCTGTAGAATGTTTTTGTTTCAAATGCCTAGCTACATTTGGTTTTGAATAAACATAGGCTCTATCTCCACCAATAAACAAAATCCCCATGGTGAGCCTCGATTGAACCACCCGGTATAGATATTACGGAAAAAGCCTAACTATCAATTTATTTTTCGTGAAAACTTCGCTATTACGATAAATAGAAAGTCGAAATTTTGTATTCTTACATAAGAACGTACTCTGAAGTCACTTCTGTTATCAAAAACTGGTTTTGTCAATCAGATAGCTAGGATGATCTTAAACTTTTTTATTTCTTGTGGACGCCATATTCAATTTTTACTGATTTAAATAGAATATTGAAAGAGATTTACAACCAAATAATAATACGTGTATTAAAATATCATTAAATAAAATAAACGTCCCATTAGGTGGCCCGCCAGATCGCCCGACTTAACCCCCATGGATTTTTTCTATGGGGCTGCATAAAAATTGGCGCCCATGAACTGTGACGGCAATGAAGAAGGCTATTAGGGGCCTTAGTAATTGTTAATTCTTGTTAAGGAGAAATGATAGACAGCTATGTGAGGTTCAATTTGATAATACAGATTTAAATAGAACATCGAGATTGCATTACAACCACATGAATGTATAACAAATTTATGATACAATAAAATCTTCACAAAATTTTACGTAAAATTAACAACCTTAATATATTCACATACTTCATCCCCCAAAAACAGCATTACTATTTCTGCCTTGTTACGGCAATACTTTATTTATTGTGGTTTATTACTAATTAATAACTTAACAAAAAAAATGATGAGGCCAGACACATGACTTTATTATACAATATATAAAATTAATAGTTTAGATGCATGAAATTCTATTTGATCGAGATCAATCGCGTCTGCATTAAAATAAAGCAAGTTAGAAAAGATTTGACAGATATTGACAGTAGGTACCAATTGTAGAAAAATCAGCGTTTGACACCACCTACTGTCCTTAGAATAAAAATATCTGGCAAATCCTGGCTAACTTTATATTAATGCAGACACTATTTCGATCAAATAGAATTTGCTCCAGCTAAACTACATAAACTACATAAACTACAGCTAAACTATTCATTTTGCCAAACAATTTCATAGACATAAATTATACAAAATTTCCTCTACTTTAATTTATTATTTAACTAACTATCTATTTTGACGAAATTACAGAAATGGCGGCTAATTTGCAAAATCCTTAAAAAATGCTTAGAGGAAACATCCAGTTCCTTTGGACCCTTTTGAACCAAAAGTTTTTCAGCACTAAGTTTGGTCATGAAAGTTGTAAATTTGAACTTTCGTCCCGATACCTTTAGTAGTTTCTCCGGAATTGTCGCCCCTAAAATCGGGTACACACGCACACACACACACACACACGCACGCGCACACGCTCACGCACACCCACTCACCCACACCCGCCGCATACTGCGCATGATAAAGTAAAAACATTAGCAGAAAGTATATGATATTCATTTTAAATTTGGTCGTTACTTTAAATAGGTTAAAATATTAGTTGTAAACATAACTATTATTAGTTCTATTAGGTTCCCTAAAAACCCCACTACTCCCTGAAGGTCCTGCACTGAATCATACTCTCTAAGATTCACACTGACTTTCATAAAGTCCCATTAAAAGAATCATGGGTTTAGTTGGGCGATCTGGCGGGACACTTGATGGCATATTTTTGTGATACTTTCATAAATGTTATATAATTATTAACTATTATCAGTTCTATTAGGCTCCCTAAAAACCCGCCCCACTACTCCTTGAAGGTCCTGCACTGAATCATACTCGCTAGATACACGTTCGCTTTCATAGTTCTATTAAAAAGTTCATGGGGTTAAGTCGGGTGATCTGGCTGGACACCTAATGGCATATATTTGTGATAATTTTATAAATGTTATATAATTGTTGTAAAGTATTTTGAATATTCAATTTTAAATCTATAAACATTCATTACGGTGTCAATATTAAATTAAAAGCTGAATAACGGTCAGCCAAAGCTGATGGACAAAAAACTTTTACAACAGAAATAGCTCTTTTGTAAAAATCCAAAATTTCTACTTTCTATTTATCATAACAGCAGTTATTCAACAAACAAAAATACGATTTTTAACTTCTTGTATTATGTAATAATCCATTTTTCCACAATTAAGTACCACATTTACGCAACTATTGTCCCATTTAACCGATATCGTAGCTCTTACAGTTTTCGAGATCCCCTTGCACATGATGTTCCGTGAGACAACCTGTATAATTCCTGGACTAAGTGGTTCCCAACTAATTATAAATGAACCAACATAAAATGCCGTAAAATCAGTTACAAACAAATGAAGAAAGATCTAAAAAATAGAAAGGGCGTAGAAAGCTACGCGACGGAAGTGAAACTTCATGAGTAACAGCGTATGAGGTTCGGATATTGAGGGATAGAAGGATGTAAACACAAGAATATAATAGAAAATATATTGTTATAGATATCCTTCCTAGAATTATAATTGCCAGATCGACACGATGACGACACCGTCACCTACCTACGGGTAAGGTTGCCAGATCGAGACGGCAGGTATGGAAAATCTGGCGACCCTACCTACTGGTAGGGTTGCCAGACCGTGACGGTTGCGGATTGCGACTTCACATCAGGGACGAGTGTTCGCGAACGAATCGGTCAGTGTCCGAACCGTTCGATACGGATCACCGTTGTCAAACTGAACGGGTCAGTACCCAAGCTCTATCACGAGAGTAACTTTACCCAGTTTGCAATCTTTCCCATTGTTCGCTTTACATACCTCCACCCCCCTCAGATCTCGATATGCTCTATTTTCTTACTCGCCATTAGAGTCGCGCTGCCACCAATTTGAATGCCTATTTCGTTGCATGATTTAGGTTAGGACAGCTCACCTCGCAGATTGTCCGTTTCGTTTCTACAATTGGTTCGTACGAAGATATATATTTTCGTATTTATTGTGTCAGCTCAATCCGTTCTCGCTTTTTTGTGTGTTTAATTTGACTGTTAGTTCATGTATGTTTGTAAATTAACCCTGTTATTCTGTAGTTTTAATTCTGTTATTCTACAGTTACATCTACAGTTAGTTATATTAGTGTAGTATTTTTATTGAACACAGTAATAAAGTTAGGAATAGTATATTACAGTAGAAGTGTGGTAGAAGTGAAGAAACCACGTGTTTTCACTCACGCGCATGTCGGATTTCATCACAAGGCGCAGCCGATTGTGGAAAGATTTACAAGTGAGTGCTCTATGGCGTGTTGCTCAATCCTGTCCCTAAATTTAAAGAAATAACGTTATTAAAATGACTTAATTTTTATATTTGTCGACGTAGGTGACATTTTATGACGTTGTCATCCGGTTAATATAAACAAACTACATGTGTGAAATTGTTTATTACTGATGTTCATCGTTTGCGCAGTTGTTTATCAGTAAATATGGAGCTTATAAACGATACTTTATGAACTCCCAGTGAAATAAAAAATGGCTTCATTTAGTATCTGAAATTGAAACGTTGAAAACCAGCGGGCTGATTGTCACGGAAACGATTGAATTAAAAAAAAAGAGACCTACTACTTTCTGCTCTCGTATCCAAGTTAGAAACTGACTATTTCCGTGGTAGGATTGAAAAAGTAAGATATTAATTCCTATTAAAAAATACTTTATTCTAAATAATTTACCAATTTTGATATGCCTATGGTTTCTTCTGTTTCGGGTTGAGATATCAGGTATGGCATTTCAACTATGATCGGATTAACAATTTCCTATTTATGCCCCCGACATTTATATATACAGGGTGTTAGTAAAAAAGTGCGACAAAGTTCAGGGGGTGATTCTGTATGAAAAAATAATGAGTTTGCTATATAAACGTATGTCTGCAGATGCTTCGTTTTCTGTGATACGGGGTGTTAGTTTTTCTTAAAAATTGACGATTGAAATCTTGTGTCACGTCTGAGGGAGGTCATTTACAACAGGTTTTGTAGCTTTGCGCCTGTTTAAAATTGTATTAGTGTTATTTTCTGGTATTATTTTAGTTTAATGTTATTGTATTAAATAGTTCTTTAAAAAAATTGAGATCATTAAGATGTTTAATTTTTTGCACAAAAACTGTGCCCCCTACGAAAAAAGGCAGAGAGAGTTTTTTTGTCATAAATTGAACCAGGAATTCCAGAATGATTTTTAATTTAAAATACCCCAGTGGCGTACCATTTTTTTCTTTAAAAAAGTTGATATCAATACCCGTATGCGCGCGTATGATGAGCGTATGAAGAACATAAAACACTTAATTGCATGTCAAAAAATGCGCAATGACTACCTCTTAAAACCCACTAAATGTCATTTGCATATCTCGACCGGTTTCAGAGGAATAAATAGTCAGGTTTTAAGAAAAACTTTAACACCCCGTATCTCAGAAAACAAAGCATTTGCGGACATACGTTTATATAGCAAACTGTATTTATTTTTTCATGCAGAATCATCCCCTGAAGTTTGACGCACTTATTTACTAACACCTATGGATTTGATCAGAATTAAAACTGAATCGATTGAGCTATGTCCGTCTGTCCGTCTGTGTACACGATCATTGTCGTAATTTTGAAGTAATTGATCTGAAATTTAGTATACAAGCTCATCTCTTAAAACGTAAGGACAAGTTCGCGAATGGGCAAAATTAATTAACTTTTTTTATATTTAACTGCAACACGGCTGAAGATAATTTTTTTACTAGTTTACGTTTACAACTGATACAAAATTACGTCGATTATGGGTAAATAATATAAAATACCCTTTGGAAAAGATGTCAATGATGCTAGAGTGTGTTCTCAGATAGTTTAAAACTGATCAAAATATAAGATGTATTTACTATTTCTATATAATTATGCAATAAACCGGGCTAATCTAAATCATACAACGAAATGAGCATATTACATGTGTTCCTTTGCAATGCCGAGCGAAATGTTTGAAATGTTTTTTTACAAGTAACTTTCAAATATCCCTAAAAACGAAATTATTTAATGTAAATGCCATGAACTTATTAGCCTTATTAGAATTTTAATAGGATAATTTTGTTTGTTACTGAATAGAGCTATCATTTCAATCAGCATAAATTTCAAAAATCCATTTCTTACAAAGCAGATCATTATTCTCATGAGTTAGGCCGTCGTGCGTTCGTAAATTCATATAAATGACCCCTGCCACATTGCGTTTCGTTGATTTTGAACGAACCGTTCAGACTCGGTATGAAACTGGTCCTATTTAAACGGTTTGGTTGTTCCGTTGGTCCATATGAAACCCGTTCATTTTTAACAGGTCTGTTTGAACGGGTAATTTTAGTGAACCAGCTCCTTGACATGACCGAGGATGCCCATTCTTACTTCGCATCGAGATCTGGCAACTCTACCAGAACAGTGATGAGTTATGTCTATTCGTCGATCTATGGCAACTAACGAAAGTAACTGCGTCGTTTGCATAACTTTGGTGATGCGGTGCTAGACTTAATTTGTTACACGAAAATGCGGGCAAAGTGATTCACACCCAAGGCGCCTATAGAAGTTTCACTTCAATATGTATCTACTAACATGCAAAAGCCATCATGCCAATTCTCAAAACGTACTCCCAGAGCAGCTTATGTTGTGACTCGTTCAAATGCTTTAACGTATAGGTATCATATAGTAACCTCACAGGAACAATTCCGTTCAACCCTAACGTCATAAATATACCGATCGCATAACCAATGTTGGCAATTACCGCTAATCTGGAAGCAATGCAAGAAAAGGTTGACGTATTCCTAAAGTCAGTTTTACACTGGGCAACAGTGGGCAACATTAGCATGCGATATGTTTTTGTATAGGTTTGTCTGGTTAATGATATTTTCATTTGAGTTAAGAACAGTAATATATCTGGTCAAATGTTGTTGCCTGTTGATACCGCCGTCTGTTGCCCTGGTCTAAACTATGTTTAACATGCACTGATCAATTGTTGACTCTAAATCAGACTAACGATCAGTTTTTCATCGTGGTTAGAAAACTGATAACAATCATCATATCTGCATTTGAATCTGCAATTCTAAATATCGCAGAAATATGTGTCAGGTGAATGCTACTGTTTGATTTTCTTTTTTGTCACCAGATGGGAGATGCATTGTCAATGCAGATCGGCCACTTGTAATTTTCAAAATCCGACACCAGATATGGATTTAGATAGCTTCGAATATCATAGGAAATAAGATTTATACGAATGCTGCATTTTAAATGTTGACAATACCTGGTGACCCACGCCTAGTGATGTAAAATGGTAATATTACCGCGGTAATATTACCGGTAATTTTGGTAATATTACGTTAAGTTACCGAAGACAGATTTTTATGTTGGTAATATTACCGCGGTAATATAACCGGTAATTTAAGTAATATTACCGATATTTTAATTTATTGCCGTCAACCATAGAAAAATGTATTTTTAAAATAAAATTTTAATTTTATTACTTTCAATGGCAAAGCAGTATTTTGGAAACGCACTTCTGCACTAGACTACCACACCATGCCAGTCCTTATTAACGTTGCAAGCAGATTTAGGCTCCTCTCAGCGAGGCACCAACTAATCTTTAACTAATTTATTACCGTCTCAAGAATCGTGAAGTTTATATCTGCGCTCCTGCCGGTTGGGAACCAAAATCAATCTTTTATAAACTATAAATCAATTAGGTAATTAATAAATTACCATAGTAAGAATATCAAATTAAACTTTAGAGTAGTCTTACCTATGGGACGCCAAAGAGACTGGAGGCAGTTTTAGCAGTTAAACTCATGTTTTTTTGCAATAGAAGTAACTATATCTAATACTGTACGAGACTAATGAGAAACCCTTGGCTAAGTTAGAAGAGAAAAACTGTATGAATTATTCGAAGATTTTCAGTCGACACTTTTCCTTGTGTTCTGGAATTCTATTCTGTAAAGATGAATGCTCCAAAAGAAGCTGTAAAATAAAAATTCCGATCTGTAAAAAGTAGTAAATCTTTCAAAGTCCTTATTATTACACAGTGTGTATAAAAAGAAACGTAACCACCCAATATATTTTTTCTAAAAACTTGACAAGAAATAGGTCGCAATAAAAGTTTTAGGAAACTGCTTAAGCTACACATTTGAAATGCTTAGAAATGAAACACACCATATTAAAAACTATTTCGTATTTATAACTTAAGTCATTTTCGAAAACGACGAGCTAGGTAGAAATTCCTTTAAAATTGTTTAATTGCTGCCTTTTAACATTTAATCGTCTTATTACATTTACACCATTGCCCTTAGGGACATTCGGTTTTTACAGTTCAATTTGTAACAGATTCAAAAGACAGAAAACGATTTTTGTGGCAACGATTCCCGAGAAACTACTAAAGATGTCGGGACGAAAGTTCATATTTAGAAGTTTTTTGACCAAACTTAGACCTGAAAAGCTTTTGGTTCAAAAGGGTCCAAAAGAACTGGTAGTTTACTCTAAGCCTTTTCAAGGACTTTGCAAATGGGCCGTCATTTCTGTAATTTCGTCAAAATAGTAGTGGAAGTAGTGGAAATTTTGAATAATTTATGCCTTTGACATTTTTTGGTAAAATTAATAGTTTAGCTGCAAGAGCAAATTCTATTTGATCGAGATTGGTCGCATCTGCATTGATATGAAACTACATAGTAGCCAGGATTTGACAATAATTTTTTGTGCTGTCACACTCCAAAACAGCTGACACAGAGACAGCTGATTTCATCAGAGGTTGGAGAAGCGCTATGGAACGTTGCGGCTCAAGTGCAGCAAAGTACAAAATTCAAATAAAATAAGGTCACCAATTTGATTGTTTGTTGACAAGAAATATCAACCAGTTGTTATCTCTAATGCTAAAAACAATAAATTGAGAAAATTGTAAATAAAGTATAGCGATGATTGTAGTTTTATTTTAGTATGTTGGTACGGATGTGACATCTACAGTGTCATGAACAAATATAAATCTGTCAGAATTTGAATTAGCTAACATTTCCGATACAGAAATACATATAACCATTTTTAATTATTTTTTTCTTAAAATACATATTTCTCAAAATGCAACACAAAAAACGTTGATCATTCCTGCCGAAAACTACATAGCGCGACTCGCTCACATGCGACGGCGACGCTCCCCCTTCGGTGACGTGCCGCATCACCGCTCGTCGCGTTATTCCGTACTTTCGGCACTTGTGACATAAATAACTATTATTGTAATGACAGTAGGTAGTGTCAAATGCTGATGCTTTGTCAATAGTATCAAAATATCTGTCAAATCCTGGCTAACTAGTTTAATTTTAATGCAGACACGATATATCTCAATTAAATAGATTCTCATGCAGGTAAACTATTACTTTTATATATTGTATGTACGTTATATATTATATTATTATTATATTATTATATATTATATTATATTATATGTACGTTATATATTGTATATAAAGTCACTACAGATTTTTTAAATTACCGGTATTTTTACATCACTTCCCACGCCACGCCATAGATACCCCAGTGGACGAACGACATTTTGACAAGTGCTAATAGACAAATAATATTTTTTTGGGATACTCAGTATGACAGCTAGTATTTGTGTGATATTTTCAATGAAAGTGACATTCCGAAACTAACCATATCGTCATAGCGTCAATTTTTATCAGCAAGGCAACGAAAAAATAGTTAAGAATTTTCGAATAAAGACTGACTAAATCTATTTTGGTCGATATTGTCTTATTGTGCGCTCTAGTGTGATTTAATTGGTTTTTGGCAATTCTTTTTCCGTGTGCACCCTGATATTTGATAGATAACATTTTTCCGATTACAATGTCACTTAAATGCTTGATATTTTGCTGAGAATCGTAGAGGGGAAACGTCGTATAAATCATGGGAAAAACTGGGTTAATGATCGAAGTCAGCGAACTGAACTAAGTATGAATGCTAACATCTGAATCAGATATTAGTAAAAAAAGATAGGAAACGTCCATAAGCCACCTATGGTGAAATTCGACCACATTTTATTAACTGGTTAACATCTGAGACGTTAGGTGGCAGCACGGTGGCGCTCTGCGCGATTCGGCGGGATGTGGCTGTAAATTTTTATTTGTGTGCATTTCTTATATGTTTTATTATTTGGTTTTCCTACACAACATACAAAACTTAGTTGTACATTATTTATTATATAATAAATATCAATAACAAATAAGAACAGTGTTACTAAAGTAATTCAACACTAAGCTATAACAACAACAATAGAAAGCTTAGCTTCATAATTGCTGCTGACCTGCTGCTCTTCTCTGCTGTTCGTAGCAACATCCATATTATCTGCAGAAAGTAAAGGTACAGCTCCTGATTTGAAAAGCAATCGCGCCTATGTTTTCTTGAATTTCTAGACAGAAAAATAATCACTTCATATGTGATAGCTTTTTGTGTCATCTTGCAAAAGGTAAATTCGGCCAATATTTAACATCCATTGCTTGGATCTGCAAAACCAAAATCTATGCAGATGTGAGATGACTAATTTCAAAGATTGATTTTTACTTACAGCGAACGATCCTTTGGTATTATTGCAAAGAATGCCACATTCCTATTATCGAATTTAATTTTGTAACTTGAATTACAAATGCAATAAGTGCCACGACTCATGTTGTAACTCTTGGTAAATAATGAAACTCCGGCGTTACCACTAAATGCAACTTAAGTCAAATGACATTTCAAATTGCGTTTTGAACACTTGACATGACAAGACATGACATTTCAGTCACGTCATAGAGCGGTTAGTTAACATCTGAGACGATAGATGGCGCTAACATCGACACGGTCGCATCGCTTCCTATCTTTATTTACTAATCTCTGATCTGAATGTGACAGTTATTTGTATGCTTATTGTTTGTGGTTAATATCAAGGGATCGCTTATTAATATGATTATTGTTCGGTATTAATTGTTCGTTATCGTTGATTCTTATTCAATTTGTTGTTTACACCAAGATTGTTTGAATTGCAATTTTAAAAATTCCCTTTCTAAATTCAACATTATTTTTCAACAAGACGGTGGCGCGCAATACAGCTAACTGTCAAATTTGGATGTTAGCATTCATCCAAATCCTTGCCTTAAGGACAATTCCACTCAACGATTTTCAGCAATATACCAAGTATTTGGTGTCATTGTAAAAATGACTCATTGGCGACAACTCAATTAAATCACGGTAGAGGGCGCCAGCAATACAACATCGGCCCAAATCGATTTAGTGTTTATCTGACAAGATTATTAAAGAAACCAGTTATTTTTTTGTTGCCTTGGTACTTAATAGAAATTGACGATCGGTATGATTTTGTGTCACCCGGATTAAAAATATAACACAAATAATATGCAGTGATATGTAAAATTAGAATGATTTCTTATTTCCTGAAGAACCGGAAGTCATATTAACCTTAAGACTAACCTTTTTCGTCTATTAGCACTTCTTAAAATTTCATTCATCCAGCGTCATAAATAAAAAAAGAACAATAAACGGGTGGTCCTATGGCGTGGGTCACCCGGTATACTTCAGAGAGTAGCAAATCCGAATTTTATTTATTTTTTATCGCCAATTTTGAATTTGGTTTGGAATCTGCGAAAATCAAATGCAGTTGCGTTACAATTCTGTCTCGGGCAAGTTCAAGTTTACAGCATCAGCAACGTGATCGCCCCATTTCCAGTAACCAAACAATCCAATGACCATATACATGATCGCCAACATGATTACACCGATATCGTAGAGGTAATGAAAATGAGAAGGATTCTTCATGCTATTCTCAACAGAAACCGCCACGGGAACACAGCTGAACGCGAACAGCGTCGTTCCGATAACTTGCGGCAACAGCTTGAAGTCGTTTACCATACTCCTCTCGTTTATTGGCACCAATCGTTCTCGAAATATATAGTAGCATATTATGAGAATCACCACAAACGTTATGAGCAACGAAATGTAGGATACCGGTGCAAGCTTCTTCAGGTTCTTCACAGAGTTCATGGCCATGGCAGGTACAAGCATTATGATGAAGCTCATCTCTATGATAACATCTTTTTCTGTTAACGAGTCTACCACGTATTTCATGGTAACCCCCACGAATAGTACGTGAACGCATATAGCACCAACCTGGTACATGATCAAACAGACGTCTGTAAGTCTCCTAAAATAAAAAAAAGGTTTAGAAAATGTTGCCAGTAGAGGGGGCGTCGGCTGTTATTTAAGGGGCTGCACGAAAAAAAATCGCCAGAATAGGTGACGCCCATTCTTCTTAGCGCTTGGTTTGATAACTTAGTCCTGAAGATGCCTCTTGCAACAGAGCGCGAAACGTTGACTGCTTCAAAGTCCTCAACGCGGTTTCCACCCGGAAATCAATATATCATTGACTCAGACCGCAGAAGTCTACAATCTAGATATTTTAAAACAATTGTTTAATAATAAAAAAATACGTTCTCTTTTTATTGTTGTTTATCGTGCTTATCAAGTAACCAACTGCAGCTTGGTTACAGACCGCCGGCACCGGACTGACAATTAGTGCTTTGGATTAAAAACATTCAGATTGTAAAAGAAACAAGTTTATACAACATAAAGATTATTTTTTAAGTAAATGTGTAAATTGGCCGCTATTTTCTTGAAGGCATAAAAGTGTGCTCGCGTTTCTACACGTTGTTATGCTCTTCTAACTGTTGTTTCCGGACTAGCATTGACCGCATTTGTTATTTGATCCCACAGATCGTCGATATTTCCGCGAGTATCGTGATAAATTTCGTCGTTCACAGTTCCCGAAAGAAAATAGTCCAGATGACTTAAATCAGGGGATCCACCACTCCACCATTACCAATACAGCGATTTGGAGAATGTTTATTTAAATAGTTTCGTACAATTGCAAAGTTTGACTTGTGTGGGGTTTGTACGGTTTCAATTTCTTTGTTCGTAATGGTCTGCAAACACGTGTTTGCGGCAATTCCAAATTACGGGCTACTTCCCGCTTAGAAATACGAGGATCGTCATTTATCTAAAATCGAGTAGTTGAAGCATTGCAAATTATGGTAATTTAACGTTTACCATTTCTAAAATACCTCTTTGATCAGTTTCAACATTTCCATGAGGATTATAAGAATTTCAGGGTTTACTAAACGATACATGGTCCGCTAAACTTCCGTTCAATGTTAGGAATATTGTACGATGCGACATTTCTAAGAGAACAATAATAAACCCTTATTATATCACCCTTATTTTCGTTATTGGTAAACAGCATTTTACATCCACAATCAACCACAATTAATATTTATTTGGTTAAATGGCAAACCTAACGCTGAGGGCGCCGCTTGATCCAAGTGCATTTTGTTGGCGTTGCTTGGCTACGACTCCCGCGGTCGGTAACCAAGCTCCAGTTGGGTACCTGAAGGTTTTTTGATTATTACACCATTATTTTAAAAAAGATTGGTAACATGTTATACATTGCAGAAAAGGGAAACAACACGACTATCGGAAAATGCCAAAATTCAATATGGCGCCCATAAGAAAAACAAAAGTTGGCCATGGTTACGCCGCCATCTTTGATGTTAATTCAAATTAAAAAAATGACACTACACTCCTTATGAAAAAGTACGTTTGTATGTTTTTGTTTCAAATGTCTAGCTACAATTGGTTTTGAATAAAAAGTTAAAAACGATGTCTTAACATTTCAGTTTTTTGTGGATATCTTCAAAATAAAAATTATAACTTAAATTTCTTTTCAGATAATTGATTAGCACAAAAATACGAAAGTTTGCCAAATTTAAACATAGGCTCTATCTCCACTAATAAGCGAGGTCCCCATGGTGAGGCAAAATTGAATCACCCGGTATATAGGTTTGTTCGAGCAGCAGTAAAAACAATTGGGTACTCTTCTAAGCATGTACAATGGAGGTTTTGGAAGGGATATTGCGCGTGCTCAACAGATCGCAAGAGAAAGAATATGCTTTATGAACTTATTTTGGTGCTGCTCGAACAAACCTTTTATATTGGGCGAAATTTTGTCCTGTAAATATATTATGAATTGCATCATGAGAATTCCATGTCCGTATTTTAACAATGACGATTTTTTAAACAGTTTTCAAGACTTACTGGATAAGATTACTGTACAAAAAACAAAATCATTGATACACACGCAAATAGTTCGCTGCATCTACGAATCTTTGGCGGTCCCATTTTCACACCATATCGCATAGCATTGGTATAAGTCATCACTGGTACCTGCCAAGCCTTACAAGCTAGATGAAAATCACACACCTATAAAATATATTCAATTCAATTATAAATTTTACTTTAATCTTTGTTTTCCTAACCAATATATGCAACCCTACTGTAGCTAGAATACCATTAGCACTAATGCAAACAATACCCATAATCATTCCAGCACATTTAAAACTGTTAGGTAAAGCCAAAATACCAGTGCCCCAAAGACCCTTTGCAATGTGGGCCAGTGCTTCAATATCGCTACAAAGTAACAAAAAACAATTATTTAAAGATTGACAAACACTTACATCGTGAATACTTTGTGGGTTTTGCAAGGTTCCTCTCCTTAAATGGGTCATAGTCGGTGTTGAAGTCTGGTTCTTCCACAGATCTGTGAGAATAAATAATAATTAAACCTATACCAACGAAATCTGCGCGCAAGTTTTTGCTGCAAGTTTTATATTCATTATGTTATACACAATCTCTGGCCAAAACCCATTTTTACCGAGATTTATCAGCGGAAGGCATATTTTATTAATAATAATGTATAGTCTAAAGCATGTCTTACAAAGTCTAAAACAACCCATAGTGCGTGTGCGTCATAGCTGACGTTCCAATGTTGTCGTTTTGTAGTTTTAAAAGATTTATTGTTCCAAAATAATTATATGTCTGTGTAAATTAAACAGCTACTCTTTCGCGTATGCATATTTATACAATTATTGAGTATGTCAACAATATATCCAATGAATTGCAATAATAAGGTATTACGCCGTTTTTAAAATAGTACATTTTTAGAAAGAATAAGTATTACAGATACTAGTTCTATACTAGTTCAACGTTCCTTCATTTCGAAAGTAGTTGTGTTCCATCATTGCGTTTGCAGCTCAGGCTGACAGAAGCATTGTTATTGAGCTTACCTAAGTGCGGTCGATGCGATGTTTAAAGAAAATTATAGACTTTGTTGTGCGCCTTATGCACCTTAAACAACAAAGAAACGAAGACAGAAAGATGTTTGTTTGAAGTTTGTTTGACTGCAAAATGTGTTTAAATTAAAGGGATCAGTGTATATGTATGCCGACGATACTTGTATTTTATACTCAGCGAAATCAAAAGAGAGACTACAACAAGATATAGAAGAAGACCTACCAAAAATAGAAGCCTGGTTTGCCAGCCAAATGAAAAAAAAAGACAGAATACGCAATATTTTCAAACAAAAAAGAAAAATTGCACCTGACCATAAAAATTAACGGGACAAACTAGTATACAGGAAAGAAACACTATCCAGGAACTCACATGTAAATACTTCAGTGAAGAACGCAAGAACTATAGTCGCCTTCCATAAAATAAGAGCCATCACTCCCAAGTATTTAAAAGCATGCATATACAACAGACTCTATACATCGAACATCATCTACGTAATAAATATATGACACAACGAACGCAACCTTACTAAACTTCAACGACAGCAAAACAAAATGCTAAAAATCTTATACAATACACTGGCCAAGAAAATTTGACCGACTTCCAATTGCCGGACAAATGACAACTGATTCGGATAGAGTTTTTTCTCAGGAATCCGAATCTGAAGACAGAAATACTGAATTGGCTCCAGTTTTTTCAAAAAACAGTGTTAAAGGTGCAAAAAAGACGCTTTTTCGCTACTTTTGCAGACATGCCAGACAATAACGTAATGTAGTAGAAGTTTGTAAGTAGGATCAAATTAAACTTTGAACCTTTTCCTTTAAGAGCATATAGCGAGAAATCGGATGACATAAACTTTGAACTTTTCACACCACCTTTTTATAGCAGCGCGCGCCAATTACGGCACCGTATCGTACGGAGCGCACTGCTTGTTTCTTTATTTATAAATTGCTGTGGCCAAATAAAAAGTTGTCGGAAAAATGACAACTAATTTCAATAGGATTTTTCCCATGGAATCCGAATCTGAAACCGGAAATAATGAATTGGCTACAGTTTTTTTTTTTTTTGAGAGGTAGTGTGAAAAATGCAAAACGCTACAACAATAAGGTAAATTAATTAATATCTCTTGGTTTACAAGTTTCAGAATAAAATACCCCTAACGATTTATAGGGTCAGTGTAATATATAGTAGGTAAATCTTTTTATATGTAGTATATTTTGCCAACAAATACTTAATAGCTGATTTATAAAGATAACAGGATAATATATTACCTGGACAAATATAGTTACTACTATTGTCTAGGTTTTATTAACCTATCCCACTAGTAATTGAAAATTAACTGATTTATAAAGATAACAGGATAATATATTACCTGGACAAATATAGTTACTACTATTTTCTAGGTTTTATTCACCTATCCCACTAGTAATTGAAAATTAATGTGAATTTTCTGTTAGTAGCTAATTAAGAACGGATTAAGCAAGTTTTAACATTTTTACCGAAAACAACCTTTTACTTAACAAAAATAAGCAGCCTTTGGTTGCCAATTTATACATACTTAATAACTACTTATTAAGTAGTTATTTAGCTACTTGTTTGTATATGTTGGCCATATATAACTTACGCTCCTGGAACTCCTAGCATATGCTTTCCAATCCGCTTGATTTGTGGAAGAAAAACGTGATTCTTCACTTTTGTGTAGTTCAAGTTCTGTTGCCTTAAAGTTTCGCATAAATATGAATTCGTCAAGAGAAGCCTGTGTTAACAATCCAGATGTATTCTGCTTTATTTGTGGGGTATATACTTTGAAAAAGTATAGAAAAAACATTACTGAATTTGTGCAAGAAGCATATCTTGTTTATTTTGGTATTGCAATTAGCAAACAGGATAAGTACTGGCTGGGTTCCCCACAAGGTTTGCAAAGTGTGTGTGGAGTCGCTGCGACAATGGACTAAGGGAAACAGGCGACATATAAACATTGGCTTTCCTATGATGTGGTCAGAACCGAGAAATCACCATGATGATTGTTATTTTTGCGCTGTGGATGTGAAAAGCTTTAATGGAAGCAAGAAACGTACTTGGGAATATCCTATTTTGGAGTCAGCTAAGCGTCCCATGCCCCACAGAGAAGACATGCCAATACCACAAGTACCAATTGTTATGTCACAGCGAGAGTATCCATGGTCAGATGACGAAGTATTCCCTAACGCAGAGAGTACGATTTATTCGGGCAGCGAAAGCGAAGATGAGACTCCAGAAAATTTTTCTCAGAATGAGTTAAATGATTTGGTGCGAGATCTAAGGCTGTCAAAAGAAGACGCTGAAATTTTAGCATCCAGATTAAAAGTAAAGAAATGTCTACACCGAGAAGTTAAAATAACAGCTTTCAGAACAAGGGAGCTGGCAATTCTACCATATTTTAGTGAAAATGAAGAGTTTGTTTATTGTCATGATGTCGCAGGACTTCTGTTAAACATGGGTGTGCTGGAATATCGACCAGAAGACTGGCGGCTCTTTATTGACAGCTCTACAAGAAGCTTAAAATGTGTTTTATTGCACAATGGAAATCGGTATGCATCCATTCCAATAGGATACTCAACAAAGCTAAAGGAAGAATATGAAAATATAAAAATTGTTTTGGAGAAGATCCGTTATCAAGAGCACAAGTAGCCTGTTTGCGTTGACTTAAAGATGGTGAACTTCTTGCTTGGACAACAAAGTGGATACACCAAGTATCCTTGCTTTATTTGTCTGTGGGATAGTAGAGTAAAGGATCATTGGACAAAAAAGGATTGGCCATTAAGAGAGAGCGTGACCGTCGGTGTAGCAAACGTTGTGAAGGAGTCATTGATTGCTAGGGAAAAAATTATTCTTCCACCACTCTACATAAAGTTGGGGTTAATGAAACAATTGTGAAAGCCTTAAACAAAATGTTTTAGCGAATGTTTTAAGTATATTTGCAGATCATTTCCTCGACTGAGCATGGGGAAATTAACGGCAGGAATTTTTAATGGTCCGCAGATTCGGAAACTAATCAAGGATTTAGGCTTCAAAAAATCTATGACTGATATTGAAGCTTCTGCATGGTGCAGTTTTGTCTCAGTTGTAAAGAATTTCTTAGGCAACAACAAAGCAGAAAATTACAAAGACATAGTAGAAACCATGCTCCATAATTTTGATAAACTAGGTGTTCATATGAGCATTAAAATACATTATCTTCATAGCCACCTAGACAGATTTCCAGAAAATCTTGGCGATTTTAGTGAGGAATAAGGGGAAAGGTTTCATCAGGATATAAAGGTCATGGAGGAAAGATATCAAGGCAGATGGGATGTGCACATGATGGCGGACTATTGTTGGAACCTCCAACGTGACTGTTCTAAAGAACACAGAAGAAGATCATACAAGCGGAGTTTTTCTAAATCTTAAGTAAATATCATAATAGTGTGTTTGAATTAGGTATTTGTAAATAGAAATAAATTTGTAAAAAAAGTTCTATTCTCTTTTCATGCTTTCTGTCTAAAATTCATGTCTAAAATTAAAGCAAATGTTCTAAAACTGTTATCAAATTCGGAATCAACAACATAAAATCACCCTATATTTAAATCTAATACGAATACTAAACGAAGACAGCAGTGTCCGCCTCTGCCGTTAGGAAAAGTGTGCAACGTTTCAATTGACAATTCCTATTACAATGCGAGCCAAAACTGCAGTTTACACCACGTGACCAGTTTTACACCAGTTTACATTATCAAAAAGCAGTAGCTTCAAAGTTTTATTTGACCAACACAGAAACTTCTATAACGTCGAGTTATTGTTTTGCATGTGTTTAGGAATTTCACGAAGTAAAAAACACGTTTTTTGCAAATTTAACGCTGTCTTGCGCTAAAACTGGAGCCAACTCACTATTTCTCTTATCAGGTTCGGATTCCACAGGTAAAATCCTATCGAAATCAGTTTTCATTTTTGCGGCAACTTTTTATTTGACCAGTGCAATGTATGTATAAATAAAGGAACAATCAGTGTGCTCCGTGCGGTGCTGCAATTGGCGTGCTCCTCATAAAAAAGTGGTGTAAAATGTTCAAAGTTTATGCCATCCCATTTCGCGCTATATATTCTTAAAGCAGAAGGTTCAAAGTATTATTTGATCCTAATTACAAACTTCTACTACATTACGTTATTGTTTGGCATATCTGCAAAAGTAGCAAAAAAGCGTCTTTTTTGCACATTTAACACTGTTTTTCGAAAAAACTAGAGCAAATTCAGTATTTCTGCGTTCAGATTCGGATTCCTGAGAAAAAACTCTATCCGAATCAGTTGTCATTAGTCCGGCAATTTTTTTTTGTTGGCCAGTGATATTCATAGACACAGCAACAACAGAAGTACACAAACTGACAAATGAACTAACACTGCTTCAAAGAATAACACTAACCAAAATACTACTAATATACAAACTACAAAATAAAAGTATACAAACAAAACACCACCCACTTAGTCAGAAGAAATACATAACCACAGAACAAGAACAATGACACACATAAGCCACAGAAATACCGGACTAACAGATGTGCCCCAATATTCAAAAGCAACGAAATAGATATATGCAACTCATTACCGAACAACATAAAGATATTGACAAATGACTCATTTAAGACCAGAGTAAAACGTATCCTACAGCCCGAAACTGACCAACTCCACTGAAATCGAAATGAAATGCCGCAAACAACATGGACACTCAATACTGATAGCCGGAGAAAGGACCCGGTCCATATCCCGAGGCGAAGAACAAGGGAGTGATGAAACAGCGAGATGCCCTGCATGTGCAACTTATAGTATCATTGTATTTTGTATATTGTATGTTTTGAAGAATAAATCTTTGTGCTTCCAAATGGCTTCCCAACAAGTAAACAGTGACCTTACTGAAATAGAATACCCTAAAGGAGATTATTTTCGACGGTGGTGGATAAATTTTTTAATTTACCACTTTTAATTGTAATTTATTCATAAACATTCCAACGCTCCTCTGAGCGTTGGAATCTCTATAAAAACTTCACAGGATGTCATCTTACATGATGTAGAATCATTTGTTTAATGAACTTATTCAAATTTCCACATGACCGTATTAGCAGCCCTATTAGCAACTGGAGTTCGTGACAAAAATAGTATCAGGAAACCGACGGTCCCAGGGAGTCTACTTATGTCATTATTTTGAAGCGAATACGAGACTTCTCGAGTTCAGGTGAGAAGGAGTGGGGATATCGGAGGTTGCCCTGTATTTGAAACGTATGGGCGTGGCGCGTGCGTTATCGTTCTTAGCGACAAGTCAACTTGCTCATAGATAGGTACGTTGCAGACAGAGGGCAACCGTCGATATCCCCACTTCGTCTCAACTAACCATACGAGAAGTCTCGTATTCGCTTCAAAAAAATGAATAAACTAGACTCCCAGGTCACGTGGAACAGTCCGTAGATGTATTGGGGTGTGTTTTCAACTCGCAAATATCATTACTTAATTTGTTATAAACAAAAACCTCAGAAATTCGTTTCAACAGAAGAATTGTAGAGAAGGAAAACGCGAAAAATGAATCCTACAGGGACTCGATGTGATTAATATTAACCGAGGAAATTCGAAAAAGTCCGAAAAACATGCGTTTTTCAAAAATTCATAACTCTGCCTTTTTCAAAGTTGTAGCGCAGGCTTTTCGCGTGAAAGTAGCTCGTGGGTACTTTGAGTGTAAACATTGCACAACCCAGGCGTTGTCCGATGATTAGTTATTGCACAATTGCGGTTTGAATTTTTTTATGAAATGTTTCGGCCGGCCTGAATGCGTCGGAGGTGGTCCGATTTTAATTTTTGTGACGTATTTAGAAGGTCGAAGTATTGTGCTACAAAACGTCTGATTTTGCGTTAAAATGTTGCGGAATAGGTGAAAAATGCGTGCAAACATGACCGAAAACTGCCGCACGCTCCAAAGCGGTCGAGTAGTGAGGGTAGTGTGAAAGCTCGCAGCGCGCTTGTATTTATGTATTTTTGATGTTAACTAAACAGGTGACATAAAATGGTGCGTAAGTGGCTGAAAGTTTTATCTCATGTGAATTTTGATGGTAATATTCGAGATGGTAGACTGCACATACCGTTATTTATATATATATATATATATATATATATATATATATATATATATATATATATATATATATATATATATATAATTGGTATGTAAGTATTCGACCTCTTTAACTAGGAGATTGTTTTAATAGGGTGAAAGTCGTGTTGCAAATAAAGGAGCTGTTATTTAGTAGGCCTTTATTTTAATTCTAATATTTCGCTAATAATTCTTAGCATCTTCATGAGAACTAAAACGAACATAAACAACAGTTAGAATCTATTCAGACGGTATTAAAATTACTTACAAAATGTGGCTGTTGCTTATAGGTGGTAATGAAGACAGTAATAAACATAAGGTGTTGTTTATGTGTTATTTGCGTAAGCGAAAACGAAAATATTCTGCACCATGCTTCGCTATGCCATTTTAAACCAAACTAAATTCATACAATATCCCGACAGCTGGTCAGGCTATTTATTTATTTTTTTTTTTATATAAATCACCTCGGTACACTAGGGAAAACTTAAAACGGAACGCGGGAAAATTTAATCATCAAATTATTGAAAGGCAATTTGGAAAGTGGTTTTTTTCGGGTTAGTTAAGTTATGGGGCATTTCAAATGTTAATCAGGCAATCTAGTTTCTGGATATTAGTTACTCCGGACCATATTTCAGAAGGTAAGTGTAGGTGTTGTTTAAATTTTCTATATCTTTTTTACTATTCATGCAATTACCCTCTATTTCATTAATTAAGCACATTTCCATGAAAAGACGTTTTTGGTCGTTGCGTTCTGTCCTAAGTACCCTGACACCATCGTAGTCTGCCTCATGTCTAGACTCGTTGACATGAATCGACAAACCACAAGCCCTAGGTTTTCTCTTCACATCGCTCTTGTGCTGAGTCACCCGTTGACCCAATCTTTGGCTTGTTTGACCTCTGTAAGTTAATGGGCAATTCTTACAGGGAATTTCGTAAATGACACCACTCTTTTGTAAGATAGGTGTCTTATCTTTCAGGTTTGTAAACAAATTACCAACCGTGATTGTATTAGATACGGCCACGACAAAATGGCATAGCGAAGCATGGTGCAGAATATTTTCGTTTTCGCTTACGCAAATAACACATAAACAACACCTTATGTTTATTACTGTCTTCATTACCACCTATAAGCAACAGCCACATTTTGTAAGTAATTTTAATACCGTCTGAATAGATTCTAACTGTTGTTTATGTTCGTTTTAGTTCTCATGAAGATGCTAAAAATTATTAGCGAAATATTAGAATTAAAATAAAGGCCTACTAAATAACAGCTCCTTTATTTGCAACACGACTTTCACCCTATTAAAACAATCTCCTATATATATATATATATATATATATATATATATATATATATATATATATATATATATATATATATATATATATATATATATATATATATATATATATATATATATATATATATATATATACAGACGAAGGTAACGTGGGAAATTCGGTCAAGTTAATTAAAGTTTAATTAAAGACGAAAATTTGAACTGAGATAAAAGGAGTTTTATACACTTCGCCCACTTGACCGAATTTCCCACGTTACCTTCGTCTGAATTTCATACAAAGTCACGGTCGTTATTTCCCTTAAACTATATATATATATATATATATATATATATATATATATATATAACCTAACCTGATGAAAATTTTTAAAGATCATAATTTGATTTTTGCACGTCGTACAATGAAGGGTCTAGGAACTTTTTTCTCAAAAATAAAGGATGATCTTCCATTGGATTTGCGTTCAGATGTTATTTACAAAATTAAATGTGGAGATTGTCAGCAAGAATATATTGGACAGACTTCTCAACAACTTAAAAAACGAATTGCACAACATAAAAGTGATGCAAGATTGAAGCCTGAAGCTTGTGCATTGGCTTCCCATGTTAACCGTCTTGGACATAATATGGACTATCAAAATTTGGCTGTATTGGACGGTGACGTAAATTACTTTCGGAGAAGTTTTCTTGAAATGTTTCATATTAATAATTCTGTATCGCCAATGAATTCGAAAACTGACATCAAAAATTTAAGTAGCATTTATACATATTTATTAAATTACAAAAATATTCATCGCACCCAGTTAAACCAACTTTGAAAATTTTGAGGTGTTCTTTCCATTCATATTGTTACATTTCATGTCATTAACTCTAGTTTTTTAGGTTAGATTTTTGATGTTGTCATATATAAAATAAGGTTGGCTTTTTTTCTTCCTATATTTTGATCACCATAACAAATTTGTTTGACAAGAGTTTTTTACATGTTTCATAATGTTATATAGTTTATAGTGATATTTCCGGTTTGTATTGTATTTCGTTTTTAGATTGTTAATGTTTTAAACTTTTTTAACTTTTAGAGCTCTGACGAAGGATGCAAATTCATCCGAAATATTAGCAAAGAAAAAATAAAGAAAATATACAGACTGTTTTCCCATTAATCTTCTACTATTTTTATATATATATATATATATCACACGAAGTATTTAGAGCTAATCTTTGTTCGCCGGGGAAGTAGGGAATTAAACTTCAAATAAAAAAATAAAACAACTAAGGCAAGTTTCAAATTAAATTAAATATATTAAAAAAAATAAATTTGCGTTCAAAGATTCAAATTATATCAAATATTTTAAAAGAATCATAATTTGCGACAAAGATTCAATCTAAATCAAACGTATCAAAAATAATTATAAATGCGACAAAGATTCAAATTAAATAAAACAAAGTCATCACTAACCTACGACACACGCGCACTGTTAGTTGAATATCACTGTATAGTGTATATATGTGAATGTTAAGAAGTGTCTTAAGTAATACCAGCTTCAATTTTCTTGGAAAATGCACCAAAGAAGTGTAACGACTCATATCTACGCTAGTAAAGGATAGTAGGTTTGGAAATATCCCATTAAAAACAAGGCAAGGATTTATTTTTTTTTTCTTTTGCACATATTTGTAACACGGCTAACGTTTGCCTACCCGTTAATTTTTTGCCATAAAATGTGTAAACAATTCATACAATGTATGCCGTGCTACTTTTTGGGGTGATGTGGGTGATGCATTTCAGTCGTGTTAGGTAAAAAGATCATATTACATTTTTTGTAGAGGATTCAAAGATCGAGCAATCTATCCTAACTTTCACTCTCCGCAGATCGTAGAAATAGTTATTGCTAAACAAGTTATTGATCAGAGAAAAATAGCTATTATACAAGGGAAAAAAAAGTATTAGATTTTAGCTAGAGGTTGTGTTGTCTACCGACGCGAAGCGGAGGGAGACAAATAACCGAGAGCTAAAATCTATTATTTTTCCAGTGTTTAATATACTATTTTTTTCTGTGACGGGAAGACAACGATTTAATATTAAAAAAAAAACATATTACTACAATATATTAAAGTCAGAAAATTATCGATGTGAAATTTGATGTGTTGCTAAGCACTAAGGAAACCTTTAAGTAATCAAATATCTGTCAATTTTATTTTGTCTACCTTTACTTATATAATATACCCGGGAACAAACTACATACTCACTTTTTTTCCCGGGGAAAAAGTAATTTCATAAAAAGTTACATTTTGTTACCTGTCAACAGAGATAAAACGTCAAACATTTTTCCCGTCACAGAAAAAAACATTATATTAAGATTGTAGACTTCCGCGGTCTGAGTCAATGATATATTGATTTCCGGGTGGAAACCGCGTTGAGGACTTTGAAGCAGTCGACGTTTCGCGCTCTGTTGTAAGAGGCGTCTTCAGGACTAAGTTATCAAACCAAGTGCTAAGAAGATGCTGTCGTCATTTCTCGGTTGTATAGCAGTTTGTGGAGGAGTGACCGTAGACGAGGCAGCGTCGACATTGTCCTGGTAATGATGGACGTTTTAACTCCTCCATGCGAACTTTCACGCCGCAAATGTCGGAGACGTCGAATATCTGGCCTTGGTCTCTGGGCAAAGAGACCAGTATGAGAGGCATTTCTGTTCTCGTTCTGGGATCCTTCATGCGAGTGACTTTGCTGGGTTTGAAGCCCTGCGCTTCGAGGTCTTCTTCAACGTCCTCCAAAGGGACATCCAGGTAGGTCCCACGAATAACAACCTGGAGTTCCCTTTCCCCAGCCGGGGTGTACGTGTGGTGCTGGACGTTGTTGTTCTTTAGGTACTCGGTCGCTACGTGGTAGTCCTCGATGGACGAGGTGTGGACCTTGATTCCGTGGAGGCTGGTGTAGGCGGAGCTTATCTTCACGTGGAGATCGGTGAGGGCACGACGGACGGTGGTCCACTGGGATTTCTCCCTGACCACAATCGGTGGTATGCCAGATGGTTTGACGGAGTTGGGTTGCGGGGAGAGGACGGGTGCGGTTACTTTCGTAACTTGGGTGGGGTTGGAAACATTGTTTTAAGGGAGTATTGGGGGTTTGAGTGTCGGACTTTGTTTGCTCAGGCGAGGCAGGAATTACAACAGGAGAGGTTGGGAAATAGCGCTTTACAGCGTTGATCGTGATGTCATGGCGGTGTGTGCTAAGGGACCTTCTCTGCGTGGGCGGTGTGGCCGGTGTAGAAGGTAAGTCGTGGTGCGAAGTAATTTGCTTCTCAACTAATCGAAGGATTTCCAGCAGTTCCATGCACTCCTGCTTGGAGGTGCAATAGATTGCCGCGTAGTTTTTCAGCTCGATCTCGACGAATTCCGGCATCAGGAAATACTCGTCTGTTGACTGTTGGGGCGGGTCTTTATATATGAGTGGAGTGTTGTCACCAGATGGTATTTGGAGTAACGAAGTGGAAGAGGTGGGGTTAACAGGTAGTGGGCCTGCAGGTAGAAGCGGTTGGGATAGGATTGATTTCCAGGTATGATGTAAGTGAAAACCATGATGTCTACTGATATTGGACTCGGACGCTAACTGATCGCTTCGTCTCACCAATATAGACACTTCCACAAGCACATGGAATCCGGTACACACCAGAGGAAAGAAGAGGAGGGATTTTGTCCTTTGTAGAAGGATTAAGTCCGATAGTTTGGAGAGGGGTTTGAATATCGGTTTTATGTTGTACTTGCTGAGGATGCGTCCAATACGATCTGTCGTACCCTGGACGTAAGGAAGAAAAGCTGTTGCGATTGGGACGTCGTTATGCTGATGAGGTGTGTTATCTGTTGGGTTTAGGTGTCGGGAAATGGCTTTAATTATCGAGGACTTGGGATAGTTGTTTTGGGATAAGAGTTTGGTTAAGTGGTCAAGTTCCTTTTGGAGGTATGTGGGATGGGTTATAGAAATTGCTCTTTTCACTAGGGTGTTGATCACTGCTTGTTTCTGAGCGGGGTGATGGTGGGAATTGGCATTGAAGTATCTGTCGGTGTGAGTGGGTTTCCTATACACGGGAGCCGGATGCAAGGGAGCCGGATGGAGTGCGAGTAACTAGGACGTTCCTTTCCGCACAAACCAAAATACTCGCCCGTGAATCCCATTACTACCCTAGCTAGAAGGATCCGTGAATCAATAGAAGATTTCACTTGCATCATACCTGAAAATCAGTCCTGTCCCAACCGCTTCTACCTGCTGGCCCACTACTTGTTACCCCCACTTCAAACACCATCTGGTGACACCACTCCACTCATATATAAAGACCCGCCCCAACAGACGACAGTATCTTCTTAGCGCTTGGTTTGATAACTTAGTCCTGAAGATTCCTCTTGCAACAGAGCGTGAAACGTCGACTGCTTCAAAGTCCTCAACGCGGTTTCCACCCGGAAAGCAATATATCACATTATAATATAATATTAATCGTAATGTTTGTTATGATATTGGTTCTATTGGTAAGAAAAACAAGGTGGGTATTACATTTCTTAACCTTCTGAAGGAAATACCTCGGAAATGATAAATGGATATTGGTAGATCCATAATTTGTTTTGCTAATAGTTTTGGAGATATTGATGAAAAGTTGGATGGACTACATTTCGTGAAAAATTTCGCTCTACAGATAGCCCTATTCTAAATTAGGGAAAGATGTTACAAGTCAAAAACAAGAATGTATTATAATATGTTTATGTGGTCAGTGTTTGGCAACCTAATGTCCTCCACATAATTAAGATGAGAAATTTGCAAATAAGAGCAGTGTATATAAAAAATAATACATACGGTTTATCGTCTTTCCCGGCCATTTTACGGACTACGATAAACCACTATCAAAAAATTTCCATATCCCTATGTTTCAACCAGTTTCAACATTTAAGTCCTTTTGACATTAAATCCATCACTGCCGTCACCGGACTTCACTCTTGAAACAATTACTTGATCTGGAGTGCGTTCAGAAATAACCATGGGAACAAGGCTTTGAGAAGATGGAGCGCGCTCCGGTTACTCCATTCCTGTTTGTGGAACTTAAAAGTATTTTACTAGGACACTAGGTACTTTTAAATGTAAACCATTCGATTGCGGGTGGTAAGGTGGTGTTTTTAGAACACTAATTCCATTAATATGACAAAACTTGGTGAACTCCACCGTATTAAATGGAGGACCATTATCGCTTACAAGAATATCTGGTAACCCCATTACAGAAAACGTTTGTTTCAATTTTTCTATAGTTTGCATTGCAGTGGTTCCTTTAGACATCAAATGTATGTCCACACAACGAGACTTGCTGTCAATAATTAGCAGTAATGGAATATTATTTCTATAAGTATTGAGTTGTACATGTGGTGTGTGGACGTGTTCAGGTGCCCGCTGCGGTTTATTGCATTGTGCACCGGTTTTGGCGAGCATTTTGGCCGTAAGTTTCTGTTTGGCATCTAAGGTATTAGATGTGCGTTGATTCTGATAACTTTTATCTTGTTACACATACGGTATCCTTTGCTATTTGATATTTTACTGCGAGGATATATGTGTGGATTTTAAGGCATAAGCTCGGATCGCGCTGGAAGACCAGTTTTTGTCCTCTGTTATCTGTTGCTGAGTCTCCTTACCGTGGTCCGGTTATCCCTGTTTGTTTATTTTGAGTCTCCGCGACGGGCCCCGTTGGAGTGAATTTTGTGCCCCTGTTTGTAGCCTTATCCCTCATCCCTTTTTTTTATTGTTCATGATGCCAACTCAAATGCAATGCAAGTGTTGCAAAGCTAATGTCAAGGATGCCGAGTGCACTCGCTGCTTTGTCTGTGACGCATGCTGCTCGAATACATGCATAGGTCTTCCGGCAGCCGAGTCGCGTTTGTTGCGCTCAAAAGTCAATCTGAAGTGGACTTGTAACTCCTGCGCTAATTCGGATAGTCCATTGTCCGCTCTTAGGGCACTGATAGCTGATCTTAGTAAACAAGTAAAATCGCTATCTGATTCACTGATGAAAATGGATGAAACTAGGCGGGATGGTGATAGTAACGCTTTAATCGAGGAGGTGATCCATGAGTTGCATGAACGCGAGCATAGGTCTCGTAATGTTTTGGTTTCAAATTTGGGTGAGACTGATGATGAAAACTTAAGCGGTCATATAACTGCAATCTTTCAAGAGATTGTCCCCGCACGTATTTCAATTGAAAAAGCGTTTAGATTGGGCAAACCTTCTGATACGTCATCTCGGCCTAGGCCGATTAAGATTATCTTGCAAAGACGTGAAGACGCTCAGTTGCTTGTCGGCAAAGCGAAGAATTTGCGTAACTCAGCAAACTTTGCTAAAGTCTATGTAAATAGAGATAGAACACCTCGCCAACAGCAACATTTGCGGGAGATTCGTGCAGAGATAGATCAGCGCACCAGGGACGGAGAGAGAGATCTATTCTTAAGATTCCTTAGGGATGGAGTTCCTGTGGTTGGTAAAAGAGACAGGGCGAGAGAGGACGCTGAAAAAAAAAACTAAACTGTTCCCAATGGCATACTTACAACATCTATTACCAAAATGTTAGAGGTTTAAGGACCAAGCTCAATACGTTTTTGTCTTCTGTTTATTCTTCGAACTTCGGTGCAATTGCTATTAGTGAGTCCTGGTTGAATGATACCGTGTTCAGTGGCGAACTTCTGCCTGTAAAGTATGAGGTTTTTAGGTGTGATCGTGTGGGACGTAGAGGCGGAGGTGTGTTGCTTGCTATTGATTCCAAGGTTGCGGTTTCGTCACCGTTGGCAACTGTATCTCCCGTAAGGGAAATAGACTTGGTTGCTGCATCTGTTCTGTTCACTGAGTCAAACCGTAGATTAAAGATATTTGTTTGCTATGTTCCCCCTGAAGCCCCTGCGAGATTGCGCACGCACCTTGCCATGTTGTTCACCTACCTTGAGACTAGCTTCGATATCGCTACTGGTACTATCATTCTTGGAGATTTCAACATAGGGCGGTTAGATGATGAGCTCAATGATTGTACTGTACTCCTGAATAACTTTTTAAATTTTAATGGATTATTGCAACTTAACTCTGTTTGCAATTTTATGAACAGAACACTTGATCTGGTACTCGCGTCTACTGATGTTGCTCTTGAGTTTCATCGATCGGATACGTCCCTGGTCCCTGAGGATAACTATCATCCGGCACTCGAAGGAACATTCGAGGCCAAATCTTCGAACCTACCACCGACCACAACAATATATCGTGATGCTCACTATAGCTTTAACCAGGCAAACTTAGCAACTTTGTACGCTGCTCTTCTGGAAGCCGATTGGGGTGAGACGATGGTTGCTACTTCCGCGGAAGAATCTTGCAATGCTTTTTATGAATAACTTTATACCGTGTTGGATGAACATGTGCCCAGGATTGCCAGCAGGAGATTTACATCTAGATATCCGGCCTGGTTTAGCCCGACCCTTAGAAATATGCTCAGAAGGAAGCAGCATTATCATAAGATGCTGAGAACACGCCGACTTAATTTTTATCGAATCAAGTATTGCAATCTTAGGCGTGATTGTCGGAACCGCGTACGGTTAGATCGCCACAGTTATGTGCAATCTGTCGAGAATAATGTTCGCCGTGATCCAAAAAAATTTTGGTCATACGTCAATAGCTGAAAAGATTATAAGGCTTTGCCAACAATGATGCAAGACGGCGATCATTGTATTACCGATACCTACGAAATGGCTAATCACTTTGCGTCTCATTTTGGCAATGTATATACACCAGTCGTCTCGCCTAGTGGTGTGTCAGACGTGGAACTCTATAACAACATCTGACCATTCGGAATATCGGAGGTAACTCTGGAGGAGGTCTCCTTGGCGCTCAGTAAGTTTAAGGCGAAGTCAACACTTGGTACTGACGGCATACCCGCTTTTCTTGTCGCTGATTGTGCACCAGCTTTCGAGGCTCCTTTGCGACATATATTTAACTTGATCGTCAAGCAGTCTACTTTTCCGTCAGCGTTTAAGCTTAGCAGAATTCAACCATTTTATAAAAAGAATGATAAATCATGCGTGAGCAATTATAGGCCTGTTGCTATAATTAACAACTTTGCAAAGCTGGCTGAACAGATTTTGGCAAGGAAGTTGAAATTTCATGTGAGTGCCCGCGTCTCAGACGAGCAACACGGTTTTTGTGGAGGAAAGTCAACGGCAACGAACCTTCACGTTCGCGCAGTGTGTCTCCGGTGTCTTGGATCGTGGAGGGCAGCTGGACGTCATCTACACGGACTTTTCCCGTGCCTTCGATGTGTTGCACCACCCGACTCTGCTGGATAGGATCGCTGCGTTTGGTTGCGATGGGCCCCTCACTGCGCTGCTTGCATCTTACCTTTCTCAGCGCTCGCAGTATGTAGAGATTGGTGGCATAAAGTCTCATCTTGTGGAGGCTACTAGTGGGGTACCACAGGGGTCCGTCCTTGGACCAATACTCTTCAACATCTTTGTGAACAGTATCCCTAGCCTGTTTTCAAGTTCTTCGTTGTTGTATGCGGATGACCTGAAGATTTTCCGCGAGGTGACGGATGCTGACGACTGTTTGGCTCTCCAGCGGGATTTGAACGAACTACGCGAATGGTGCTCACGCAGCGGACTCCCTCTTAATGCACCAAAGTGTCAAGTAATGACGTACACCAGGAAACGCAGTCCTGTCTTATACGATTACCAAATTAATGACGTCCTCTTGACACGGGTGCAGGAGATCAGGGACTTGGGTGTGTGGTTTGATGGGAGTTTGACATTCAATAAGCACATATTAAGAACCACAACAGCTGCTATCAGGATGCTAGGATTTATTACCAGGAACTCGTGTGAATTTTCCACAGTGGAAACCTTAAGAACGCTCTACCAAGCCTACGTGAGATCAAGGTTGGAGTACTGTGTTGTTGTATGGTCGCCATATTATCTACGTCATATAGCATTGATAGAGAGGGTGCAGAGAAGGTTCATCAAGTTTCTACATTTTTTGGAGTATGGTTTCTACCCTCCTCGCGGCAATTGGAACTATGGTATCATGCTGCAGCGTTACAACTTTGACTTCCTCGAGAAGCGTCGACAACTTGTAGCTGCGAAGTTTGTGCGTAGTAGTGTTTTGTGCGGGGGTGTAGATTGTCCATCAATTCTGCAACAACTTAATTTTCGGGTGCCGAGACTTGCGTCGAGAAGAGGTATCACAGTGTTTTTGCCCAGCGCGCCCTCACGAACATCGGTTTAAACTGCCCGCTAAATAAATTGATGAGAGCGTTTGACGCTGTTGTGGACACCTAATTAAACGCGCACCATGCCATGGCTCATGTATTTTTGCAACTTTTCTGTATTATTTAGTATTCTGTCGTAGTCGTAGTGTATTTTTTAATGTATTTTTTTTAAATTATCTCTCATTTTGGATTGTATGTCCGTTGGGATAATAAATATTTCTATTCTATTCTATTCTATTCTATTCTATAAAAGAAGCAAACGTTCAAATAAATTTTCGGTCTTTGGCCATGAAATGAGAAATTTCCCCCGTTCATTTTGTGTGGCTTGCAACACTGTACACATTCCTATTTTTGATTCAATATCTAGTTGCTAGGTAGGCCACCAGCAAACAGATCGTGCTAACATTTTTGTTCTCACTGTGATCTACATGATCTTTGTGAATTAGATCCAAAATCTTATCGTGTAGGGCTGCAGGAATTACTACTCTCATTCCTACCATCAAACAACCGTGCTCTACTGACAACTCTGTTCTACGTTTGAAATAAGGTTTTAACTGATCATCCACCTTATGTGGCCACCCGTTTTTACTTTATCATACGCAGTAAAAAAAATTGAGTTTTTAGCGGAAATAGGTCTTTATGGGTCCCCTGAACAGTTTTGACCAAGGTACAAAAAAATGTCTGTGTGTGTCTATGTGTGTGTGTAAACGATTTTGTGGCGACGATTCCGGAGAAACTACTAAAGGTATCGAGACGAAAGTTCATATTTAGAAGTTTCATGACCTAACTTAGAGCTGAAAAGCTTTTGGTTCAAAAGGGTCCAAAGGAACTGGTAGATTATTCTAAGCCTTTTTCAAGGATTTTGCAAATGAGCCGCCATTTCTGTAATTTCGTCAAAATAGTTAAATAATAAATTAAACTAGAGGAAATTTTGAATAATTTATGCCAATGACATTTTTTGGTAAAATTAATAGGTTAGCTGCCAGAGCAAATTCTATTTGATCGAGATCGAAGTATTTTTTGTGCTGTCACACTCTAAAACAGCTGTTTTCATCAGATGTAGGTGAACCGCTATGGAACGTTGCCGCTCTAGTGCGGCAAAATACAAAATTCAAATTTCACATAAAATAAGATCACCAATTTGATTGTTTGTTGATAAGAAATATCAACCCGTTGTTATATCTAATTCTAAAAGCGATAAATTGAGAACATTGCAAATTAAGTATACCGATGAGTGTAGTTTTATTTTAGTATGTTGGTATGGATGTCACATCTACAGTGTCATGAACAAATATAAATATGTCAGAATTTGAATTAGCTTTTTAACCTTGACGTTTCGTCAATGTGGTACCTACCTAACATTTCCTATACAGAAATATATCAATTTTTTAATTATTTTTTAAAAAATACATATTTCTTAAAAAGCAACCCAAAAAACTTTGATGTCGCTACTGCCGAAAACTAGATAGCGCGACTCGCTCACATGCAAAGGCGACGCGCCCCATCACCGCTCGTCGCGGTATTCCGTACTTTCGGCACTTGTGACGTAAATAACTATTATTCTAGTGACGTAGTGTAAGTAGTGTCATATGCTGATGCTTTGACAATACCTACGATTTATCTCAATAAAATAGATTCTCATGCAGCTAAACTATTAATTTTATATATTGTATGATAAAGTCATGTGTCCTGGCCACATCAGATTTTTTACAAAACGAATAACGTTTGTTATTAACACATCCCTCTTAGAAGCTTTAGCGATATCCTCTTGAGTTAAACGCAACTCCTCTAACAAACTAAACGAATTTAACGAGCTATCTACCTCAGATGTATCTTTAAAGGGCAATCTGGAGAACATGTCTGCCTCAACAATCTGAGTTCCCTTTCGGTCTTCAACAGTATATTGATAAGTAGACAAATTTATGTTCCATCGTATGTCTTTGAGGCTGTCATTACCGAAATGCTACGTTCAGGACAAAATATAGACTTCAGAGGCTATCAAAACAAATTTACGTCCATATATATATTTGTGAAAGCTTTTAACTGAAAAAAATGATTGCAAGCGCTTCACGTTCTAATTGTGTTTACTTTTGTTCGGTCTTTGATAGATTAACTGACAGGTTTTTCAGTACCATCTGGTTCACGATGGCTCAGTAGTCCCCCCACACCATATGAACTTACATCACAGGTAATACAAATGGGTTTGTCAGTTTAAATTTCGATGACTTCTCTAATAAGCCTTCGATGGTAATTACCAACCCTTGCCAACATCTTCACGTCATCGAAAATCATTGTGTGTCCCGACTCGTGGCAGTGTTGAGCATCTGCGGACTGTTGAATCTTGCGTAGCCGGGTGTCTCTACTGTGCTCCTTGACTCGACATTCGATACTTCGTCCTGTCTGTCCTACATAGCATGTTCCACACTCACATGTTATCTTGTATACCCCTTCGTTCTTCAGGAGGGGTGTGATATCCTTTGGATTAGGAAAAAGATCCTTTACCTTTGCTGGTGCTCTGTACCTTACCGTGATACCCGATTTCTTCAGTATTCTCCCGATTCTTTCTGATACCCCACTTACGTATGGTAAGCAAGCGAACCCCTTTGACTCTTGTCGCTCCTCTGAGACTTTTTTGTGCGACACCTTTTTTTGTTTTCTTTGTGCGACACCTCGTATGTCAGACTTGGTGTATCCATTCTGACGTAGAGCCCACTCCAAGTGTTTCCGTTCGTCGTCCAAGGTGCTGGAGTCGTACACCTTCTCGGCTCTGTTGAACAGAGTGTTAATAACGTTTCTCTTCTGTTGGGGATGGTGGTGTGATTTGGCGTTCAAGTTGTTACACCGCGGTTTTGACCAGTTATATTTTGCGTAATTGTTTTCCTTATCTCGTTTCCACATTGAGGAATTTTGGGCGCTGCTGTAGTTACAGCCAAGTGGTTAGCGCTTCCGCTACCGGCCGTAAGATGTCGCGGCATTGTCGCCCATTGTTTTGGCTGATTTACTCTCCGGTGGAAGATGGGAGAAATTTAATTTTTGCATTTTTGTGCTGGGCAAAAATTTAACTTTCCATCAAGCCCTCATTTTGTGGAATCCGTGCAGTTTGGAGAATTAAGGTTCTTTTCGCGTTGGTTCTTGGGTGTACCACTTTTTGCACCCGTGACGTATGATTTTTATTTTTGGTGAATTTATTCGGTTTCTCGGAACTGTATATTGGGATCTTGTTGACCGGGTTATTATGAGTCTCCTTGGATTTTTCTGTTTCTATATATAGATCCGCATTTGGTCCCTCCGGATTGTTGAGTCTTGGTTGTTAGACGAATCGCTGTCAGTCAACTTTATCCTGGAGTCTACGTGAAGCTGTGTGGAAGTGACTTGGAGTTGCTCGTTTGTTTGGTGCCTTGCTGGTGTACGAAGTATCTCTCGCTGTATGCGGAACCATCCTTCCCAAGCTGAGAAGTTTTAACCATTGTAGTGTGTTATATGGTTGGAACCCCGTCGCCTTTTGTGCGGATTCAGTACGTAGACTACTGTTGGATTCACGGTTAAGCCCGCTCAAGATCTTAGGGTGAGTCTCTGGTTCGTTTATTACTTTGAGAATTGGTTCCTTATTGCGGGGAATATTTTTAGGCTTCATCGTCGGATATTTATTCATCGTCGGATGTTTATTCATCGTCGGATATTTATTCATCGTCGGATATTTATTCGTCGTCGGATATTTATTCGTCGTCGGATATTTATTCATCGTCGGATATTTATTCGTCGTCTGGACCTCTTTGGATATTTATTCTACGTCTGGTGGCGTTTATCCTTTTCTGTGGTGTCTTCGTCTGGGGACGTTTTCGTCTTTGGATCGGAGGACAACCCTTTCGATCGGAGGACCAGTTTCGTGGAGTGATAACTTTGGCACGACTTGATCGAGTGGATCTAGCGGACTGGGTGGCGTCCTGGAGTGGAGCGTCGGAAGCTGCGGAGAGTTTGCCTTGCTAGGACTGCGGGTGTCTTCGTGGGACGGGGAAATTCCTTCGCTGCCGAGGTCAAGGTTTGACTTATATTTATATCTCCACCGGGCCCCTGCGTGGCCCTCGCCCTTGACGCAGTGCTGCCGGAGTTTATTCGTGTCGTAATTAATTGTATTTTTCTTTCATTGTATAATTTACTTTGGGTGAGCCGTTCACAACTATCGTGTCTGTCCGGAAGGTTTCTAACCTCACCTACCCCAACAAACAGCTGTTGCGGTGGACCGTTGTTGTGCGTATGATGCAACGGGAGCTAGCCTCCCTCAACCTCGTTAATAATTTTTTATTTGATTTAAATTTCAATTGTATAGATTGACTTAATTTGATTTAATTTAATTTAATTTAATTTAATTTAGTTAGATAAGTTTATCTTATCTTTGTCTTTTCTAAATTTACTTGGTTGTTTATATTTGGTAAACGTTGAGGTTAGGTTAGTCGGGTGAAGGGATACCGGCAAAGTGTTTCTGTAAGGTTTGAGAATTTTAATTTACAATTTTGAATTTGAATTGTCCTGGTCATTTGGGACAATAATTTATTTAATATTGCCTTATTTTAATTTATTAATTTCATCCATTTTGACACTGTTGTTAATCAAATTCCCAACGCTTTTCGGTCGGATTCATTTAATTTAATTTTACGTCTGGAGGAATATTATCCCAGATACGGCGGTGAATTTCGTGCTTGACCAAGAACGTGTTCGTCGGTTGTCGCATTTATCTTTCGGGTTTTTTTTTCAGGTTAATTATCGGCACTAACGTTGCCGAAGCGTTGCTATTTGATATTTTGGTGTATTTGATAAATTGTATTATTGTGACTCGTTCGACTCGTAGAGCTCAAGGTTCCGGAACTTATTTTTAAAATATTTTATAGCTTTCATCGGGAATAGAAAGTCAAGGTGTTTCAAAGTACCGATCGATATGTGTTTTCTTACGGTAGACTGTATGTCCAAGCGTACCCGTTGACGTTCTGTATACCATATAGGGAATATGACGTAAATAGAATCAAAGAGAGAAGTAATTAATTAAAAGGATACGGTCTCAGCCCGGATTCGAACCGGGGCCTTCTTCCTTGCCGGGGAATTGCTCTACCGCTGAACTACTGAGCCCTGTACAGGATATAGATTTAATTCGTCATTTCAAACGATAGTAACAGTACGGGTTGCTGTCTAACTACTATTATCATAACATCTATTGGACACTGGTGGAAATTGGTTCATGGTATGTCAAGTTTATCGCAAATCTTGCTAGTGGAAAGTAGGAAACTGGTTTAATCGGTTTAAATATACTATATAGGGAATATGACGTAAATAGAATCCAAGAGAGAAGTAAGTAATTACTTCTCTCTTGAAAACTTAAGCGGTCATATAACTGCAGTCTTTCAAGAGATTGTCCCCGCACGTATTTCAATTGAAAAAGCGTTTAGATTGGGCAAACCTTCTGATACGTCATCTCGGCCTAGGCCGATTAAGATTATCTTGCAAAGACGTGAAGACGCTCAGTTGCTTGTCGGCAAAGCGAAGAATTTGCGTAACTCAGCAAACTTTGCTAAAGTCTATGTAAATAGAGATAGAACACCTCGCCAACAGCAACATTTGCGGGAGATTCGTGCAGAGATAGATCAGCGCACCAGGGACGGAGAGAGAGATCTATTCTTAAGATTCCTTAGGGATGGAGTTCCTGTGGTTGGTAAAAGAGACAGGGCGAGAGAGGACGCTGAAAAAAAAAACTAAACTGTTCCCAATGGCATACTTACAACATCTATTACCAAAATGTTAGAGGTTTAAGGACCAAGCTCAATACGTTTTTGTCTTCTGTTTATTCTTCGAACTTCGGTGTAATTGCTATTAGTGAGTCCTGGTTGAATGATACCGTGTTCAGTGGCGAACTTCTGCCTGTAAAGTATGAGGTTTTTAGGTGTGATCGTGTGGGACGTAGAGGCGGAGGTGTGTTGCTTGCTATTGATTCCAAGGTTGCGGTTTCGTCACCGTTGGCAACTGTATCTCCCGTAAGGGAAATAGACTTGGTTGCTGCATCTGTTCTGTTCACTGAGTCAAACCGTAGATTAAAGATATTTGTTTGCTATGTTCCCCCTGAAGCCCCTGCGAGATTGCGCACGCACCTTGCCATGTTGTTCACCTACCTTGAGACTAGCTTCGATATCGCTACTGGTACTATCATTCTTGGAGATTTCAACATAGTTAGATGATGAGCTCAATGATTGTACTGTACTCCTGAATAACTTTTTAAATTTTAATGGATTATTGCAACTTAACTCTGTTTGCAATTTTATGAACAGAACACTTGATCTGGTACTCGCGTCTACTGATGTTGCTCTTGAGTTTCATCGATCGGATACGTCCCTGGTCCCTGAGGATAACTATCATCCGGCACTCGAAGGAACATTCGAGGCCAAATCTTCGAACCTACCACCGACCACAACAATATATCGTGATGCTCACTATAGCTTTAACCAGGCAAACTTACCAGCTTTGTACGCTGCTCTTCGGGAAGCCGATTGGGGTGAGACGATGGTTGCTACTTCCGCGGAAGAATCTTGCAATGCTTTTTATGAAAAACTTTATACCGTGTTGGATGAACATGTGCCCAGGATTGCCAGCAGGTGATTTACATCTAGATATCCGGCCTGGTTTAGCCCGACCCTTAGAAATATGCTCAGAAGGAAGCAGCATTATCATAAGATGCTGAGAACACGCCGACTTAATTTTTATCGAATCAAGTATAGCAATCTTAGGCGTGATTGTCCGAACCGCATACGGTTAGATCGCCACAGTTATGTGCAATCTGTCGAGAATAATGTTCGCCGTGATCCAAAAAAATTTTGGTCATACGTCAATAGCTCAAAAGATAATAAGGCTTTGCCAACAATGATGAAAGACGGCGATCATTGTATTACCGATACCTACGAAATGGCTAATCACTTTGCGTCTCATTTTGGCAATGTATATACACCAGTCGTCTCGCCTAGTGGTGTGTCAGACGTGGAACTCTATAACAACATCTTACCATTCGGAATATCGGAGGTAACTCTGGAGGAGGTCTCCTTGGCGCTCAGTAAGTTTAAGGCGAAGTCAACACTTGGTACTGACGGCATACCCGCTTTTCTTGTCGCTGATTGTGCACCAGCTTTCGAGGCTCCTTTGCGACATATATTTAACTTGATCGTCAAGCAGTCTACTTTTCCGTCAGCGTTTAAGCTTAGCAGAATTCACCCAGTTTATAAAAAGAATGATAAATCATGCGTGAGCAATTATAGGCGTGTTGCTATAATTAACAACTTTGCAAAGCTGGCTGAACAGATTTTGGCAAGGAAGTTGAAATTTCATGTGAGTGCCCGCGTCTCAGACGAGCAACACGGTTTTTGTGGAGGAAAGTCAACGGCAACGAACCTTCACGTTCGCGCAGTGTGTCTCCGGTGTCTTGGATCGTGGAGGGCAGCTGGACGTCATCTACACGGACTTTTCCCGTGCCTTCGATGTGTTGCACCACCCGACTCTGCTGGATAGGATCGCTGCGTTTGGTTGCGATGGGCCCCTCACTGCGCTGCTTGCATCTTACCTTTCTCAGCGCTCGCAGTATGTAGAGATTGGTGGCATAAAGTCTCATCTTGTGGAGGCTACTAGTGGGGTACCACAGGGGTCCGTCCTTGGACCAATACTCTTCAACATCTTTGTGAACGGTATCCCTAGCCTGTTTTCAAGTTCTTCGTTGTTGTATGCGGATGACCTGAAGATTTTCCGCGAGGTGACGGATGCTGACGACTGTTTGGCTCTCCAGCGGGATTTGAACGAACTACGCGAATGGTGCTCATGCAGCGGACTCCCTCTTAATGCACCAAAGTGTCAAGTAATGACGTACACCAGGAAACGCAGTCCTGTCTTATACGATTACCAAATTAATGACGTCCTCTTGACACGGGTGCAGGAGATCAGGGACTTGGGTGTGTGGTTTGATGGGAGTTTGACATTCAATAAGCACATATTAAGAACCACAACAGCTGCTATCAGGATGCTAGGATTTATTACCAGGAACTCGTGTGAATTTTCCACAGTGGAAACCTTAAGAACGCTCTACCAAGCCTACGTGAGATCAAGGTTGGAGTACTGTGTTGTTGTATGGTCGCCATATTATCTACGTCATATAGCATTGATAGAGAGGGTGCAGAGACGGTTCATCAAGTTTCTACATTTTTTGGAGTATGGTTTCTACCCTCCTCGCGGCAATTGGAACTATGGTATCATGCTGCAGCGTTACAACTTTGACTCCCTCGAGAAGCGTCGACAACTTGTAGCTGCGAAGTTTGTGCGTAGTAGTGTTTTGTGCGGGGGTGTAGATTGTCCATCAATTCTGCAACAACTTAATTTTCGGGTGCCGAGACTTGCGTCGAGAAGAGGTATCACAGTGTTTTTGCCCAGCGCGCCCTCACGAACATCGGTTTAAACTGCCCGCTAAATAAATTGATGAGAGCGTTTGACGCTGTTGTGGACACCTAATTAAACGCGCACCATGCCATGGCTCATGTATTTTTGCAACTTTTCTGTATTATTTAGTATTCTGTCGTAGTCGTAGTGTATTTTTTAATGTATTTTTTTAAAATTATCTCTCATTTTGGATTGTATGTCCGTTGGGATAATAAATATTTCTATTCTATTCTATTCTATTCTATAAAAGAAGCAAACGTTCAAATAAATTTTCGGTCTTTGGCCATGAAATGAGAAATTTCCCCCGTTCATTTTGTGTGGCTTGCAACACTGTACACATTCCTATTTTTGATTCAATATCTAGTTGCTAGGTAGGCCACCAGCAAACAGATCGTGCTAACATTTTTGTTCTCACTGTGATCTACATGATCTTTGTGAATTAGATCCAAAATCTTATCGTGTAGGGCTGCAGGAATTACTACTCTCATTCCTACCATCAAACAACCGTGCTCTACTGACAACTCTGTTCTACGTTTGAAATAAGGTTTTAACTGATCATCCACCTTATGTGGCCACCCGTTTTTACTTTATCATACGCAGTAAAAAAAATTGAGTTTTTAGCGGAAATAGGTCTTTATGGGTCCCCTGAACAGTTTTGACCAAGGTACAAAAAATGTCTGTGTGTGTCTATGTGTGTGTGTAAACGATTTTGTGGCGACGATTCCGGAGAAACTACTAAAGGTATCGAGACGAAAGTTCATATTTAGAAGTTTCATGACCTAACTTAGAGCTGAAAAGCTTTTGGTTCAAAAGGGTCCAAAGGAACTGGTAGATTATTCTAAGCCTTTTTCAAGGATTTTGCAAATGAGCCGCCATTTCTGTAATTTCGTCAAAATAGTTAAATAATAAATTAAACTAGAGGAAATTTTGAATAATTTATGCCAATGACATTTTTTGGTAAAATTAATAGGTTAGCTGCCAGAGCAAATTCTATTTGATCGAGATCGAAGTATTTTTTGTGCTGTCACACTCTAAAACAGCTGTTTTCATCAGAGGTAGGTGAACCGCTATGGAACGTTGCCGCTCTAGTGCGGCAAAATACAAAATTCAAATTTCACATAAAATAAGATCACCAATTTGATTGTTTGTTGATAAGAAATATCAACCCGTTGTTATATCTAATTCTAAAAACGATAAATTGAGAACATTGCAAATTAAGTATACCGATGAGTGTAGTTTTATTTTAGTATGTTGGTATGGATGTCACATCTACAGTGTCATGAACAAATATAAATATGTCAGAATTTGAATTAGCTTTTTAACCTTGACGTTTCGTCAATGTGGTACCTACCTAACATTTCCTATACAGAAATATCTCAATTTTTTAATTATTTTTTTTAAATACATATTTCTTAAAAAGCAACCCAAAAAACTTTGATGTCGCTACTGCCGAAAACTAGATAGCGCGACTCGCTCACATGCAAAGGCGACGCGACCCATCACCGCTCGTCGCGGTATTCCGTACTTTCGGCACTTGTGACATAAATAACTATTATTCTAGTGACGTAGTGTAAGTAGTGTCATATGCTGATGCTTTGACAATACCTACGATTTATCTCAATAAAATAGATTCTCATGCAGCTAAACTATTAATTTTATATATTGTATGATAAAGTCATGTGTCCTGGCCACATCAGATTTTTTACAAAACGAATAACGTTTGTTATTAACACATCCCTCTTAGAAGCTTTAGCGATATCCTCTTGAGTTAAACGCAACTCCTCTAACAAACTAAACGAATTTAACGAGCTATCTACCTCAGATGTATCTTTAAAGGGCAATCTGGAGAACATGTCTGCCTCAACAATCTGAGTTCCCTTTCGGTCTTCAACAGTATATTGATAAGTAGACAAATTTATGTTCCATCGTATGTCTTTGAGGCTGTCATTACCGAAATGCTACGTTCAGGACAAAATATAAACTTCAGAGGCTATCAAAACAAATTTACGTCCATATATATATTTGTGAAAGCTTTTAACTGAAAAAATGATTGCAAGCGCTTCACGTTCTAATTGTGTTTACTTTTGTTCGGTCTTTGATAGATTAACTGACAGGTTTTTCAGTACCATCTGGTTCACGATGGCTCAGTGGTCCCCCCACACCATATGAACTTACATCACAGGTAATACAAATGGGTTTGTCAGTTTAAATTTCGATGACTTCTCTAATAAGCCTTCGATGGTAATTACCAACCCTTGCCAACATCTTCACGTCATCGAAAATCATTGTGTGTCCCGACTCGTGGCAGTGTTGAGCATCTGCGGACTGTTGAATATTGCGTAGCCGGGTGTCTCTACTGTGCGCCTTGACTCGACATTCGATACTTCGTCCTGTCTGTCCTACATAGCATGTTCCACACTCACATGTTATCTTGTATACCCCTTCGTTCTTCAGGAGGGGTGTGATATCCTTTGGGTTAGGAAAAAGATCCTTTACCTTTGCTGGTGCTCTGTACCTTACCGTGATACCCGATTTCTTCAGTATTCTCTCGATTCTTTCTGATACCCCACTAACGTATGGTAAGCAAGCGAACCCCTTTGACTCTTGTCGCTCCTCTGAGACTTTTTTGTGCGACACCTTTTTTGTTTTCTTTGTGCGACACCTCGTATGTCAGACTAGGTGTATCCATTCTGACGTAGAGCGCACTCCAAGTGTTTCCGTTCGTCGTCCAAGGTGCTGGAGTCGTACACCTTCTCGGCTCTGTTGAACAGAGTGTTAATAACGTTTCTCTTCTGTTGGGGATGATGGTGTGATTTGGCGTTCAAGTACCGATCGTTATGTGTTTTCTTACGGTAGACTGTATGTCCAAGCGTACCCGTTGACGTTCTGTATACCATATAGGGAATATGACGTAAATAGAATCCAAGAGAGAAGTAATTAATTAAAAGGATACGGTCTCAGCCCGGATTCGAACCGGGGCCTTCTTCCTTGCCGGGGAATTGCTCTACCGCTGAACTACTGAGCCCTGTACAGGATATAGATTTAATTCGTCATTTCAAACGATAGTAACAGTACGGGTTGCTGTCTAACTACTATTATCATAATATCTATTGGACACTGGTGGAAATTGGTTCATGGTATGTCAAGTTTATCGCAAATCTTGCTAGTGGAAAGTAGGAAACTGGTTTAATCGGTTTAAATATACTATATAGGGAATATGACGTAAATAGAATCCAAGAGAGAAGTAATTACTTCTCTCTTGGAAAGTAGGAAACTGGTTTAATCGGTTTAAATATACTATATAGGGAATATGACGTAAATAGAATCCAAGAGAGAAGTAATTACTTCTCTCTTGGATTCTATTTACGTCATATTCCCTATATAGTATATTTAAACCGATTAAACCAGTTTCCTACTTTCCACTAGCAAGATTTGCGATAAACTTGACATACCATGAACCAATTTCCACCAGTGTCCAATAGATGTCATGATAATAGTAGTTAGACAGCAACCCGTACTGTTACTATCGCTTGAAATGACGAATTAAATCTATATCCTGTACTTGAAGTAATTACTTCTCTCTTGGATTCTATTTACGTCATATTCCCTATATAGTATATTTAAACCGATTAAACCAGTCTCCTACTTTCCACTAGCAAGATTTGCGATAAACTTGACATACCATGAACCAATTTCCACCAGTGTCCAATAGATGTCATGATAATAGTAGTTAGACAGCAACCCGTACTGTTACTATCGTTTGAAATGACGAATTAAATCTATATCCTGTACAGGGCTCAGTAGTTCAGCGGTAGAGCAATTCCCCGGCAAGGAAGAAGGCCCCGGTTCGAATCCGGGCTGAGACCGTATCCTTTTAATTAATTTTAAAAATTACTTCTCTCTTGGATTCTATTTACGTCATATTCCCTATATAGTATATTTAAACCGATTAAACCAGTTTCCTACGTTCTGTATACCAGCACATCCAAAACTGGCAGCTGATTATGCTCTTCTATTTCCATCGTGAATTTGATAGAAGGATTAACATTGTTCAGGTTGCTACGGAACTCAGTAAGTTTATCTCTACCGTGTGGCCAAACCACGAAGGTATCATCAACATATCTGACCCAATGCTTGGGTTTGTAAGGACTTGACCTTAAGGTTTTTTCTTCAAACAATTCCATGAAGAAGTTGGCGATTACCGGTGAAAGAGGTGATCCCATGGGAGCACCCTCTACTTGCTCATACATCGCTCCCGCCCACTTGAAGTATGTGGTGGAGAGACAATACTCTACAAGATCCGGTACATCGGTTGGTAGCTAATCACTATTCGTGGAAAATAATGCCATGCTTACACAAACTTAGTACTAATTAGTAGTCACACTATTTACAACACAAGCAGTTCTGCTAATGTTTAGTACTCAGTCAACTGTTTACAAGTGATATTTTTAGTGCAGTTTTTAGTGTGAACAAGAATGGGGACGGGGGGCATAGTTGGATATGCACGCGGGCGCTCACATGGCTGGCGGCGGGCCTGGGTACAAACCCTCACATCTCAGTTTTTCTTGCGAACTACAACAATGGGTGAAGCCCATTCACTATGCGTAACCTTTTTCAGAATCCCCACTTTAACCATTTGTTCTAAATTCTGCTCAACTTTCGGTTTTAATACATAGGGCATGGCATAAGCTTTTTTAACTACTGGTATTATATGATTTCCCAAGTTAAACTTCACTTTAAAATCCTTTATGGGACTACAATATTTACTGTTAAATACCTTAGGATATGCCTCCTTAGACTTTTCTACTTGACCTACAATGTCCAATTTATTGATAAGCTGGAATGTTTCTTGCCACCCGGAAACAACACATTTAACCAGTTCCTTCCCAATAATGGTGTAAAATCCTTACAGGAATCAATTACAGTTACTGGTAATTTAAACACTTTTCCCTTAAATTGAACATCTACTACGCATTCCCCCAATGCCTTAATTCATTCTCCAGAAACCAAATTAAATTTATACTTTAGCGGCTCTAAGTTGGCCAAAAACTGTTTACCTCTATTCCGTGTTAAAACTGTCCTATATGCCCTCGTATCAACTTCAAACTATACAAATTGACCATTAACATTAACGTTTACTGCATGAGGTGCATGCAACTTACTACTAATGTTATTTAAGCTTAGCGTATCTAGGTATACTTCTTCATTTTCTTCTACATCACTAGACCTACGGTCCTCTTCTTTGAGAGCTGCGATACCTTGCCCTTTTTTTACATGGAGCTTGAACATGCCCCATCTGATGGCACTTATAACATTTCCATTTTGTCGCCGGACAAGCATCCTTTGGATGAATACGCCCACACTTCTTGCATTTCCATTTATATGATATTCCACTAGGGGTTGGATATGCGCCATGTTTCTTTTCGACCTTCCTTTGTAACTAGATTGATTTCACCGCTATCAGACAGTCCCAGCACCTGCTTTTGACCTAATTCCGCTGCTTGAGCCTTTTTGTACGATTCAGTGAAAGTAATACCCGAGTCCGCCAACAACATCTTCTGAATACTTTCGGTTTTCAGTCCACAAACGAAACGGTCCCTCAAGGCGTCGTCCAAAAAACTACCAAAGTTGCAATGAACTAGCCAACTTCCTCAGTTCATTAACGTATTCCGCCACCGATTGGTCCGCTCGTTGATTGCACTTATTAAACTTAAATCTGTCATATATTTCCGATACTGCACGACAATAATGTTTTCCTAACGCTTTTTTTATTTTTTTAAAGGTAAACTCACTTGGTTTCTTTGGTGACACTAAATTCTTCATTGTTTGATACACCTCTGGCCCCGCTAACGTAATAAGCATTGATACATTCATGTCATCTTTGACCTGATTCACTTTAAATAAATGTTCTAACCTCTCCATATACACGCCAAACTCGTCACCTGAGCCCTTGAACTGCTCAATACCACCGATCATCGCCATGACGCAACAAATGTCTTTCGTTACACTCCGATATAGGCAAAACCGTGAAAGCTGAAATCGTATGAACCAAGATATGAACGTACCGCGTGGATTGGTTAAATAGCTGTGTATATTAGGTTGCCTACTAGGTAGTTTGTTAAAGATTAATATTTAATTATTAAAAATACAGTCATTTAATTGTGATAATATCCTATCTAATTTATATATCCATCATTACCATGTTTAACAGAAGCAAAGTGAAAACATACCAACGAAAACATCTTGTTCACATCACACGTTCGCGCTCGAATTGGAGGTTAGGTTGCTACCGCTGTCATTCGTTCTTACGGTTCTAAGAACAGACGTACTTGTTTGTCTTGCCCATTTAAATTATACAGCAGACGTAAGAAAAGTATGCTATTTCGTTTTAACACGCGTCAATATTTAGAAATATTCTGTTGTAACGTATGTCGAAAATAACAGCTGAAATCTATGAGTAATCTTTAGCTCTCCCGGTTTTGCCTATACTTAATTCCACGACCGTACACACTTCAGTATCCACACAAATCTTGTGATCCACGGACTCGTCGCCAAAATGTTATGTTTGTAAATAAAACCGTGTGTTTTCTGGTACTGAGGTGTTTATTGGAATAACAGAGAAGACACAGGTACACTTGACGATGACCACAGCTAAACGTGTACGAATCAACGGCTTACATGTGAAGTTAACACAAAATACAATATATATGTTACAAAGGAACACACAAACACTTCAGAATGTAGTGTTATTTTTTAATTTGAAATAACATCAAAGATGGCGGCGTAACTATGGCCAACTTTTGTTTATCTTATGGACGCCATGTTGAATTTTGGCATTTTCCGATAGCCGTGCCTTTTCTCATTTCCGCAATGTATAACATTATTTATTAAAATAATGGTGTAATAATCAAAAAACCTTCAGGTACCCAACTGGAGCTGGGTTACATACCACCGGACTCGTTGCCAAACAACTTCAATAATATGCATTTGGATCAAGCGGCGCGCGCAGTGTTGGGTTTGCCATTTAACCAAATAAACCTTAATTGTGGGTGATTGTGGATGTAAAATGCCTTTTACCAATAACGAAAAGCATGGTATGATAAGAGTTTATTATTGTTCTCATAGAAATGCCCCATCGTACAATAGTCCTAACCTTTCTCCTTGAAGATTCCTAACGTTGGACAAAAATTTAGCGGGCCATGGATCGTTTAGTAAACTCCGCAATCCTTATAATCCTCATGGCAATGTTGAAAACGATCAAAGAGATATTTTGGAAATAGTAAACGTTAAATTACCATAATTTGTAATGCTTAAACTACTGGTTTTTAGATAAATGACGATCCTCGGGTTTGGAGAGCATTACGAACAACGAAATTGAAACCGTACAAACCCCACACAAGTCAAACTTTGCATTATTTGAATCAACAATTTCGAAATCGCTGTATTGGTAATGGTGGAGTGGTGGAATGTTCTGCTAGATCGCCTGACTTAAGTCCTCTGGACTATTTTCTATGGGGAATTGTGTACGATAAAATTAATCACAACACTCGCAGAAATATCGATGATCTGCGGGATCTAATAACAAATGCGGTCCATGCTATTCCGGGAAGAACAGTTAGAAGAGCATAAGAACATGTAGATAAGCGGGCACTGTTTTATGCTTTCAAGAAAATTCCGACCAAACATTAACTTAAAAAATAAGGTTCGTGTTGAAGACTTGCTTCTTTTACAATCTGAATGTCTATAATCCCAAGCACTCTTAGTCAGTCCGGCGCCGGCTGTCTGTAACCAAGGTCCAGTTGGATACGTGATATGGCCGACAAACAACGAGGAAAAGAAGATTTTTTTTTGTTATTAAACCATTGTTTTAAAAATCATGCCGACTTGTTATACATTTAGGAAATGAGAAAAAATACGACTATCGGAAAATACCAAAATTCAACATGGTGCTCAGAAAAAAAATAAAAGTTGACCATGGCGGCGTCATCTTAGATGATATTTCAATTTAAAAAATAACACTGCATTCCTTGTTAAAAAGTCGAATGTTTTTGTTTCAATTGTCTAACTACGTTTGGTTTTGAATAACAAATTAAAAACAATATCATAACATCTCAGGTTCTTGCGTATATCTTCAAAAACAAATGTGACAACTTAACTTTCTTTTCACATAGTTGATCAGCACAAAAATACGAAACTTTGCCAAATTTAAACATAGGCTCTATCTCCACTAACAAGCGAGATCCCCATGGTGAGCCTTGAAATTGAATCACCCGGTATATGATGCAAAATCCCAAGGTCGAGTCCTACGTTACACCATGAGTAGACATGACCGTCGTCGCTTTGACTGCCAGACGGCGAGCGCGAATAAATATACAAGAAAGATTGTAAGACGGTATGTTAACCTTAAAACTTATTTGGAATATTGAGCATAATTATTTATGAACTTTTGTAGTTAGCACTGAAGACGGCGTAAAACTCGAAAATATAGTATTCTAGAAGCCAATATAATATATTAATCATCAGAACCAGAACCTTTTTACTTTATCATCCGTAGTATGACAACACTCCATATTTAGAAGCTTTCTGTTGATCCAAGGGTCCAAAGGAACTGGCGTTTTAGTCTTAGCATTTTTGAAAGATATTGCAAATAAGCCGCTATATCTGGAATTTCGTCGAAATAGTTAAATAATAAAATAAAGTAGAGGAAATCTGAATAATTTGACAATGACATTTTTTGGTAAAATTAATAGTTTAGCTACATGAAAATTCTATTTCATCGAGATCGCTCGTACTGCATATAAACTAGTTAGCCAGGATTTGTCAGATATTGTGATTCTAATGACAGTACGTAGTGTCAAATGCTGATGTTTTCACATTACCTACTGTAACTATAATCAAAATGTCTCTAGTCTAGTACTAGTAGTTTTATTTTAATGCAGACATGGCCGATCTCGATCAAATAGAATCTCATGCAGCTACACTATTAGTTTTATATATGGTATGATAAAGTCATGTGCCTGGCCACATCAGATTTTTTTGTACCTTGGTCAAAAATGTTCAGGGGACCCAAAAAGACCTATTTCCGCTAAAATCTCAATTTTTTTTTCGGCATGATTACAATACTTTACCATACTGCGTATGATAAAGTAAAAAGGCTAGAGGAGATGTTCTTTATCAAACAGTTTATTTTATATTTTCTTCTTATATTTTCTAAATTTATGCAAGTTTTTAGTAGGTCAAACCTGATGTGGCAAAGAGGATAGGCAATTAATTATTTACCACCCTATGTCGCTGAAATTTGTATAGTTTAATCAATTATCTCTACTTCAAATGAATTGATATTATGTAAAACTTCCACGTTTTTCATCTTCGTAAGACTATAATGGAATAAGTTTAATATAACTTATAAAAACAATAACTGAACTAAACTTTAAGTGGCAGTGATTATTTCAATTATTCTATTGATACTCTGACACAGCCCATATTATAATTTACTTTTATAATCTACATAGTTCTGTCACCATTTTAATGTCCCATAATAATTACTTTTTAAAGGTTTTCGCTCGTACACTTTTCCACGGATTTGTTTCTCTCTTTCTTCATATTACTCCAATACTGCTGTTTTCGTGTTCCTCAAACATTTCTCTTCATATTGTCTGGTCCAAATCGCAGACTTTTCAAGCATGTTTTCCACGTACTCCCCTCTTGATCTTGCATTGGGCCACCGTCTTCATTGTGGATGTTTGTTGAACTGGCTACCTAATAAATTGGTAAAAAAATAAAATTAAAAGATGAATTGAATAAACAAATAAATCCCCATGATTTTTTGTTTGTTTTTTCTCAGTAAAAAGTTTGATATAAAGTTATTTTGTTACAAAAGTTTGAAATATTAGCAAAACAAAGGAAAATACAAAATGAAAATTCATATCAAACTATTCAAAAGCGAAAAGAAAATAAATAAAAAAGAAAACTACCGCAGACGCCACAAACTTCCATCGTCAATAACTCTTGATAGATGCATCGTACGTCAGACAAAAGATTCTTCTTATTTTCCATAAAGTCATAATTTGAAAAAAAAGTTGGATATTCTCATTTTTTTAAATCTGTTGTGGCCAGGCACATGACTTTATCATACTATATATAAAATAAATTTTAGCTGCATGAGATTCTATTTGATCCAGCTCGGCTATGTCTGCATTAAAATAAATCTAGTAGAACTAGACAGATATGTCGATTAAAGCTGCGTTCGGATATTGTACTCCGTTGAAAGTGTAACGGTGTACAATATCCGAACGCAGCTAGGTATTGACGGTATTGACTTCTAAATATGAAGTTTTGTCCCGGTACGTTTAGTAGATTCTGCGGAATCGTCGACGGGTACACAGATACATATACAGTACACACACACATACACACACACACACCCACACACACACAGACATATTTTGTACCTTGGTCAAAAATATTCAGGGGACCCAAAAAGACCTATTTCCGCTAAAATCTCAAAAAAAATTCGGTACGGTTACAATATCATACTGCGTATGATAAAGTAAAAATGAAGTTAACCTCATTTTCACCGATTGCAGCGCCATCTGCAATGAACTTGATATCGCCATCTCATTTCCCCCTTTGCGTCCTACAAGTTTATTTAGGACACTTTTGTCGGACCATGCATATTCCTCGAGATATTTAGGAGTATCAAGTTAAAACGACCACCCGGTGTAAATACCCCCGTGTTTCTTATAGTTTCCCTAAAACTAGTATCCTTTACTAGCATAAATTTAAGTACATGTAGTTACAAAAGGTGTGTTGCATTTCCGCAAGAAAAGACACTTCCTACATAATGAACATACCTACAACCTACAACCTACAACTAGCAAATGCCAAATGGTACATAAACTATGTATAATCTTTTCTTGTAGTAAATAGCTCGTGACTCAGATACTATATCAATAGGGACTTTTTACACGTTATTTGTAGTACCCAACTTATCCGAAGTGAAATCCTAATTTTACTTGGTTATAAGTGTATATCGCAGGGATTCGAAGCTAATTTATTTCGTTTCTGGTTTTCGGTTCAGTCTAAGTGGTTTAATTTTTTTAAATTAAAGAATAGTTTCGTTTAATTGCAAAGGTTCAATTGCATTAACAATTAAACAAGTATTGAACCAAAACAAACCGATGTTTTTTTTTTCGGGGCAGTACTGGGTTTTGTATCGACAAAACTAACGGGAGTTTCTTGTATATCACCCCTGGTATATCAGAATAAACTTTAAAACGAAGAACAGTTAATGTTAGCAATGAATCGTTTTCCCCTTTTTCTTTCTTATCTCTGTACAATAATACAAATCATTATGCCAATAGTCATTTAAAATGAATGTGGATAGCACTCACCGAAATCATATCTTGATTTCTATCACAGCACTATAAAAATCAGTTTCAATAAGTAGACAACAGCCATCACAACACTATCTGTCGTTTCACATCTTCGATTGATTTCTTTTAATATCAAAACACAATCAATGTGAGTATTGCAGGTTGAAGCAACACACCGCAAAAAATGAAGATGAAGTTCTCATTACGAGTTTGTAACAGGGAAAACCGTATGTCATTTATAAAACCACTACACATTTTAGCAACAATAATCGGCATCATTGTAACATGGAATTACAAGGAAACCAAGCTAAACATCGCACACAAACTAAAGATCAGCGCCATGTTAATGTTTGTGTTCAGCTTTATGTCATGGACTATCAACTACAAGATCATGTCGATAGAAAATAAACTCTTGTTATACATAGATTTGATCACAAGTTTCCTCATGGCATTGTTTACGACATTTTCTATGCTACAATTTGGAGTGTTCAAGAGAAAGCTCATGATTGAATTTCTGTCGAAGCTAAATAGTTTTGATGATGATATAAAAATATCTATCAAGAAAGAAAATGGTTTTATATTTTACTTCGAATTAATAGCAGGAACTTTCTATATGATTACCTTGGTCATATTTGCGTTGATATTCGAGGTAAATAGCACAGGAAGCATGTTCCAATTATTCTACAAGAACTACAACAATTATTTTATGATACTTTTCGGGTTATTAGTACACAATTATGCTACATGTCTCAGATATCGTTTTGAAAAGATAAATTTATCTTTGGAGAAAACTGTTAAGGTTTATACAGGCTCTTCTGGTGTTATAAAATTTGTGATTGGAGGCCATATTGTGACCAAAAATCTTACGAAGGCTGTCGATAAAACAATTTTTTATTCAAAGATTTCGGATTTATGTCGGCTGTATTTGTATGTATCAGATTTAATGATATGCTTCAATAAAATAGTCGCCTGGCAGTTGTTCTTACTGATGATAAGATTTACTAGTTGGACTATTTATGTTACCGATGAATTAGTGCACAAGATCATGAGAGATTCCTTGACAAGTTCTGTAATTATACTATGTTTTATAAGGACCAGTTTAAGTTTTGTAAGTTTTTAAAATTAGAATTTTCAAATCACAAAACTTATTTTTACAGGTTGTTATAGTTGTAATTACTTTATCGTGTGCTAGATTAACAAAAGAAGGGAGAAGAACGTTGGTAATTTGTTCAAGGGCAATGGAAAATTTGAACACTTTCGACGGACAAAGAAAGAACAGATTTGTATTTCATAAACTTGAAGTATTATCTAAGTATATAATAACGAAAAACTTCGATATATCCGCTGTTGGGTTTTTCCCAGTTAACAAGCCAATGCTACTGCAATTGATTGCTATAAATGCGTCTTATATTGTTGTGTTGATACAGTTTAATAAATAAATCTGTTGTTTCACCTATATTTTATTTATGTGCAGGTTAATAATCAGTTTAAACACGTGTAGTGTATAAGAATAAATAAAACGTTATTGTCTGTTCTTCAGACACGTCTAATATGATTATGCCTAGTCATGGGCGAAACTAGTCCTTAAAGAATGAGTTTGAATTAACAAACAAAAAAAAAACAGAGAAGAACGTTTTATTTATCCTTTTTTATATTTTATTTGTTTATAAAGAGAAGAGATTAGTTGTTTATGTTATTTGTTCCATTATTACACATAGAAATGTGTATATTAAGAGCAGCCCAGTGAAATTAGTCAAATAATAATAATATTCTTTATTGCAATAAATAAAAATTCCAAACGGTATACCGGGTGATTCAATTTCGAGCCTCACCATGGGGATCTCGCTTATTAGTGGAGAGAGAGCATATGTTTAAATTTGGCATAGTTTCGTATTTTTGTGCTTATCAATTATATGAAAAGAAATTTAAGCTATCATGTTTCATTTTGAAGATATCCACAATAAAAAACTGTTCCTTTTATAATACATTTGTACACTTAAATAAATAAATGTGCAATGCAATCGTTACATCTAAAAATATACTTCTTAGTACCTACTCCTTCATTGAAAAAAATTGCAATAAATAAAAATTCCAAACGGTATACCGGGTGATTCAATTTCGAGCCTCACCATGGGGATCGCGCTTATTAGTGGAGATAGAGCCTATGTTTAAATTTGGCAAAGTTTCGTATTTTTATGTTGATCAATTATCTGAAAAGAAATTTAACCTATCATTTTTCATTTGGAGATATCCACAGAAAACTGACATGTTAAGATATAGTTTTTAATTTTTCATTCAAAACCAAATGTAGCTAGACATTTGAAACAAAAACTTTCTTACTTTTTAACAAGGAATGCAACGTCATTTTTTAATTTGAAATAACATCAAAGATGGCGGCGTAACCATAGCCAACTATTGTTTTTCTAATGGGCGCCATATTGAATTTTGGCATTTTCCGATAGTCGTATTCTTTCTCATTTCCGCAATGTATAACATGTTAGCATTCTTTTTTAAAATAATGGTGTTATAATAAAGGGTGTAATTCTTTGCCAAAGGAAACGTACTCAACCTAAACAATAATATTACTTTAAAAAAACGTAACTTTTGTTTATATCGAAAACTATTTATTTTACTTTAATAAATATTTCAAATAAGTTAAACTCTATAAGCAGATAACCTACAGCGGGGGTTCTCAACCTTTTAGGTTCCGTGTACCACATAAATAATATTCGAATTTCTCCGTACCACCAACCTTTATACAAAAATAAATAATAAATGAAAAAAATTATATCAGATTTTAAATATACATACCTACATATTATTTTGTACCAAAATAATAACTTTTTAACGACATTTTACTTGGGAAAAAATGAAAAAGTTCTAAGAAAACAATAGTCTAACAATAAACAATTATTATATTACAAAACTTCATTTGGTATACAAAAGCAAACTAAAAATATCACTTACATTGAAGTAATATAAAATAATTTAAATATTGATGCGACTGGGATTGTTTTGCTAAACCCATTTTTTTTTAAATTGCGCGCTCAGTCAAAGTTACTTTCAAGCTCAAAATTGCCTCAATAAATAATTTTGTCCTATGTTTGTCCTTTAAACTTAATATTGATGACAACTATATTTGACATAAATTGGTGGTGCAAAAAGGCATTAAAAATCTAATATCTCAATCTGTAATTTCTTTAAAATAATTCTTCCCCTGGATCTAAACATTGGTGTATATTAATCTTAATATTTTTCGAATGGTCAATTGTTGTTTCTCTTTGGCAGTGAAGTTATCAGGTATACTCATAGTTTTTGGAGTTCTGGTCCAATTTTCATTGTCATAGTTTTCTGGAAAATAACTGTTAAACTTGGTTATTATGACAATGATTTTTTCAGAAAAGCCTTATAAAGCTAACAATAAACTACATTTATTTTTATTAACTTCTATTTATTGTTGCGTTAATTTTACAATAATAAAATAATAATATAAACAATAAAAATAAACGACCATTTCTCCCTGCAAAACTAAATTTATATTATTCTACTGTACTTTCCAAAAATATCAGCTAAATATGCTAACCGGACTATCCACAATTCATCATATAAATTATTTTAATTTTATTAATTTTTCATCGAAATTAGCTTCTGCATGGACAACTTGAACTTCTGATTTAAGTACAAAGAGACAACTGTTTTTAGTCTGTCTAGTATAGATTTTGCTACCAGAAAATCCCCATGGATTTTGCAGTGAGTGAATTGAGCTTCTGGAGCTACTGTTTTATTTTTTATGAGTGCCGCGAATCTTTTCTGTTAAAGCCCGAGCTCCATCACTACTGACAGCAATAAATTTCTTCCATGGAATGGAATTGTTAAACATACAATTGTTAAAATTTAACACCAGATCTTCCTTCGGGCAGTGGTTCCTAAAATAAATATTCCTCTGCAATTTCGTCTTCAACCTCAAATCAGTTAAAGACTAATAATTGATCAAAATAACTTATGTCGGTACCTTCATCTAACCCATTCCGTCTTTGACAGGCGGATAGTACGCACGGGCGCCATTACGCTCCACGCAATAAAGCGTGTGTTCAGCGGTTTTCGCGTTTTCTAGTGTGTTTTTACTGAGCAAGTGAGCGTTTAAGTGTGAGTTCACACTTCTATTAGGTGTAGGTGGTATTTTTCGCAGGTTTTAGGGCAGCGTGGTACACCTAACCTCAAAAAACTCCCGCGTGTTCAACACGCGCCGGCACCTGTTGCCGGCGAGGTGGTTCTTCTTGTTTTAGGCAGGAGGATGAGCAGCGGAGAAGGCTCGAAGGCGCCCCAGGAGGAGGAGCAACCCGCCCTAGTGTCCAAGGACAACGATGGCTTCACCGAAGTCCGTCGGAGGGCGAGAGGAGGCAAAAGACCCTGCGGTGCCGAATTAAAAAGGCGGAGGAAGGCTCGTGCTCTAGAGCAACAGCAAGCCTCTACGCCTCAGGGATCAGCTGCATCGGGAGCAACAGCGCGTACCTCTCGCTACACGAGAGAGCACGACACTGGCCCCAACAGACGTGGCGAACGACGCGACGAGAGTAGTCAACAGAATCGCCCCGCACCTGGTGACCAGGCACGCAACTCGAATCAACGTCGAGGAACCGCGAGCCGTCCAAGTGACCGAAGGGATAAACCTAGCACCTCCGGTACGAAGACCCAACCCCAATACTCAGGTAGAGGGGCTGAGGAGCGTACTGGGGATATGCAAAACAAACGGTTGCGTTCGGCGACATCTTCGGAGCAGTCACCGGCTCACCACAAGAGGGGGAGACACGCACCGCATAACACCACCGCTAATACAGCGGCAATCAGCTTCCGGGAGGCATTGACTAGTCACCTCCGGGTTGTCATCATTGACAGCCGCAATCCCCTTGGCAAGATCAAGGAGGCGGACGGCAAAGAAGTGCAGAGGGAGCTCTTCAGACTTCTTTGGGAGGAACTGAGCGTCAGGCCCTCAGGATCTAAAGAGTCCCAGATCACCTTCCGCTCTTGGAGCTTCAAGGGAGAGAAGCTCAGGGTCACATGCGGTGACGACCTGTCCCTTGCATGGCTAAAGGGCAACATTACGAAGCTACGTTGCGCCAAAGACGCACAGCTTCGCGTTATTAGGGAGGATGAGCTTCCGAGGATGCCCAGAGTCCAAATCTGGATACCCTCATCGCTCCTGCTCGACCCAGAGGTCAAGCCCTCCAGCGACAGACTGGTCAACATCCTGGCTGATCAGAACAGACACCTGGACATCCACAGCTGGTGCCTTTTCAATTTCGAGGAGGTCGCAAACAGCTCTGGCGATGCGGGACTCGTTCTCGCATTTGGTGCAACCCAGAAGGATGCCAATTGGCTCCGCACTAACGGATCGATCCTCAATCTGTTCTTCGGAACGATTAAGGTCCGCGTCAGTGGGTGGCAAGACCTGGAACAGGAGCTCACCACCGAGGTAGAGACGACGGCAACGTCGGGGGCTTGCGCGGCAACTCCAGCTGTAGCACCCTCGACTGTGACGGCGCCAGTACCTGCTCCGGCACCTTCTGTCGTGGTAGCAGCACCAGCAGTGGCTAGGTCGGAGGAGATGGACATCTCCCAACCAGATGCGGGATTCAAAGGCTTCACGGAGACGAAGCCTCTGAAGACACCATCCTCGCCGGACTCTTGTGTGTCGGACTCCATCCTTGACACACCCCCGAGCAAAGCGACAGCCACTGTCGATCCACCTTCTCCCTCTCACTAAAGTGAGCAGCCAGGAAGCCAGAAATAGCCCGATGGACAACAACACTATCAGGGTAGTACAATGCAATCTGCATCGCAGCAAGACAGCAACGGCAACTCTTTGCCGTCATCTTGACGTGATGAAGAACACTATAGCTCTGATTCAAGAGCCATGGACCTCCGGGTCCAGGGTACTTGGTCTTAGTAATCTTAGCGGTACTGTTTTCAGCAACGCCGGCGACAGCAGACCTAGGACAGCAATTTTTGTGCCCAGGAATCTTCATGCCTACCTCTTGCCTCAATGCTCGAACAGGGACGTCACTGCAGTGAGGGTACAATGGATCCTTAAAGGGACAGCACAAGAGATCACCATGGCAGCTGCCTACCTTCCAGGGGAGGAAAGACCCCCATCGCAGGAGCTGAAGGCGTTAGTCGACACCTGCAACGGAAGGAAATGGCAGCTGATCATTGGATGCGACTCCAATGCACACTCCTCGGCGTGGGGTAGTAGAGACGACAACGTCAGGGGTAAGTTACTGCTTGAATTTATTACTAGCAGCTATTTAGATATACTAAATCGTGGGACGGAACCGACATTCGTCAACGCACGATGTCAGACCGTCATTGACATTACGTTAGCCACCTTAGGTATCTCGCAACAAATAACCAACTGGCGTGTCTCAGAGGAAGCTTCCCTGTCAGACCACAGATGGATTACCTTCGATCTTGGTCGTCACGAGGCCAAGAAAAGATTGGGGCGAGATGCCAGAAGGACGAACATCGACGCCTTCTGCGAAAATCTTTCTGGTGAGTTGCAACATACGAACATCTCACGCCCACGTAACATCGGAGACCTGGACAATTACTCGTCTGTCTTAAGCAACGCTCTGATGAAATCGGACAAAAAGGCCTGTCCCCTGAGGAAAGAACTAGAGCTGAGCTGACGCGCCACCCCTTGGTGGTGTTCCGAGCTCGAACGACTCAAGGTGAATACCAAAAGGGCTTTCAATAAGGCACAACGCTCAAAAACTGACCTGGACTGGGACGATTACAGAAGTAAGCGTTCCGAGTTCAGGAAATTAATCAGGCGAAGGCAGAGGGCTACCTGGCGCAGCTTCTGCGAAAGCGTGGAATGCATCGCCGATGCCTCTCGCTTGAAAAAAATACTGTCAAAAGACCCGAGACAGGAAGTAGGTATCTTGAAGAGGTCTGATGGCTCTTTTACCAACAGCCTCAAAGAGAGCTTAAAACTGCTAATGTGTATTCACTTTCCAGGCTCCTCCACCACTCTGGATACCACCATTGCAGAACCTAACAGCGCTGCCTCCGAGGACGATTGGGTTTCAGCCAGCCGTATTGCAGACAGCGCCAGACTAAGGTGGGCCATTCAGAGCTTCTCACCCTTCAAGTCTCCAGGACCAGATGGTATCTTTCCAGCCCTGCTACAGTGGGGACATGAAACGATTGAACCACATCTGCTGGAGATCATACAAGCGTGCCTGGCGCTGCGTTACGTCCCAAAACGTTGGCGTGAAGTTGCAGTCACCTTCATACCTAAGCCCGGAAGACAGGACTACTCGGTACCAAAGGCTTTCAGACCCATTAGTCTCTCCTCTTTTTTTGTGAAGACTATTGAAAGACTTTGCGACAGATATATCAGGGACACAGCACTCTTAGCGAGACCACTGCACCCTAGCCAACATGCCTATACACAAGGAAGATCCACTGACACTGCACTATACAGTGTGACAAAGCAAATAAGCTCCTCAATTGACAACGGGGAATCCACATTGGGTGTGTTCATCGACATTGAAGGAGCCTTCGATAAAACCACCTTCCGTTGCATCCAGGAGGCTCTGGCAGAGCGTGGCGTGGCGTCGACCGTTAAGGGCTGGATCCATGCCATGCTCTCGCAAAGAATAGTGAGCCTCAAGGCGTGCAACACAACACTCAAGGGAAGAGTCGCGGGAGGCTGTCCACAGGGAGGAGTGTTATCACCACTTTTGTGGAACCTTACCCTTGATAGCCTGCTTCAAGAATTAAATGGCCAAAGATTCGAGACCGTTGGCTACGCTGATGACCTTGTCATACTCATCAGCGGAAAATTCCACAACACACTTGCCGAAAGAATGCAAGTGGCGCTAAAACACGTCGAGGACTGGTGCAAAGCTCACTCGCTTTCCGTTAACCCAGCCAAGACAGAAATGATACTCTTCACTAGTAAGAGGAAACACGGCAATTTCACACCACCAAGGTTCTGCAATAGCGAACTCAAACTGTCTGAAGAGGTCAAGTATCTCGGTGTGACCTTCGACAGGAAATTAAGCTGGAAAGCACACCTTGAGCAAAGACTGAAAAGGGCAAGAATGGCTTTCGGTCAGTGTCGTAGAGCCGTGGGGAAAACCTGGGGTCTCTCACCACAGATCACACTGTGGATATACACTGCCGTTATCCGTCCTATGCTCACGTACGGGGCGATTGCGTGGTGGTCTAGAGTCAAGCTGACCACAACCAAAATCAAACTGGCACAAATTCAAAGACTTGCTTGCCTCGGCACAACCGGGGCAATGAGCACAACCCCAACTGCTGCGTTGGAGTACATGTTGTACTTGCCACCACTTGACTTCTTCATTGAAGAGGTGGCCCTGAAAACACTATTCAGGCTTCGCACGGTGGGCTACACAAAAGTAGGCGACAAGGGCGGCATGTGGGGCAGTCTATGGAGTAGTGCAACGGAAGTTGTGCCGCTTCTCGACTACCGTACGGACTATATTCCACCTTGTTACGTCTTCAACAAACCCTACCTTCCCAAGGACATACCGCAGGTAAAGGGGAACACCTCGAGCCTGAAGATATACACAGACGGCTCCAGGAAAGATAGTGGTACTGGCGCTGGCATTTTCTCTCATGACTACCAGCTAAGACAGTCCATCCCCCTAGGCAAGTATCCTTCTGTAACGCAGGCGGAAATCTTTGCCATAAAAACTGCCGCGGAGTGTATTCTCAGCTCCGACAAGATTGGCAGTAACGTAACGATCTATACAGACAGCAGACAATCCATCCTCTCATTAAGTCGTTGCAGGTTTACCTCCGTTGTCATAACACCCTTGTGGAGGCGTCCAGACACAACAAGGTCAACCTCATATGGATAATAAGGGCATTCTGAGGATAAGGGCAATCGGCACGCTGATAAACTAGCAAGAAGAGCTGCCAACGGATTGGTAAGCTCGCCGGAACCCTTTCTACTACCCACTAATAACCTTCTGCTACAATCATTGAAGGACCTCACCCACAAGAAATTCATCCGACAATGGGAGAATCTACCTGGCTGTCACCAAGCTAGGGAAGGGCTCCCTCGCTCCTCCAGCATCACTGCTAGGAAATTTACACAGCTGTCCAGACAAAACCTACGTTTAATCACGGGTATTCTCACGGGTCACTGTGGTTTACGGAAGCATCTACACGTGATGCATCTCGCTGAAACGTCTATATGCCGAGCTTGTGAGCTAGAGGATGAGACGGTAAAACACATTTTCTGTGAATGCCCAGACCTGGTTGAACACAGGGAACGCTTGCTGGGGGATCCATGGCCAACCATGGACGGAATCAGGAACGCACCTCTGAGCTGCGTCCTAGCCTTCGTTAACTACCTAGGCTGGTTGACACAGCCAGAGTGAGCGTAGGGGGAGGCACAAGGGGCCCAATGGGGCCTGGGTGCCACGAGGATTATCCTTGACCTCCAACACCCTACATACATACATACATACCTTCATCTAACTGTAGCGTACAATATTTACTGTGTTTTGCCTATTTAACTACACTTTCTTTTACACAATCTGCCATTTTAGAAGTACGTCTGTATACGGCACCATTTACTAATGGAATATTATTAAATTTTACCGCTATAATTTTGGGTCAAACATTATCATCAAAATAAATACGATTTTACCCATAAAGTTTGGTACATTTCGTGTACCACCTGGAAGTCCTTCGCGTACCACCTGACCTAGAGTATTCAATGAACTGTGTCAGAGAAACATGTTTTAGCTGAAAAGGATAAGTCCAAATAAATATGTTTTTTAAACACAATTAAAAATATTGTCTATCTGTGTAGAGCCAATATTGTTTTCTGTTTATCAACTAGAAATTTTTAAAGAATTTGAGAACGAGTTTTTTTATACATCCTAATATTCAAGGCAGATGCAATTTACGGCGACAAATAATTTTAAATAAATAATAAATAGTCATGTAGTATGTTCCAAAAAAAATATATATATATATAAGACCATAAAGCGTACATAAAGTGAAAAATGAAATCAGTCACAAAAATCGGTTGATTCAAAAAATGATAGCGCTGAATAGAAAGCGTTCTTAATCATGTGTTTTTTTAGTTTATCCTTAAATTGTTTCAACGGAAGTATCTTGTACGATGTTGGCAGGTGGTTATAGACTCTTAAAAATTGCGTCACTGCTGCCTTATTGATCGTAGATAATGTAGTCTGTGGGATCTTCAGAAACGCCTCTCGGTTTGCACGTGTTTCGTATAAATGGCTGGTCTCGTACTCCTGGAACATTTCAATATAGTTCGCTTTAACAAAACACGCGCACTCCAAGATATATATACTTGGCACTGTCAAGAGTTCGTGGTCTTTAAAAACGTTCACGCACGAATCACCGGGTTTCATGTCGAATATGCACCTCAAACATGTCTTCTGAAGTCTGAACACTGTCACAGCTGTCGTGGAGTTGCCCCAAAAAATTATCCCGTACTTGATCCTGCTGTAGATGTATGCATAGTAGCTAGACAGTGCCGCTTCCCTATTCACAACCTTTGAAATGGTTCGAAGCGCATATATATAACATGATAACTTGCTACTCAATTTCTCCACGTGTTGTCTCCAGTTCATCTGTGGATCCAGGATGACTCCCAGAAACGTTGCCCGGGCGCAGAGGTAAGTGTGACATTGTTATAATTCAGAATTAGTTCTTGTTCAGTTTTCATGGAAAATTTTATTATTTGTGTTTTGTCCACATTTAATCTTAAATTATTTTGTTTGGTTGTTTATTACCAATCCTCTAATTTAATCAGACTGTTTATGATTTCTTCTCTCAGGTGTATTTCACTTTCAGCGCCTACAATCACTGATGTGTCATCTGCGTACATTCCCATTGGATGATGGAGACAGCTCGGCAGATCATTGGTGTACAGGATATATAAAAAAGGCCCAAGAATAGATCCCTGAGGAACTCCCTTTTTTACAGGCATCCAATCTGACGTAAGTATTTCTTTTTCCTCCGTACTTCCTACCGTTACTCGTTGTTCCCTATTGCTTAGATATGATTTAATGATGTTCAACATTGGTCCTCGAATCCCCATTATATCCAGCTTTGACAGAAGAGTAGTGTGATCAACACTATCAAAGGCTTTTGATAGGTCCAGAAAAATTCCAGCCATTTTTTCTTTGTTGTTCAGTCCGTCCAGGATAGACTTCAAAGCAAGATAAATGGAGCGAGTGGTTGATCTTCCCCTTATATATGCATTCTGCGCCGGTGTTATTATGTTGCATTTTTCTATAAAACAAATTATGCGATGTAAAATAGCCTTTTCAAATATTTTCCCCAAAATTGATATCAGTGCTATCGGTCTATAATTTTTGATCTCGCTTCTTGTTCCTTTCTTGAAGATAGGTTTTATATTTGTTTTTTTTCAATTGTTCTGGAAATATTTCTGTCTTGAAGCAATGGTTAATCACATCTGATATCGGATTGCTTAGAGATATTGCGCAAGCTTTCAACAGTCTTGTCGGAATATTGTCCGGGCCAGTTGCTACGGTGTTGTTTAATGTATGTATTATATTGTAGACTTCAGTTGGTGTAGTTTCTGTTAAAAAAAGAGTTTTGTCATTTTTCTTAACAAGATCATATGTATTGTGCGACTGATACGAAGTATCATTACATATATTTATGAAGTACGAGTTTATCTTGTTTAAGGTATCCTTATTACTATCTCCCGGGTTCTGCAGGTGTTCTAACTGGAAATCGCATTTCGATTTGCCAGTAATTTCTCGTACAATTGACCACGTTGTTTTTATTTTGTTACTAGATGTTGCAAGACTGTTGGAGTAGAAATTCTGCTTTTTCATTTGTATTGCATGTTTTAACTCGTTTTTAAAATGGTTATAGTCTTCCAGAGGTATATCGCCTGTTTTTAAACCTTCATAAAGTTGTCGCTTTATTTTAGAACGCTGTCGTATATCCTCATCAATCCACTTCTTGGATTTATTTGATGACTGGAGACAACTTATTCTTTTGCCATGCACCATCATTGAGACCTGAATATGGTGTACCAATCGTTGAAAACATAATTCAGGGTTGCTGTGATTTAATTGGCTTTCCCAGTCTACGTTACACAGATCTTCGTTAACAAGGGACAAGCTTTCCGATGTAAATATTGTCGTTTTTCTATTCTGGTTTATAGTCGGTTTATTTGTTTTAACACCGTCCAGTTTAAACTGAATATCCTGAGCGTAATGATCGGACAAAGCTGTTGGAATAACTTGCACGTCATAGTTTTCGAAGTTTACAAATATATTGTCTATCAACGTAGAAGATGAACGTGTGACTCTCGTAGGTTTAGTTACTGTTGGACGCAAGTTATGTGACAGCAGTAGATCTTTAAATCGTATTGTCCTATCTTCCCAATGGTTCAAAAAATTTATATTAAAGTCTCCACAGAGTAGTATTTTATGCCTTTGAAACTTGTAGGTTACCGACACCAGAATATCATCCAAACTTCCAACAAATTCATCAAAGTCGCCAGCCGGTGATCGATAAACACATATGACAATCACCATCTGCTGAGGTAAGTTTAATGCAGAGCATTCTAACACAAATTCTCTTGATTTTGATTTCAGATCAACCAGTTCATGGAAGACCACGGTTTCTTTAACAAACATACCAGATCCGCCATGTATACTCTCCTTTCTTGTGAAAAATGATGCAAGTGTGTAATTAGGTAGAGCTGTTCTAGTTGATGTTCTTTCAACCAATGTTCCGTAAGACAAACGATATCGTATTTATATGACATGTTTTGTAAGTAAATTGTTAGCTCATCGATCTTATTTGAGAGACATTGTATGTTTTGATGTAATAAAATAAAATTTGAACATTTTTTTACATCGTTTTCATTTCTTTTTCTTTCCACCCCTGCTTCCTGGGGTTGTAGAAGAAAAAACGATTTATCTTTGTCCCAACTGGCCATAAATCTGCAGAATTTGTTTTTTCTAGATCTTCAATTTTGCATGATATTTTAAAGGATGCGTATTCATTTGGTCTTTTTGCAGCTAGTTTTTCGCATTTTATACCTAAGATTTTATTTGATGCTAAATAATCGATAATTTGTTGCTCTTTAGTTGTTGTCGCTAATCCGCGAATATGCAAGTGTCCTAAACGTTCCACACCTTTGATTGTTAAGTTATTCTCTACTTTCCCATGCACTATATCTTTGTTTCTGTTTCTGTTTCGTTTTTTGTTAATAACAACTGTGAAATTATCATCTTTATTAGGGAAATAATTAGTTATTTGGGCGGAGTTGCAAACTGCGGGTGTATTTGCTTGTGCCTTTTCAGCAAACGTTGCTTTACAAGGTTCTTTTTGCAGAATTTTATGTTTTATCTGTATATCACTTGAACGAGTTTTGGGTAGGTGTTTTTCATGTTGTTGTAGTTGCTGTTGTTGCTCGCCTTGACGTTGGTTTTCACCTTTGGACGGCCGTGCCAGGGTACTGCCATCTGGAGGAATTTTTGAGTTTTCGTTTACAGAAAACTGTTTATTTACAGAAAACTGTTTATTTACCATCGTTTGTAGCTTCGATACTTCATTGAGAAGATTTCTGTTTTCATCAGATACTTTGGAAATCTCCAATTGGAAACTAGTAATCAATGTACTAGTGATGTTTTTTACAGCCATGTCTATTTTAGTAGCAATTAGATATTCAATGCTTTCTAGACTTACTGATATTTTATCTGGATTATTGGTTGCCGGTTGATTGTCTTGACTTAACCTGCAATCTCCACATGTCCAAGACTTTAAACTCCCATCCTCCTTGATTTTGGTATATTCACACACAGACACACCAACGCAGTTTATGTGATAGTCTTTAACACACTTAATACATTGCATATAATCATCGTATCTACCGATATTCTTATCACAACACGCGCACTGGATCGCCATGTTATAGCTTTAAAAGTTTGATAAAAGTTTGAGGGTACCATTTCGAGAGAATGTAGTATAATTTTGACCCAACAGAATTTCGTTTATAATAGGCTTAGTGATACACGTAATAATTCGAGTCAAAAATAAAATGTTTTATTAAGAAAATATAATGGTATTATTAAACTAGATTCTATGCACACTGTGTACGCAGTTATACAGGATGGTCCTAATATTAAATCAAGCTAGACAATAAATTAGTAACAGTTCATTATTTTACCCTAAAATGATCTCAGGAATAAAGATCAATAAAATAACAAAGAAACATTTAAGATTATTTTTCCTTTTCTTTCGAGGGAGATGTCGTTTAATAAGTGTCAGTCTTAAGTCAGCCTAAAGTAGCATTTTATATATACCATATACATATATTATACTGGGCGTGTATAGTTTCATCAACCTGCATCAACCATCCCTATCAGGCCATTTCATGATCACCAAGTGACCGGTAATGTTGTTAATTCTCACATGCTGAAACAGATAATTATCGTTTAAAATTAGGATTTGTAATCAAATATTAAGGTCAATGGTTATTTACCAATAACAATTTTTCTAAGGAATATGCATCTGGGCGTCGGTATCTTCTCCGGACAGCAGACAATTTCGGTGAGTTGTGAGAAGCCACACCTTTCCAGTCCATGTTGGTGTCCATGCATCAAATATTTCTTCGCAATTGCGCAATTTGTCACCAGGACGCATTTCCCATCTAGGTATGGACCACATTTGTCCCCTAAACCTAAATCTAAAAAAGAAAACGTCAATAATATATGCAATTATTTATTTCCGTTAACCTTAAAATTTAATCATATTCTCTCAGTTATTGGAGCATTCGTAACACTCGGACAAAAAAGAATATGTACGTTTAATACAATTTTATATTTTTTAGTATCAATTAGCCCAATTTTCTTGTTTTAAAACGTTTTAAAAGTCAACGATAATAAAGATTTGACCAAACATAATATAAATTAAATAAAAATTTAAATATACCATAGAATTATGGAATTATAGTAATATAGAATTATAGATGAGCATCCATTTCTTTGCAATACCAAAAAGCCTTTATTTTTTTTTAATGTAAATTTAAAATGGGTAATTCTTTTGTTACATTAACTGTGACGACCTTAATTTCATCGTCATGCGTCAATTGTGATAGTGTATACAGCCTGTCTTACGAGACATGAGGAAACAGGAGGGACCTCGAAAACTAAAAACTAATAAGTCGGTTAAATGGGACAACAGTTGCGTAAATAGAAGAGCCTTTAATTTTTAACATTTTTGCGTGAAGCACTAGGTATTACGGAAAAGGTATAAACTGTCAATTTCTTTCTTTTAGTGAAGTTGTTATGAGAACATGTTACTGTCGGCAAGCTTTAACTGGGCGATATTCAACAGTTTATTTCTTTTAGACGCCATATTAAATTTGTACAGTTTTTAACGAATATTTAAAATGCTTCACACCTATGTATCACACGTTTATAAAATTGTCACAAAATACAATACAAGGTACCACAGGCCCGGCCCTAGGCGGTAGGCAAGGTAGGCAACTGCCTACGGCGGCAAGTTTTAGGGGCGGCAAAATCAACGGAACCACATACAACAAATAAAGGAATAGTAAAATGAAATCAAATACAACAGAAATTGACAGGTGTCTAGCCATTCCTATATTTTAAGATGCACAGCAGACAATAATAGACAAGCTTAAATAATATTGCTCATTAACATTTTTAAAGAATTAAGATCATGTGAATGTGCTGACAACGTTATCTTAGAAGCTCAAAAATTAGCTAACGAAATTAAAAACTTTCACATGAAAGTATAGACGAACCGATATAAAAACCAGAAGAATAATTAAATACAAAATAGTCATAACCAATCTTAGGAATCTTAGGAATCTTAGGAATTAGTGGCACATTGCAAAGATAGGGAGAACGTCATACCGGATGGTGATTTCTCCCAGAATTGGCTGATGAAATAGTGGTCTAGTCATTTCAGATTTGAGTAGACAAATAATTCGCCCGCCTATGAAAATATATCAAAATGTTTGCTCAATCTTTGATGATATCATTATTGAAATAAATTAAAAACAGTCAATTATAGTGATTAAAATATTCGTCAGTATTAACAAATTATACAACATATTAAAGTGAAAAAATGTGGGTACCTACTTGATAAATAAAGATGACTTAAAAATATCGAAAGATGACTATTTGGGACAAGGTAAAAAACGGACATGTTATGTCAATATCTATTCATAAAATATAGAAGTTTGCTAATGACAGATGTCTTGACAAAATAGATATTGACATACTATTTTGATTCTAAAAACCCGTTTTTAACATTCTCCCTAATCTACATCTTGCAATATTTTAAGTAATTCTTTGTTTATCATGTACATACATTTTTCGTCTTTAATATAGCGTATAAGTTGAATCGGATAAGCATAATTTTTATGCAAAACAATGCATTTAAACTAAGATGAACATTAAAAAAATAATACTTTTTTCTATATTTCAGTAATATAAATACATTTATAATATTATCTTGCCAAATAGAACTAAAACATCATAACTAACGTTGATTAGTGCCAGGGACTCCACTCTTGTCATCTTTTTGAAGCGGATACGAGACTTCTCGAATGGTTAGGTAAGACGGAGTGGGGATATCGGCGGTTGCGATGTGTTAAAGTCATGTCTTAAAGTTTCTGTGCATTTGTTCTTATTTCGTCGTCATATGATACTATTTTTTTTCTAAAAAACAGATCACAAATTTCGTCATATCATATTTTTCATTTTGTTAACTCAGTAATAAGTGTGTTTTTAATTGCAATAAACACATTTACTCGCATACCCTCTCTGCTATCAAATTGTGTCTCAAATTCCCTAGTTTCGTCGTCTTGTAGGTTTCTTATTGGTTATCGATTTGGTAATCCTGACAATCAGTAATTTTTTTCCCATATTTTCAATATCACTGAAATTATCTCTAAGACTTTTTATAAGTCCTAGTAACGATTCATATTATTTTACAACCAAAAGAACGTCTGTTTGGGAATGTAGTTCCGAATACCTCGTAAAACAGTTTCTAAAGATGTCATCATTTTTATTATGCCACTTTTTTTAGCTTTCGTATTAGGTGGGTGTAAGGATTCAATTACCACGTATACATGGCGTATTGAAAACGTTTTCAAACCGTTTCGAGTTTTCAAAACGGTCATGTATACGGTGTCGAAACCGTTTTGAAATATCAAGGTCAAATCGCTAATTTCTGGGATCGTATCGACTTTTGAGATTTCACAACGCGCATATATACGCTATCGTTTCCAAAACCGTTTTGAGGCATGCACAGAATACCCGTTGCCGGTATATCTCTACCTAACCTCATTCTTACCACTGCATAATCCGCACCAGTCACCGATAAAATTAAGTATAAAAACTAAAAACATCTAAAATCGTGGCGAAGAACGTATGGAAGGACTATGATAGATAATTTGTCTGCTCGAAATCGTCCAACGCAGGAATGTGTTGAAGATGTTCGACGGGAAAAAGTTTAAAAATTCTGATATTTATCGAATGATATATGAAGAAATGGTAAAGAAGAACTTCACAACAAAATCTAGCGAACAGATACAAACTAAATGGAAGGCATTGAAACATGCTTACTTGCAATCAAAACGAGAAAACAGTGTAAGTGGCGCTCAACGCAAAGAGTGCGACTATTATGATTTATAGGACGATTTATTGGTTATGTATGCTGACATTCGTCGAATAACAGCGTGCAGCGCCACCGCATCAGCGTTTTGCACAAATATTCCGCAACTGTTTTGATACTGGCATGTATACAGTCTCGTTTATAAATCTCGAAACGTTTTGAAAACGTTTTTTAATACATTAATAGATCTGAAAGTTATTCGCGATTTTACAGAAATAGATTATTTTTATTTAGCGTTAAACTTTATATTGTACTAGTATTCTTAATTCTTTGTTGTTTTAAAAATATTGTTTGTACTAGTTTTAGTCCCAACGCTTGTGTTTTTAATATAAAAAAATTCCTAAATATTGTATTACTGTAGACCGTATCTTTCTATATCTGTTTTAATTTTAAAAATTTTGTAGTTTGGGGCTGCACTATTGAGGTTTGCCTACGGCGGCAAAAACGCTAGGGCCGGCCCTGGATACCAGGTGCCAAATCAAGTGCCAAATCACCCGACTTAACCGTCATGGATTTTCATTTCTACCGTGCTAGATAAGAACTAACATCATGGAATGAACTATGGTGGCAGTGGTAAAGGTTATTACGGCCATACCACTTCATTCTTATTTCTTATTTAGAACAAATAATGGTCACAAAATGTTAAATGTATACGTTAAAATTAACAAACTAATATTTTCATGTGACCGGCTCCAAGAAATCAATTTATACGAAAACGATCGAAAAAAATTTGGTGTAGTTATAGAGCATTCAATATACATACATTTTCGCGGGGGGATTGTTTGCATGCGTCGTTGTCGCATGGTTTGATGTGTATTTTCGTTTTGCTTATTAAAAGTAGAACACGGATGAATAGTTTATCAATTGTACAATATCAATAAAAAATCGACATAACAACATTTCCAAACACCTGACATGTGTGTCTCCAGATATAGAGTTGAAAACATTGTATTCGACAAAATACGTTTCAAATTTCCGAAACGCAGAAAAATAATCGTTTCATAGCTGGAGAATTTCTTCGGCAACGAATTTTAATTTGAATATAAACTACATATGACTGAAATAAGCAATAATAATTTGGTTTTAATGCAAAATCTATACTAAGTAATTAATATCACTATCATTAGTGTGGTAAAAAAATACACTTTAAACTTATTTATAACTATTTTCAGAAACAGTTTTCACTTGTAATAACTATTCAAAATACAGCAAATCTTTTTAAACATTTTTAAACACTTTTTATTGATGTTTATAGATTTCCCAGCCGCTGAAGAATCATACAAACTCATTTTTCCAACGTTTAGTTATGAATTGGCCACAACTAAAATGAACAAATTTTGAACATGCCTTTTCGGGTTTCTGCACTTTTCACTGTTTAATACCACCGATATTATAGAATGAACTGCACTAAGGAAACAGAACTATAAATGGCAAAATCACCATACAGTGGCAAAAATATAACATTAAGAAATAATTTCTCAAAAACATATATACAGGGTCATGCAACTCAGCTCCCGTCTTCTGTAGCTCAGTTACTAATTTCCGCGAACATTTCCGCGAGCTAGGTGTGCTAACTCTGCCATCCGTCTACATATTGGAGTGTTTAATGTATGCAAAGAACAATTCGGAAAACTTTATCACGTCCAATTCCTTGCACAACTATGGCACTCGCGTAAATCAGCACTATCGGCCGCCTTTTCTAAGACTACAGAGATCACGAAATGGATCCAATTACTGGGCTTTGAAATTCTATAATGTTCTACCCGATGCAATTAAGTCTGCTCCCCCCAAGCTGTTTAAGGCAACTATGAAGAAGTGCCTACTAGAGAAGTGTATCTACAACCTTGAGGAATTTGTTAATATTGATTTTGATGCTGTGTAAACATGCTTGATTATTTTTTTTGACCTGTGTAAACATTTTATTTTGTATTTGGCACCAATAAATATATTCTATTCTATTCTATTCTAATTAAGCTAAGAGTTTGACATTTTGCAGGCTGTACTTCAAGGTTCACCTCAAGAAATTATTTTTTATTCTATAGGCGGTTCCAAAAATGTGCAACGCCATAGTAATGTATTTTTTAAATTGCATGCTTTATATTTTTTTACTCATTTGGAAGCTGTTTATGGTTGCCTAGATATCACCAAAAATTCTATTAAAATCGGCTGAGTGACTGCAACGCAAAAAATAAAAACCAAAAAAAATTGATATTGCAACGTTTGCTTTAAATATCAATAAAACCCACAAAATGTACCTCTGTTAATAAAATTTTGCGACCAATTTGTGGTTTTTATTGATTTTTAAAGCCAATGATGAAACATATTTTTTTTTGTTATTTTTTGCGCTCCAGTCACTGAACCGATTTCTATAAATTTTTTGGTGATATGTAGGCAAACATAAAAGGCTTCCAAATGATTAAAAAAATTTACCCATCAATTTTTAATTTTCAGAAATTCAAATAAATGTAATTAATAGCATTTCGTTTGCCATTTTTTGCCTCACAAACCGTTTTTCTATTTCCTATCATAAGCAAATTATAATTTTCGCTTTTCTCCCAATAATTTTCCCGCAAATTGAGTTTGCCTCACAGCAGTAGAACCCCGATACGCTAAAAAAATTATTTTTCTATATACTAATTTATAGGCAACATAAAACGGCAAAACTCTCCTAACATTGCTATTATTATTTGTTTAACCATCCTGAGCAAATTTGTCGTTTGCTTCCTTCTGACACAAAAATTATAAACAATTGAACTTATGAAATTCTGCAAAAAATCTATATTTGAACATGTTATACTTTTCATCACAATTTCTAAAGGAGCCAAAACTACAAATATGTCTTCCACCATTTCTTTAACCATCCTGAGCATATTTTGCGTTTGCCTCCCTCTAAGATAGAAGTTATAAACAATAGAACTTATGAAATACGGCAAAATCTAAATATTTCCAGATGGTTTATTTTTACTCAATTTCTTGAGGAGCCCAAACAACAAAACTTTACAAATATATCTTCCGCCATTTCCTTAACCATCCTGAGCAATTTTGGCATTTTCCTCTCTCTGAGACAAAAGTTATAAACAATTGAACTTATGAAATGCGGTAAAATATAAATATTTGTAGATTTTTTATTTTTTATCTCAGTTTCTAGAGGGACAGAAACAACAAAACTCTACAAATATATCTTCCACCATTTGTTTAACCATCCTGAGTAGTTTTGACGTTTGCTTCCCGTTAAGACAAAAGTTATAAACAATTGAACTTATAAAATACCTATAGGAGAAAAGTGAAAATATGAAATGGCAATCGGTAGCAAACGATGAGAAATCGATTCCACGTTTTAATTTCCATTTCGACCGAATTGACGACATGGGAGGCTACTTCACACCAGATTTCGGAACAACATCATAATTTGTTTATGATAGGAAATAGGAAAAATCGGTTTCTGATGCAAAAAAGGGCAAACGAAATGCTATTAATTTCATATATTTGAATTTCTGTAAATTAAATATTGATGGGTGGGGGGGGGGGCTGGCTCAGCGTACACTTAGCACTTGACTTGACTAGCAACGTGAATTGTGCCCTAAAACATACTCAAACATCACCTCAAAGATGTTCATAACTCTGAAATTACTTAACGGAAGAAAATCAAAACTTGTTTGCAACCATTACTACGATAACATAAGAAAACATAAATGCTAGTCAATAGACAAGATGCCAAATTTTACTCGGTCTTGATCTGACATTTATGCAGTAAGAAGTTTAGAAGACGAAATTGGAAAAGCGAGTGTTGATTTAACACAATTAAAACTGCATAAATCGGATACTTTTTTACACTTCTATCAGTGGCGTAGCTAAGGGGGGGGGGGGGCGGCGGGTGCGGCCCGCACCGGGTGCCATCCATTTTGGGGTGACACCCGACCGTGAAAGAAAAAAAAATAAAAGCCATCACAATGTTTTTCAACTATAAATCACTTTAGACTTGAAGCCATTTTAACCAGTTATCCATAGTAAAAGATGTAGTTATCAAGTGTGATAATTTATAAATGCTTGTAAGTTACTAAATTATAATTACTGCAGATTAAAATACTTACAAGTGGCAGTTATTCAATCACTACAGTTTTGCGAATTTTTATAAGTGGCAGTTCTGATGTGTACATATGGTTATGATTTATTTGTAATCAATTTTTTTGTTTACCACTAAGCAATTTTTTGTTGAGTACATAGATCATTCAATTAATTTATGTGGCCAACACTCATTTGCACAAAATGTATCTTGTGTAACATTTTTCGTAATGAATGAGACCATATTTACATATTTTTTGCTTCTACTAGCTGCTTGGAAGTGCTTCTTAATCACAGCAAAGCATCTGTTGAAAGACTCCCAACAACGCGTTGGAGTGCTCATTATGCTGCAGTATTTGCTGAAAATTTTGATGGGATTGTGGCTGCAATTTAGAAATTATGTGATCATCACAAAATTTAGACACCAGAGGTGCTGCACAGAACCTTATGTCTGCTGTGTGTGATTTCTTTGCTATCTTTTCGTCCACGGGACATAAAGTGTGCTGAGATTGCATTGCAAACTAAAGGCTTGAGTGTTGATCAGTTAGCTATAAAAATAGAGACACTTCGTAGAAATATATTGAAGAAAAGTCATATTGTAGAAGAGGCAATAGATTTTGCAGTGAAAAAATCGAAGGACTACGACATTCCAATAAAACGATGAATTCGTCGTAAAAACGAATGGCCGGTGATTTGCTGCCGATGCACGACTTTCACAGAGATCTGAACTTGAAAAAGATATGTTGGAATGTTTTGACCGATTCAGTATTGAACTCCAACTAGATCGAAGCCAATTTAAGATGTAGCTTCATTGATCGAGGTTGTGCAGCCGACTCAACCGGCACTCCGACTCCAGATATTTTTCGTGGTCCGACTCCGACTCTAGAAAAATTGCATATAAAAATATTTTCAAATAATTCTGTGTAATAAAAATCTTACATGTAAATAATCACAAATTTGGCACAGAATGTGTAATATTAAATGCGCTATGAAAACAAAAACACTACCCTGAAGAAAAAAACAAACAAATTTAATAAATTATTGTATTAAATATATGGCTTGTGCATATCAAATTATTCACAACCAAATGCTGAACCCATAGGAACAACAGCAGATTTATTTGTGTCCAGCGAATTTGTTAGCAAAAATATTCAAACTGACAATCTAAATGTTAGTAAAAACGGCCTATATGATATCAAAACGACCTATTGATCGGACCACAAATAAAAAAGTTATTTATAAAATGTAATTTCTTTGTTTATTGAAAATATATCTTAAATCATTAAGTATTAAACTGTTTTCTCATTAGAGAACATACAAATCGGCACGACTTCTTCCATTTAACCGACTTTCTATCTGTAATAATAACAAAAGCACCCATAAGACATAGTGTATAATACGAAATAAAGCTCATTCTAATAAGAACAAAATTAAGTGCAATATACGTTTATAAAATTGTTGTGACAGAGCAGCTCCAACGAATTCTCCTGCAAAGATGCCCTTAAATCATTTTTAATTATTTTCAAACTGAAAATAATCATAATTATGGGTATAACTTCTGAATAAATAAACTACGGCCCTACCTCACGATATCAAACTCTGTTGTTCAAATATCATTTTTCAAATTTGTGTCAGCTTACTTTAGTTAATCTTCATCACTTTCGTTTGGAAAGTGTGTTTTGTAATTTGATTTTTACATATGTATGAGGTACTTGTAAAAGACCTAATAGTAAATTTGGTTTTATTTGTTTACTGTCTGCTGAGGCATCTCGCATGTTTTTTTTTTCTACAGTAGTTAAACCTGGACTCGGAGTCGGAGTCGGTACATTTTTCCCGACTCCGACTCCTCTGAACTTTGTCTGAACTCCGACTTCCAGTCCACGACTCTGACTCCGACTCCACAGCCCTGGTGCAGCCAAACACTTTACTTTTGAACGCGAACACTCAAAAGTTGAAATTAGCTGTATCAAAATTTCCTGGTTTTTATGATGAAGTATCAGAAACAAAGCTCCTCTTAGAGATACCAAAAGGTTGAGAAGACATTTCAAAGCGGCCAGTTTCAGTTTCTAATTGGGCGTCTCTAGACTTGAAATTCAACGTAGAATGGGATCATTTTATAGAATCTCATCCGAATGTAACGATCGCACTAAAGTTATTTATGACAATTTGTCCACAAACAGTTGCTTCGTGTGAAAGGTGTAGCAAATTAAAATTACTTATAAATTATTTGCGGGCAACAATGACCCAAACTAGACTCAAAAATCTTGGCATATTAACAATAGAACACCAGGCAACACAAAATATAAATGGGTTTTGCGAAAAGAAGAGATTCACTTTCATACATCTATATGAAAGGATATATCTATAATAAGTATCTATAATCATTAGTACTATTATTATCATATTATAACTTAGTTATTAATAACACTCATTTGTATTAATTAAATAAACTTATGTTTATAAACTTTATGTTTATCGGATTTTTGTTAATTTTAACAGATTTCACTTTTCATTCTTAAGGGTGACACCACGAAATCCACACCGGGTGCCACCCATGGTAGCTACGCCACTGCTTCTAAACGATTCGCTAACATATCTCACTTTATTTCATTTGCTTTTGATAAGTAGTTTCGGAGTTATGAGTCTTCAAACACATGTCTGCATACTATTATTTAGCGTCGGGCACCACTGGACTCTAGACGCGTATCTCGCGAAAACTTGATTTTATCGGTAAGATCTGCTTCTTCGAAGCGGGTCACATACTTCCTTACTTACCTAATTTTACAAAAATAGCATTCTTTTTACTTTATCATACGCAGTATGCTAAAGTATTGTAATCATGCCGAAAAAAAAATTGAGATTTTAGCGGAAATAGGTCTTTTTGGGTCCCCTGAACATTTTTGACCAAGGTACAAAAAAATGTCTGTGTGTGTGTGTGTGCGTGTGTGTGTGTGTAAACGATTTTTGTGGCGACGACTCCGGAAAAACTACTAAAGGTATCGGGACGAAAGTTCATAATTAGAAGTTTCATGACCTAACTTAGAGCTGAAAAGCTTTTGGTTCAAAAGGGTTCAACGGAACTGGTAGTTTATTCTAAGCCTTTTTCAAGGATTTTGCAAATGATCCGCCATTTCTCTAATTTCGTCAAAATAGTTAAATAATAAATTAAAGGAGAGGAAATTCTGAATAATTTATGCCTATAACATTTTTTTGGTGAAACTAATAGTTTAGCTGCAAGAGCAAATTCTATTTGATCGAGATCAAATGAGCCGCCATTTCTGTAATTTCGTCAAAATAATTAATAATAAATTAAAGTAGAGAAAATTTTGAATAATTTATGCCTATGATATTTTTTGGTAACATTCGTAGTTTAGCTGCAAGAGCAAATTCTATTTGATCGAGATCGGTCGCATCTGCATTGATATGAAAGTACATAGTAGCCAGGATTTTGACAAATATTTTTTTGTGGTGTCACCACAGAAATGTCTATGGCTGTCACACTCGAAAGCAGCTGATTTCATCAGAGGTTGGCGAACCGCTATGGAACGTAGCCGCTCTAGTGCGGCAAAGTACAAAATACAAAATTCAAATAAAATAAGATCACCAATTTGATTGTTTGTTGATAGGAAATATCAACCCGTTGTGATACCTAATTGTAAAAACGCTAAATTGAAAATAAAGTATAGCGATGAGTGTAGTTATATTTTAGTATGTTGGTACGGATGTGACAGCTACAGTATCTTGAACGAATATAAATCTGTCAGAACTTGAATTAGGTATCAACCTAACATTTCCTATACAGAAATATAACGATTTTTGAATTTTTTTAAAATACGCATTTCAAAAAAAGCAACGCAAAAAACGTTGATGTCACTCTTGCCGAAAACTACATAGTGCGCCTCGCTCACATGCGACGCTCCGCCTTCGGTGACACGCCGGATTACCGCTCGTCGCGCTATTCCGTACTTTCGGCACTTGTGAGATAAATAACTATTATTCTGATGACAGTAGGTAGTGTCAAATGCTGATGCTTTCACAATACCTACTATTGATACTATTGACTATCAAAATATCTGTCAAATCCTGGCTAACTAGTTTAATTTTAATGCAGACACAATTTATCTAAATCAAATAGAGTCTCATGCAGCTAAACTATAATTTTATATTTTGTATGATAAAGTCATGTGCCTGGCCACATCCGATTTTTTATGCCTTGAAACGGAAATTGTTTACTAGTTAATAACTCCCCAAACAAAGTATCATAGTTGTATCATAGTTTCACAGATAGACGCTGGTTTTTAGGAAGCCCAATGACAAAAATCTATGGGGTTACGTCGGGTGATCTGGACGCTTTAGGTTAACGCATCTTGTATGATAATTTATGTTGTTGCACATGGTTGTAAAGCATTTTCAATATACTGTTTAAATTTGTCAAAATTCAATATGGCGTCCATTCGAGATGAAAAGTTCAATATCGCCCAGCATAATCTTGCAGACAAAATACTGTCTATAAAAATGGCTTCAGAGTATGCTCCTATGTAAGAATACAACCTTTCGCCGTTGTAGAAGTTCTTAAAGAAACATCTGATGTGGCCAGGCACATAACTTTATCATACTATACAGCAGTGTAATATTTCGACAAAACAATAGACCAAAACAATAGAATCAAAATATCTGTCATATCTTGGCTAACTAGTTTTAATGCAGACATGACCGATCGCGCTAAACTATTAACTTTACCTAAAAATATCATAGACATAAATTATACAAAATTCCTCTTCTTTAATTTATTATTTAACTATTTTGACAACATTACAGAAATAGCGGCTCATTTGCAACATGGTTTGAAAAATGCTAAGACTAAACCTCAAATTCCTTTGAACCCTTTTGGACAAAACTTCTTTCAGCTCTAAGTTTAGTCATGAAACTTCTAAATATGAAGTTTCGTCCCGATACATTTAGTAGTTTCTCCGGAATCGTCGTACAAAAAAAACGGGTACACACACATACAGACACACATACACACACACACCCAGACATTTTTTTGTACCTTGGTCAAAAATGTTCAGAGGACCCAAAAGGAAATTTCCGCTAAAATCTCAAAAAATTTCTGATGTAGCCAGACGCAGCACTTTATCATACCATATACCAGTGTCAAACTGTATCAAACTCTGTTGTTTGGCAATACTATCAATAGAATCAAAATGTCTCTCAAATCCTAGCTAAATAGTTTTAATGCAGTACGAGCGATCTCTATGAAATAGAATTTGCTCATGCAGCTAAACTATTAATTTTACCAAAAAAGGTCATAGACAGAAATATCATACTATGTATGATAAAGTTAAAATTAAATAACGTGTGTATCAATTCTACATAAAATATTGCACTTTAAAAATTTTCTGCCCCTAGGTTTAAGCATGAGCGTGAGAGAATCGACAATGTGTCCATTTTTACAGTTTTAAAATAAACCTCGTCTTTACATTTTGTTTTTTCAAATAAACCGCTCCAAAAGCCTTCCATCAAGTATAATTAAAAATCACGTATATAGATGAGGGACCCTATTCTCGTCATCTTTTTGAAGCGAATTCGTGACTTTTCGAATGGAGTAGGGATATCACCGGTTCCCCGTATCTATGAGCAAGTTTGCTTGTTGCTAACAACAACAACACACGCGCCACGCCCATACGTTCCCATACGTTTGATTGAAAAGTATGGGCGTGGCGCGTGTGTTATTGTTCTTAGGAACAACCTAGATACGAACCAGAGGGCAACCGGTGATATCCCTACTCCATTCGCAAAGTCACGCACTCGTTTCAAAAAGATGACGAGAATAGGGTCCCAGGTGTACTGTTTTTCTCCTTTCAATAAAGGCTATAAACGTGGTTTTTACGGAAGCCGATATTTCGGTAATGAGTATTAGCATGGCATGACACCGCGATATGAACAAAAACTCCCCAAACAAAGTACTTACTTAGGGAAAACATCATTAGCAGAAAGGATTTAATACACAATAAATTTGGTCGCTATTGGTTCTAAACTTGACCATTATAAGTTCTATTACATATACCTAAAACCCCCCCTAGACTACCTGAAGGCCTGCACTGTATAATTCAAAATCTCGTATACAGATCGGTTTTACTGTTTTTCTCCTTTCAATAAAGGCTATAAACGTGGTTTTTATGGAACCCGATATTTCGGTAACGAGTATTATCATAGCATGACACCACGATATGAACAAAAACAATTCTAAATTTTTGTGTAACGTGAGTATTGAAATAGAAACACATTTGAGTTGTTCATTAATTTTATAGTGATTAATAGTTATTTAACCAACAAGTATATTAAAAAGAGCGATTAATGGTCGAGACTGTTTAACGCACGAGCGATTAGCGAGTGCGTTAATTGTCGAGATCATTAACCGTCGTTTAATATTCGAGTTGGTAACAAATATTTTTCGTCTGTTGGATTCTTCTGGCGGCGTCTACATAGATTTTATTCGTCGATATCGTTTGAGGTTATATGTCCATTTATGTAATTGAACACTGACAGTTCTGGACTGTGTGACTGGATAACGGAATGTTTTGATTGGATGGTTTAACTCTACGTATGTTCGATTGACTATAATGACGTCGTTTGGTTGGCTATAACAACTAATGCATTAATAGAAGTCATGTATTTATAGAGCTGTTTAATAAACGATTTGTTATTCATTAAACTGACTCCTTAATAAACGATCGGATTGGAGCATTGCATTGCCTCATACTTAGGATCAAAACAAACATCGTATTTGTTGACTTAAGCAGCGTTGAAGCCGAATTTAAAAATTGTAAGATCAGTGGCTATATAATGTAAGATTAGATTGCAAGTGTACAGCAAAGAGCTCATGCATGTAAATGCACATTCAATAAGAATCAAACAAATAAAGTATCGGTTGATTGTGTGGTAATTTAATATAAGTACATAAATATGCTGTTGATTATTTATTTCTTAAGTCAAGTTTTACCTACATTGCGTTGCACTGTTGCAGCTATCAAAACGTCACCATCATGAGAAGCTACTTCGATTAGCTTCCATAGCAAAACAAATAAGAGTTTGACAATAAAAACAAATTTTCAAAGAGCAACAATATATTTAAAATTAAATATATAAAGCAATGAAAATTGTGTCAAAAAAGAAACTTTTTGAAACCTTTATAATCAACTTGCATGAAGATAATGATGATGACAAATTATTATACTACAACGATAGCAGTACAAATAATGAAGAGTACAGTGATAAACTTCTAAATTCTAATTAATGTCTTACTTTTTTATTATTTATTTGTCCTGAGAAGTCAGGACTAAACCTATCTGCGCGTAAACGCATTGCCGTTTCTTGCTTTCATTCTGATGTGGCCACAACTTTATCATACTATACGGAAGTGTCATTAGCTATTGTGCTAACTATACTGTCAATAGAATCAGAATATCTGTCAACTCCTGGCTAACTAGTTTCAATGCAGTACGAGCGATATCGATAAAATAGAATTAGCTCATGCAGCTAAACTATTAGTTTTATCAAGAAAATGTCAGGCATAAATTATACAAAATTTCCTCTACTTTAATTTATTATTTAACTATTTTTATGAAACTACAGAAATAACGGCACATTTGCAAATTCATTGGCAAATTTGCAAAAACGAAAATACTTAATGTTGTAATTTATAAATCAAGTGTTTTTAAAGACCACAAATAAGAATCAGTTATCTTAAACAGTTGATTAGATATGCAATAAAATATAAAATAATAAAAAAAATCTTGAATCCGTTGTTCTAGATACCTCAAAATGGTCTCATAGTAAACCTTAAACTTTGTACTTTTACCTGAAATCCTGCACGTATTGTGCGGGTGCTTGCTATGTAAATTTCAAACCACGATTCCTATTCAGTGCAAAAAAGATCTATCTGAAACGCCTATTCGCTTTTCATTCACAAACAAAAGTTATCAATATTCAATAATATTCAACGTTTTCTCGAAAACTTTCTGACGAAAATCATAAAATGTGTGTGGTATCATGAAGAAAATTAACTGCTCTGTCATAATCAACAAGAAAAATATGGGGTTGCCATTAAGCAAATCTGATGTGGCCAGGTATATGACTTTATCATACTACATATAAAATTAATAGTTTACCGGCATGAGATTCTATTTGGTCGAGATCTGTCGCGTCTGCATTAAAATAAAACTATTTAGGCAGGATTTGACAGATATTTTCATTCTAATGACAGTAGGTATTGTCACATCACAACGTCAGCGTTTGACACTACCTAACTAGTTTTAAATTAATGCAGACACGACCAAATGGAATTTTCTCAAACAGCTAAACTATTAATTTAACCAAACAATGTCATAGACATAAATTATACAAAATTTCCTCTACATTAATTTATTATTTAACTATTTTGCGAAATTACAGAAGTGGCGGCTGATTTGCAAAATCCTTGAAAAAGGCTTAGAGTAAACATCTAAGTTTGGTGATGAAACGTCATACTGCGTATGATAAAGTAAAAAATGCAATAAGCAAGCCCCTGTCAAAACAACCACAGCGCAACAAACAGAACCAGACAATAATAATAATCAATGAAATTAGTGAAAACAATATCAATCGTGTGAGATCGATTTTCAAATACTGCAGAAATACTGTTCGTAAACCTGATCATTTGAAACCCGTTTAACTTACCATAACATGTTATCAAAGATATGAACATGCACACCGGCAAAACACACTTGAGAGTCGTCATCGTGATGGAACACTATTCATAGCACCTCAATAGTTATTTTTATTACAAGAATCACTAATCACTTGTTTTTCGAGGTAGGCCAGACTTTGTTGTTGAAATATTCAACGGTCTCGCTTCGACGGCGAGATTAACACTAACAAACCGCTTTTGCAAGAGATCTGGTTTATACAGTTAACAGTTGTCGGAGGAGATCATGCGTGTAGGGTTGTTAAGTTACGTGTAGGATCTCCTCAGGAGGTGCATCGTTCCGAATGTTTAAAATGATAACTCAATTTAATCGGTGAATTCGAAAACACTGAAAACACTGAAATTACATTCCGGACAAACTACTAAAGGTATCGGGCAGAAAGTTCATATTTAGAAGTTTCATGACTGAACTTAGATCTGAAAAGCTTTTGGTTCAAAAGAGTCCAAAGGAAGTGGGTAAGTAGTATAGAAAGGAGAGTTCTGGACCCACCTCATTCCACCTCTAGCACCATCTTCTTATTTTAAAATGCGCCCGACTAAAACCGAGCGTTATCGAACCGGGCAACGTAAGTGTATGAGTCACACGTCGATGTTAGAGAGAGCACGCACAGGTCCGCGCGCTAGCGGCCCCCCTTTAAAAAGCAAACCATTTAAATTTTCGCGCCATAAGTTTTAAAGTGCCGCCACGCACCATTTAAATATTAGGGGTACTTATTTTAAACTGTTAACTCTTAAACGATACCATCTTCTTGTTTTAAATGGGGTTTTAACAACCATGTTCGAACACCATCTTCTTATTTTAAAATGTCAGCCCCTTTTGTCACTTCCGGTCGACACTTCCGGTCGACACTTCCGGTCGGCACTTCCGGTCACCATTTTTCATTTCCGGTCCAGATTTCCGGTCGCCATTTTTCATTTCCGGTCTAGATTTCCGGTCGGCACTTCCGGTCACCATTTTTTATTTCCGGTCCAGATTTCCGGTCGGGACTTCCGGTCTCAAATTTTCATTTCCGGTCCAGATTTCAGGTCGGCACTTCAGGTGAGCGGTCATCTTTGAACACCATCTTCTTATTTTAAAATGTCAGCCCCGAGTACCATCTTCTTATTTTAAACTGTTAACTCTTAAACGATACCATCTTCTTGTTTTAAATGGGGTTTTAACAACCATGTTCGAACATCATCTTCTTATTTTAAAACGTTCTTATATTTTCATTATCAGTGTTGTCATACTTACCTTTTTTTTCTCTTAATCACTATAAATACTAAACGGTAATAAAAAGCATCCGGGTTTCAATTAAGTAATTTTTTATTATCAATATTTCATTTAGCATACAATTCATTTATAAATCTATAAAAGTTTCCATCAATTCGCAAACCTATCGGTATATCTTAATATTAAGTCAGGTGAATACAAATCTACAAATTAAATTGAAATATTTACTCTACACAACCAAAAATTTATACAAATTATAATAATAGAAATAATAATACAATATGTAAAACGCTGTTTAGTATTCATCTCTCTCTCTCTCGACCGCCATCGACTAGCAGATTGAAATAATCACAATATTTATGAAGAAAATCTAATAGCTACCAAATTTTGGAGTTGTGACCCCGACTAGTAATAGCGTATACAATAATAAAATGGTGTGTGATATAAGAATTCCTAGAACGATGATGAGCTTCTTTCGATTTCACATATACAATATGAATCCGGAATATCTAGATAAATATAAAAGATATAGCAAAAAATCGAGTATCAGAAATAACGTTTATGAACTTAAGAAATAAATCATGCGATTGACCCATCTATTATACAATTCCTCCACCCACAAAATTAAAATCTTGAGAACTGGTGGGAGAATAATTCGACTATTATTTATCACCAATTGTGTAATGCCCCCAAGCTAACGTTGTAACACCATCATTATTAATATGGCGTTTTACATCGTAGGGTGAAAGAGCTAATTTACTCTGCAAATTAGTGAAAATGGTATGCTTATCAGACCTAAATAATAGCTGTTTTACGCGTAATTGACTTTTATTGAATAAACAGTTAGTATAATCGTCAAATGTGATTTTCGTTTTTACCACAGACTTTTTTATCCCTTTTGCTTTTTTGGTGATGTAACCCCCAACACCACCAACCCGATTTGCATACCAACCCGGTTTGCGCATGCGTGGCGACACAGTTTAAATTTTTTACCCCTAATATTTAAATGGTGCGTGGCGGCACTTTAAAACTTATGGCGCGAAAATGTAAATGGTTTGCTTTTTAAAGGGGGACCGCTAGCGCGCGGACCTGTGCGTGCTCTCTCTAACATCGACGTGTGACTCATACACTTACGTTGCCCGGTTCGATAGCGCTCGGTTTTAGTCGGGCGCATTTTAAAATAAGAAGATGGTGCTAGAGGTGGAATGAGGTGGGTCCAGAACTCTCCTTTCTATACTACTTGGGTATTTACTCTTTGCATTTTGCAACCATTTTGCAAATTAGCTGCCATTTCTATAATTTTGTCAAAATAGTTAAATAATAAATTAAAGTAGAGGACATTTTGAATAATTTATGCCTATGATATTTTTGGGTAAAATTAATAGTTTAGCTTCAAGAACAAATTCTATTTGATCGAGATCGGTCGCATCTGCATTGATATGAAACTACATAGTAGTCTGGATTTGACAAATATTTGTTTGTGCTGTCATCACAGAAATGTCAGAAAATCAGAAATGTCTATGGCTGTCACACTCGAAAACAGCTGATTTCATCATAGGTTGGAGAACCGCTGTGGAACGTTGCCGCTCTAGTGCGGCAAAGTACAAAATACAAAATTCAAATAATATAAGAGCACCAATTTGATTGTTTGTTGATAAGAAATATCAACCAGTTGTTATATCTAATTGTAAAAACGATATATAGAGAAAATTGTAAATAAAGTATAGCGATGAGTGTAGTTAATAGTTATGTATTTTAGTATGGAGGTACAGTAGTATGTGACATCTACAGTGTCATGAACGAATATGAATCTGTCAGAATTTGAATTAGCTTTTAACAATTGACGTTTCGTAGAAGTGGTAGGTATCAACCCATTATCAACCTAACATTTCCTATACAGAAATATAACCATTTTTGAATTTTTGTAAATATATTTTTCAAAACGCAACACAAAAAGCGTTGATGTCACTCCTGCCGTAAACTACATAGCGCGACTCGCTCACATGCGACGGCGACGCGCCACCATCGGTGACGCGCCGCATCAGCGCTCGTCGCGCTATTCCGTACTTTCGGCACTTGTGAGATAGTTAACTATTATTCTGATGACAGTAGGTAGTGTCAAATGCTGATGCTTTGACAATACCTACTATTGATACTATTGACCATCAAAATATCTGTCAAATCCTGGCTAACTAGTTTAATTTTAATGCAGACACGATTTATCTCAATAAAATAGATTCTCATGCAGCTAAACTATTTTATATTTTGTATGATAAAGTCATGTGCCTGGCCACATCAGATTTTTTACTTTATTTTTTATTCAAACCCAAGTATAGCTAGACATTTGAAACAAAAACAATCTACAGGTACTTTTTAACAAGGAATACAGTGTCATTTTTTAATTTGAAATAGCATCAAAGATGGCTGCGTAACCATGGCCAACTTTTGTTTTTCTTATTGGCGCCATGTTGAATTTTGACATTTTCCGATAGTCGTGTTTTTTCTCATTTCCGCAATGTAAAACATATTACCATTCTTTTTTAAAATAATGGTGTAATAATCAAAAAAACCTTCAGGTATCCAACTGGAGCTTGGTTACAGACCGCTGGAGTCGTTGCCAAGCAACGCCAAGAAAATGCACTTTGATCAAGCGACGCCCTCAGTTTATTGTGAATCCAAAATGCCGTTTACCAATAACAAAAACAAAAAAAGCGTGATATAATAAGGGTTTATTATTATTCTCTTAGAAATGTCGCATCGCACAATATTTCTAACATTGGATGGAATTTTAGCGGACCATGGATCGTTTAGTAAACCCTGAAATTCTTATAATCCTCATGGAAATGTTGAAACTGATCAAAGAGGTATATTAGAAACGGTAAACGTTAAAATACCATAATTTGCAATGCTTCAACTACTGGTTTTTAGATAAATGACGATCCTCGGATTTCTAAGCGGGAAGTAGCCCTTAAATTGGAATTGCCGCAAACACGTGTTTGCAGACCATTACGAACAAAGAAATTGAAACCGTACAAACCTCACACAAGTCAAACTTTGCAATTGTACGAAATTATTTAAATCAACTATTTCCAAATCGATGGTTGTTAATGGTGGAGTGGTGGATCCACTGATTTAAGTCCTCTGGACTATTTTCTTTGGGGAACTGTGTGTGGGAACAATTTTGCAAATGAGCCGCAATTTCTATAATGTCGTCAAAATAGTTAAATAATACATTAAAGTAGAAGACATTTTGTATAATTTAATTCTTTTTGATATTTGATTATAATTTAAAACTATTTGATCGAGATCGCTCGTAGTACATTAAAACTAATACGCCAAGATTTGACAGATATTTTGATACCATTGACAGTTTTGTCAGAATATTAGCGTTTGCGTTGAGAAACAATGATAAAGTAATGGGCCTGGCCACATCAGATTTTTGTTAACATGAGTAGCTATCATAACTTACAGTAATCGGTATTAACGTTTGTTTAAAATTGTAATTTAAACCAGCGTAATTTACAATTTTAAATATTTAATTACCCGGTAATTTAATCCAATGTAATTTATCATGTTTAACTACGTGGTAACTTAATATTTGGAATTTTAATTTAACATTCCTAATTATATCTAGGTAATATGTGCCAAATGAGATTTTTTAAATCACAATGGCCGATTTATTTTAGCTACCAAAAATATCGGGGTCTCTCCATATCAGGCGGAACATGGGAACCAATATGGCGACAAAAATAGAAAATGACCGTCAGACAAGTTCATTGCATACGTATCTATGACTATATAATCCCCATCATTATACGCGCCAATGATTATGACACTAGCGTTGTATAATAATGACAGTTCGTTCAAATAATGACCTCATTATTTGAACGAACTGTCATCATTATACAACGCTATTGTCAAACTCTGTCAAAACCTTTGTGTATGACAGTTATTTGACAGTTCGCTTCGCCATAATTGACTTACAGTAAATTCATATACTGTAAATACATTTCAAATAATTTGCCTAAAATGCAATTTATGAGTTGTAGATAAAACGTCGTATTTGACTCGCACATAACAGATATAAACCGCTCGCATGATTACACGCTCGCCTACGGGTCGCGTGGAAACTTCATGCTCGCGATTTATATTCTTAATTATGTGCTCATCAAATAATATACTATTATGTCCAATATGATCATAAAGTGACATTTTACATCTTGTAACGAAAATGTTTACTTTGTTAATAATAAGTTTTTATTGATTGTATAACTTTTATTTGTGTGCATTTATTTTGGAGAATCCCGTTTTTGTATATTTTTGAACTCGTCTGACCGTCCGATACGAGACTGGTTTGGTATGTGCAACTCGTATAAGTTTTTAACAACGTCGACCGGCCACCCACACAGACTTGTTTCGTGAATGGTGCGGGTCGTTTTGACGGTATACAGGGTCCTGCAACTAAGCTCCCGTCTTCTGTAGCTCACTTACTCATTAAGCTAAGAGTTTGACATTTTGCAGGCTTACCCTGTACTTCAAGGTACAATTGAAGAAATTATTTTTTATTATACAGCGTGTTCCAAAAATGTGCAACGCCATGGTAATATATTTTTTTAAATTGCATGCTATACATTTTTCTACACATTTGGAAGCCTTTTATGGTTGCCTACATATCACCAAAATTTTATTGAAATCGGTTGAGTGAAAGCAGCGGAAAAAAATAAAAACCAAAAAAAAATGATTTAGCATCGTAGGCTTTAAAAATCAATAAAAGCCACAAAATGCACCTCGTTAATAAAATTTTGCGACGTGCTTATTAAGTAAGATGTAATAGTCTCGTTAACCAAGTGACATTGATCTAAATGATACTGCGTGACCAAAATCGAGTGTCAAACTTGTCAAACTTCAAAGCGTGTTATTGTTCTTATTTTAAATTGAAACCCATAAATTTTTTTATGTGAAATGATGCAGAATTAAAAAATAAACATTGTTTCTAAATACAACCCCATCACAATTCCCAATATTTTAAAAGTTATTCGCCAAAAACTCATTTTTCAACGTTTCCAACGGCAATTTTAGATAATAAATATCGTACGTGGCGTTGAAAAACAATTTATTTCATAAAATATAATAGACGTATTTTAGATTTGAGTGTACTTAATTAAGTATGTAGTTATTCAAATGCTAAATTGACTGCATAATTTACCTATAGCGGTAAGGACGGAAATGTGGCTATAGGTAAATTTTGCAGTAAATTTAGCAATTGAATAACTACTTAATTAAGTACAGTAAAATCTAAAATACCTCTCTGCGTTATATTTTATGTAATAAATTGTTTTTCAACGCCACGTACGATATTTATTACCTAAAATTGCCGTTGGAAACGTTGAAAAATGAGTTTTTGGCGAATAACTTTTAAAATATTGGGAATTGTGATGGGGTTGTATTCAGAAACAATATTTATTATTTAATTCCGCATCGTTTCACCTAAAAAAAATTATGGGTTCCAATTTAAAATAAGAACAATAGCGCGCTTTGAAGTTTGACAAGTTTGACACTCGATTTTGGTCACCCTGTATAATTTGGATCAATGTCACTTGGTTAACGAGACTATTACATCTAACTTAATAAGCACGTCGCAAAATTTTATTAACGAGGTGCATTTCGTGGTTTTTATTGATTTTTAAAAAATACGATGCGAAATCATTTTTTTTTTTTGTTTTTATTTTTTTCCGCTGCCGTCACTGAACCGATTTCAATAAAATTTTGGTGATATGTAGGCACCCATAAAATGCTTCCAAATATGTAGAAAAATGTATAGCATGCAATTTAAAAAAATAAATTACCATGGCGTTGCGCATTTTTGGAACACCCTGTATAATAAAAAATAATTTCTTGAATTGTACCTTGAAGTACAGGGTAAGCCTGCAAAATATCAAACTCTTAGCTTAATGCGTAAGTGAGCTACAGAAGACGGGAGCTTAGTTGCAGGACCCTATAAGCCCGACCATTTCCCTGTAGAGATCAGTCTCCCGGCTGGCCCATTGCGCTGGCGGGAGAACTCATCAGTCTATTTCCGTTGACCCCATGCATGCTGATGAAATAGCTCAGAGATCTCGCTGTTGGCCCTTTGAATACAGATGCGAGACCTTAAGGTATTATCTGATGGCCCTTTGCATGCTATTGATAATACGTTGAACTGCTTACCTCTGCTGGCTGTAGTTGGCGAGGTAGTTTTGCCAAGTATATGTTTTTTACCAGATATGGTAGTTTTTCCAGATATATGTAACTTTAGTACAACCGATTTCCGCCGTCACAGAATCGGGAATATTTTCCCGTCCCTTTAAGAGCGGGGTCCAACAGCTGATCGACTGCGGCTTGGCTGTTTTTGATAAGTGGGGAAAAATCAGTCGAGAATTGGTCTTTGAGCGGGGATGTCGACGTTTTCGCTAAAGCTAGTTTGGAACAAGATAGACTACGCCGACGTGCGGTCAACATTATACGATCTAACATCTTTAACGCTGTTTCAATTTATTTTTGCACACGTAATCAGGCTGGGCTATTATAGTGATTTTACAGTTCTTACCAACATAACATGGTAACTCTAAAAATTACTGTGATAAATTGTTGACATAACCTGACATAACCTATGTTTAGAATTTGAGATATTTCTCATATATGTTAGGTGTTTACCGTCACCCGAATACGTGAAGCCCGGCTTTGAAATAGTGGATCTAGTTTTTATACACCTGGTCGAGGAAATCATGCGTGAGACCGGTCGACGGGACAATATTCGGCAGTTGACTTTGTAATATTTCATGCAAACGGTTGTGTGCAGTAAAGTGATTTTGTAGCAGTGTAGCAGTGATTTGTTTGTTTTATTGAGTTTTCTTTAATTGGATAACATCAGAAGTGGAATCGCTCACCGCGTGCATCTCAAACGTGCATAGAAATATATTGGAAAATGGAAAACAATCGGGCTCAGCCATCGCAATCGGGATCGTCACAAAGACAACCAGTAATTGAGACGGAAGTTGCAAGTGAAGAGGTTAACGATAACGAGAAAACACATGAACCACACGTAAGCAATTTTACGCATTTTTTTACCGAGTTATCGAAATTAATTCCGCGTGGTGGCAAGAATGCCGATTATTCCTTCAACCTATCGAGTTACGATCCCGACCAAAGCCATTTTTCCATAGAAGAATGGTTAAGAGACGTTAATAATATCAAGAAAAAGTTGAAAATAGATGACGAAATTATGATTTTAAAGGCAGGTGACGCATTAAAAGGAAGGTCTCATAGATTTTTTAATAGTTGGAGACCAGTAATTAGAAACTGGGAGACTTTGCAAGAAGATTTAATTACGGCATTTCCTGATTCTGATACATTTCACACAAAGCTCCTAAGGGCTGCTATATGAGAAGTTCCGATTTCAACAGCATCAGCGAATACGGTTTGGAAAAAATCGTGCAATTCAGCGCTACTATTTTGGTTTGCCTTGGGACAGAATTTTGTCCCAAGGCAAACCCCCCGCTATTCGTGAAGCAATAAAGTTACATCAGCCAAAAGATCAGAAGGAATTACTAACTTTATTAAGACAATACGAGACTGAGGGATCCCGCAAAGATGAATGTAAACGATATGAACGCCCATACAAACGTCCGAGAATAGAGGAAAAACAAGTAAAATTTCAAGGAAAATGCCATTCTTGTGGCATAACTGGTCACAAAGCAAGTCGATGCTTCAGAAAACCTCCAACTCACACCAATACTTCAAATGCAACGGTCACAAAAAAATCTGAGGTACCAACTTGCACATTTTGCAAGAGAGTTGGTCATTTGGAAACAAACTGCTTTAAAAAGGGTTATGCTACCAAGCAAAATATACGTCGAATAAGTACAAACCGTTGTCATTTATCTCCAACTGCTATGGTTTACCAGGACGATAACACTTTTAGATTTAAGTACATTGTGGACTCTGGTGCCGACCGCTCAATAATCCACATCAACGTTGTGAAAAGTTTAAATGCAAATATTAAGCCATTTAATAACAATTTCTTAGGGTTTGGTAATAAAACAGTTCCTACTATAGGCGAATGTACACTGTATATCACTCTCAAAGAGATCACCCTGGAAGTTTGCTTCGTAGTTGTAAGAGATGGAATGATACTAGGTGTAGACGCATTGATCGGATGGGATGTCATTAGTCAACCTGGGGTGGAGATAATTAAAAAGAATTATGGACTTGATCTGAAACATAGTATGCTTCCTATATTAAATGTGCGAGTAAACATTTCAGAAGAATTGGACATGTCAGGAATGGACGAGCAAAACAAACACAAACTAAGCAACCTTATTGATGATTGCTCTGCGCAAACTCCAGAATCAGTGACAACAGGAAAATTAAAAATTCAACTTACAGATGATGTACCAGTAGCATTTCGTCCTAGACGATTGGCATATGCAGAGCGTATGCAATTGAAACTTATTATCGACGACATAATGATGCAAGGGGTAATTCGAGAGAGCTCATCGTCGTACGCAAGTCTAATAGTGTTGGTGTGGAAACGTGATGGTTCCCTTAGGTTATGCGTTGATTATCGTGAGATAAATAAGAAAGCAGTCAAAGACAGATACCCGCTACCCAATCTTCGCGATCAGTTGGATGCTTTATTCAATGCAACATATTTTACCACGTTAGATATGAAGTCCGGTTTCCACCAGCTGGAGGTAGAGGAAGACTCGAAGAAATTTACCTCTTTTATAACACCAGACGGACAATATGAATATAATGGTATGCCATTTGGATTTGCGAATGCGCCATCCTGCTACCAAAGGGCAATTAATAAGGCTTTGGGTCCACTGAGGGATAAAATTGCCCAAGTTTATCTCGACGACGTGATGATCCCATCGGAAACCATTGAAGAAGGATTCCAGCGTTTAGAGCAAGTATTATTAGCATTATCCAAAGCCGGGTTTACACTAAACCCAAGAAAGTGTACATTTTTTCGGGAGGAAACCGAATACCTTGGACATGTAGTTTCAAAAGGTGTTGTGAGGCCGTCTGACCGCAAGATTAAAGCGTTAGTAGATACACCGTCGCCAACGAATGTGAAGACGGTCCGACAATTCATGGGCCTTGCCAGTTACTTCCGGCGGTTTATAGAAAAGTTCTCTCTAGTCACAGCACCTATTACTAATCTACTGAAATAAAACGTAGAATTGTGGACGCAAGTGGACGCACGAACACGAAGAAATTAGACAGCAGGTTATCGGCATCTTAACTGCACAACCCGTGTTGATTATTTTTAACCCAAAACTGTCCACGGAGTTATATACCGACGCGAGCTCCGTCGGACTTGGAGCGGCCCTTATGCAAAAGGAAAACAACATCGCAAAACCAGTGGCTTATTTTAGCCGTAAAACCACAGAATATGAGAGCAATTACCATTCGTATGATTTGGAGACGTTGGCTATAGTGGAAGCTGTAGAGCATTTTCGGACCTACTTGTATGGTGTACACTTCAAAATATTTACGGACTGTAATTCGGTACGAGCGACGGCTCTAAAAAAGGACCTACATCCACGAGTTGCCCGTTGGTGGATGAAACTGCAGGACTACCAATTTGATATTGAATATAGACCTGGATGCAAAATGGGACATGTGGACTACTTGAGCCGGAATCCGATTATTCGAAGATTAGGAAGTTTGAGTACCGCAAGAAGCTTAAAACAATTTCAAGAAGAGGACGAATATAGCCAGTCCTTAGTTGCAACACCCAATAAACAGTTTAGGCAACATAATGGAATTGAATATTTTATTGACAAAACAAGGAACGGAAAAATCAATTTAAGATGCTATATACCAGATGCAGCTAGATTGCTCGTCATGAAAGTATACCACGACGAAGCCGCACACATTGGATATGAAAAGGCCCTTATCAGAATGAGAGAAATATTGTATTGGCCAAAGATGGCTCGCTCCATGGAAAAGTATGTAAAGAATTGCCGTTCATGCACTCTTGGAAAATCGCATACAGGCAGGAGGGCTGGACTGTATCAATGGGGAAGAGTGGCTGAAAAACCTATGGAAACGTGGCACATAGATCATGCTGGTCCATTAGTTAGATCACAAAATTGCACTGAAATATTGGTATCTGTGGACGCCTTCGCAAAGTATTGCATGTTCACCCCTATTCGGAATAAAACAGCAAAGAGCACCGTTTTAGGACTCAGAAAGCAGTTTGAAGAAACAGGTGTGCCAAAAAGAATCATTGCAGATCGCGCCAGGGCGTTCACTTCATTAGCGTTTAAAGAGTTTCTTCAGTCCCAAGGCGTGGAACTTCATTTAATCGCCACCGGGGTACCAAGAAGTAACGGACAGGTTGAGCGTACAATGCGTACACTCTTCAATTCAATGAGAAGTATGCTCACAGAAGAGAAAGAAGAACGATGGACTACAGCTGTACCGCAAATTCAATATGTACTAAATGAGACAGTGAGCTCAACCACTGGCTTTACACCCAATGCACTTCTGTTTGGCAAGAGACAAAGATGGCCAGCAGAAGAAGCGTTATTGGTCGATGTTCAACCAAAAGATGTAGAAGATAGGGAACTTATGAGGGAGAAAGCTAAACAACGACTAGAGAAAACTAAGATGAGCCAACAAATTAGATTCAACAAAAGCAGAAAAGAAGGTACAAATTTTGTAACCGGAGACCAAGTTGTCGTTGAGGACACCCAGGCAGCGGGGTCAGGCAAGTTAGGCAACAAGTATCTAGGACCATTTGAAGTCGTTCACGTTCTGGAAAACGACCGTTATGTGTTGAAAAGGGTAGACAAAAGGTCTATAGTCACCAGAGTTGCTGCTCTAGATCAATTGAGACGCTGGCCAAGGGACAATTGAGAATGACACGTTCATCTAATTTTGTTATGTTAAGGTTAGTACTGTTTTATGGACCATAAATGGTCAAGGACCATAAATGGTCAAGTATTAATTATTTTATGGACCATAAATGGTCAAGTATCACTGTTCTATGGACCATAAATGGTCAAGGACCATAAATGGTCAAGTATTAGTTATTTTATGGACCATAAATGGTCAAGTATCAACTGTTCTATGGACCATAAATGGTCAAGGACGATAAATGGTCAAGTATTAATTATTTTATGGACCATAAATGGTCAAGTATCAACTGTTCTATGGGCCATAAATGGTCAAGGACCATAAATGGTCAAGTATTAATTATTTTATGGACCATAAATGGTCAAGTATCACTGTTCTATGGACCATAAATGGTCAAGGACCATAAATGGTCAAGGACCATAAATGGTCAAGTATTAATTATTTTATGGACCATAAATGGTCAAGTATCAACTGTTCTATGGACCATAAATGGTCAAGGACCATAAATGGTCAAGTATTAATTATTTTAAGGACCATAAATGGTCAAGTATTAATTATTTTATGGACCATAAATGGTCAAGTATCAACTGTTCTATGGACCATAAATGGTCAAGGACCGTAACTGGTCAAGTATTAATTATTTTATGGACCATAAATGGTCAAGTATCAACTGTTCTATGGACCATAAATGGCCAAGGACCATAAATGGTCAAGGACCATAAATGGTCAAGGACCATAAATGGTCAAGGACCATAAATGGTCAAGTATTAATTATTTTATGGACCATAAATGGTCAAGTATCAACTGTTCTATGGACCATAAATGGTCAAGGACCATAAATGGTCAAGAATTAATTATTTTATGGACCATACATGGTCAAGTATCAACTGTTCTATGGACCATAAATAGTCAAGGACCATAAATGGTCAAGGATTAATTATTTCATGGACCATAAATGGTCAAGTATTAACTGTTCTATGGACCATAAATGGTCAAGGACCATAAACGGTCAAGGACGATAAATAGTCGGTGCAATAGTTTTCTTTTTGGACCTTCAATGGTCAAGGCCTTGTGTTGTCATTGGGCAATATCTGAATTTATGTTTCAGGTGGTGGGAATTAAATATTGGAGAAAATACGTTTGGCAGCTGAAATCACAACCAGGCACGAGGACTTGCCAAGACCAGGATGGCCGTGTTAGGTGTTTACCGTCACCCGAATACGTGAAGCCCGGCTTTGAAATAGTGGATCTAGTTTTTATACACCTAATCGAGGAAATCATGCGTGAGACCGGTCGACGGGACAATATTCGGCAGTTGACTTTGTAATATTTCATGCAAACGGTTGTGTGCAGTAAAGTGATTTTGTAGCAGTGATTTGTTTGTTTTATTGAGTTTTCTTTAATTGGATAACATATATTTATATAACTTCAACATTTGTCTACGGTTTATGAAGTGATATCTGCAAAAACTCTCATACTATGAATACACGCACACGTACTATGAATATGTAGAAAATTTAAACGTGTAATGTGAAGAAAGAGGTATGTTCTATCATAACACCCGTACTAATACTTTTGGTCACAGATTACTTTCTCTTGGTACGATAGATTATGCACTCCTTTCTCAGCTGATAATACACTTATGCCTATGCCTATAGCTAATGAAAAACTTACAAGTATATATCGACCCATACAACGAAGCCTATAGTAACTACATAGGGATTGCACTTGAGTTACGATAGTCTTCGTTGCATGGGTCGATAAATATATATATATATATATATATATATATATATATATATATATATATATATATATATATATATATATATATATATATATATATATATATATATATATATATATATATGTATACGTGTTAAGTTGTCACCTCCGGCATATAGAGCAGGCTACCTAGGCTCCGGGTGTTCCAGATTATATATTTTTGATCTGTTTGCATATTTTTAATGAGGGGAACTTTCGCTACGAGAGCATCAAAAGAGGGGAAACGATTTTTGATTTTTTAGTAGGTCATATATAAGGTACGTAAAGGGTACGAAGTGACCTCCGCAATTTATATATGAACGGACACTGGTGTGTCGCTGATAACTCCAGCGGTGTTGTCAAACCTACGGAGGTCACAATAGGCCATTAGTATATAGCATGTATATGATAGGCCGCAAACCCGCTTCTCACAAAATAAACACTCGCTTTTAGTAATAGTTTTAAAAATCATTTATTAAATATTTAGCACTAATATGAATAATATATATTACAGAGTATGATTAAGCATTACACGACAATATTCATGGGACTTGGTTATAGTTTCTAACAAAACATAATTGGTATTGTGAGGGCTTTTCTAAGGGTATTAAAATGTTTTTAACATTTTAGTTCTTGATGATTTTTTTTATTTATTATTTACGTCGGCCTTCGGAACGTAGGCCAATGTACAACGCTGAGGACACACTACAAATACAATGAATTGATGTGTGAAAGTTCAATTTAAATTTGTTAAGTAATTTTTGAGTTATATCGATACTAAACTAATAATTTTATACTTATTTCTTATCCCAGTTGAAGCTTTTTGCCAAAAAACAGAAAAAGAGCTGCCACCGCCGAGCCGTCAACCTTTATGCCTGGTCAGCGCTTTATTGTTAACCAATTCTTTACAAGCTTTCCATTGCCGTTTAAAATTGTACAAAGTCCGTTGTTGTGCTTGGTCTAAATACGTGCATTGACGGTAAAACCATGGAATAAATTGATTGGAATAAATAGAAACTGTTACTGAAAAAATTCGCGGGCACGTCAACCTTTATTTACCAAATACATACACATTTGTATACCCCCCAACCATTTACTGTGGTATGGTCTATTGAGTTTGACCAGAGTTGGGCATTTGGCAATCGAGTGATTGAGTAACAAGTGATGATTAAATTATATTAATTAGTTAAATTAATCATCACTCGTTGTGATGGGTTACGATTGGTCACTCATCGGATTGAGTGATGATTTTTTACTCACCACTCATAACTGCCGTACACGATTGAATATTCATCACTGATTACTCGCGATAACGCGCAAAAAGTGATGACTGTTCAATAGAAATTACAATGTTTTAAAACAGAATAGAAACTCGATATACTTACACACTGATGAAAGTAAAATAGAGGCGCGGATACAATTTATCATACAATCCTACAAAATCTAAGTCTTTAAACCAAAACTTACCTTTTTTTATAGATATGTGTTAAAAAAAATTGTCCGACATTTATTTTATTCGATATGGAGATCTGGCTTGATTTGTTCTGAATGAAGATTACTAAGAACACTTAGAGCCGCATTTATTTTTTTAGGTTAATTAGAGATAATTGCACTGTTGTTTTCACCAGACAGTGAAACTGAAAAAGAAAATTAAAAATGAAATAAACAATTATATAAATATAAACAAAACACTTCTTTGATTTACAAATTTTGAAGCGTAAAGAAAGAGGCATCTATGATTTCGCAGTTGAATAATCCACCTAATTACAGTATAGAATGCTTTCTTCAGTTTTCTTTTTAATTATGTCAAGAATTTTATGGCACGTTAGATACGTACACGTCATACACGTTCAACGTACATTCCAAATCACTTTTAATAGTACATTGGTGGTAACATTTTCAAACATTAATGAATTTTTATCGCGAATTTAGATTGCACACCATTTAAAGAATACACTGTAAAATCATGTAACAAAGAAATTCGAAAAATTAACTATTAACCAATGGTACGTCATTTTAAAGAGGAGAAATGAGTGCACTATAGAAAATAATTTGTGAAAAATATTGAAAGATGTACGCATGCGAGATTGTTAAAAAAAGTTTCCGATAATCGTGATATAATCGGCTTCGACGAGCCGATCGATTATTAACTGTGGAATCGTTAATTTTTCGAATTATTTTCTGACAGTTTTAGTTATATGCAATAAAATAATAATTCGTTTTTGAAAACGGTACACCAGATTGTACCCCTAATTAGTGGATCACTATTGAATCGGATATAGTTCAAAACAGTTATTATTAATGCATTTAGTTTCATTTAGCACATGAGTTCAATTCACTTTAGTAAAAATAAAAATATAAAACGTTTATTAAGGTAAGAATTTATTCTCTATAAAAATGCATAATTATTATAAGATAAAGCTGGATAAATTAAAACAAAGTATACACACATTACATTTACCGTAATGTGGGTTTACTTTGCTAATAAATTTATTAAATTGTATTTTCTTTTTAATATTTTTAAAACAATATTAAGCAGTCGCTACCGGCTGTCAATATTGAAACACTTGTTTCTACGACTAATGAGTGATAAGTGATTCTTACATTTGACGAGTAATGACTGAGTGACGAGTGATTTCATTAATCATGAGTGTTACTCATCTCGGGTTAGTTGCGTGCCGCCCAACTCTGAGTTTGACGCAAAATTATCGATTGGTCTGTCCGTCTGTCTGTGTACACGATAACAATGCAATTGTTTATTTTAGCACTGGTGTGTGGTAGTACTTTTTTATGCAGAACGATGCATAAAATTCAAAAAAATAATTCGATACAGGATGTTGCATTTAAAAAAAATACCTTTCTTAGGAAAACCTGTTTGCTATATTTTGTTGCAGATTATGACCAACCTGCACACAATTTGGATATGTAATCACGCTAATAGAACGCTTTTTAATTAATCATAATCTAAGCCAGCACAATAAAAGTAAAAACTGGTATTGAAATATACAATTTTTCTTAGACTCCTGTTTTTCCTTAAATATGCCATTAAATCTAAAAGTATAATATTTACGGTATGTAATGTTATTTTTCATTGTCGTAAAATTTTGCGAGGAATTAAAAATTGTGCCGAAATATAGGTTGTTCCATTTTACAAAACATAAGTTTAGTTTGGTACTGTGTTATGGAGCAGCCTGTATACACGATAATAGTTTTGAAATGTGCGCCTCGACTTTGTGTATATTGGTGTGAAATCAGTTTTAAAATATCTTCAGTAACAGAGGCACAATGTTCCAAGATCGCACTGTTGAGACCCCCTGTATATATTCACAATTCGTTGTGTTAGTTTTGAAGTATTTTGCCCCAAGAAAAATGGGAGTCGAACATACATCTTTCCCCGACTGTAGCTTGTTACCTTAATTGATATCTACATGGATATCTACATACCACTAAAGTTTACTGTGACAATAGGGTATTTATTTAAGATTATAAAAAACAATAAATAAGCTAAAACCCCAGGCACCCGGAGAAACTTTGACTACTGCTACACATTTTTGTATAATACAACTGCAAAGAGTAAACATTTCATGTCTATGTCTGCTTTTCATGTCTCAAATTTTCAAAAAACTGTATGTAATATTTAGTCGTATTAACTAAAAATTCTTGCATCACCTTTTTAATATTTCTACTTGAGTAATTGATTGAATAGGATTTGTGGTGAACACAAGAAAAGGTATGTGGAATTTATTGATGTAATAGCACCGCAAATAATTTATTTAGTTTTATTTCAAATAATATTTGCAATGTGCGTACACTAGAATAGTTGACATAAAGCAGCCTATGCCATTCAAAATAAATAACAAACGACAAAAACATGCGGGATGTAATTTTGAAATCAAAAAAGTCCGCCACGGCCTGGATTTGAACGAAAAACCTTTGATTCTCGCGTACCATGCACAACCCAACTGCGCCCGAGAGCAGAAATAAATACGAAAATACTCATATAATATATGTTTCTTGCGCTATCACCTCCGCAACGTTGCCAGCGTTTTTCGGATGTCACAGCGTACATTGTACGATACAAAACACGGAGTCATATATGCGGAGGTGACTTCGTAGGGGCCGTATCTAGTATAGGCGATACTAGCGCTCGTGATCTACGCTTGAACTAACATGACTTGTCAGTACATACATAATGGACGTTATCGGCTCCGACGCAATTTTTGGATTTGAGCTCCCTGAGCCACCTAGACCACATTTCCGTTGAAAACAAGGCGATACGTTGTCACCTCCGATTTTGGAGCCATCATCGTTATATATGAGGCGACAACGTACACTCTATCATACGCGTTGGAGCCGTACCACCCATATGTATATATATATATATATATATATATGTTGTATGTTTAAGTACGTTGACGACATTATCTGTGCTGTACCGGACAATAAGGTGGAGGAGATCTTGATGACTTTTAATGGTTACAACCCGCATTTGCAGTTTACTGTGGAAAGGGAAGTAAACTATGGGGTCCCATTCTTAGATTCTAAAGTTGTCCGTGACCCTACATCTAATGCAATTATTCTTGACTGGTATAGTAAACCCACTGCCTCTGGTAGATATATTAACTTCTACTCAAGCCACTCTATGAGCCAAAAGATCAACACCGTCTTAGCTATGAGAAATAGAGTTGCGTATATTATTAACAATGGTTACGCGAGATCTTTAGTGCAGAAGCTAATTTTCAATCGCCCTTTTCGCGACCATGCGACGGATGATGGTTGCAGTGTTGTCCAGGTCAATTTTAAAAAACTTACTCAGATTGACGGTCTTTCTTCCAAGCTGGTTAGTTTATTCAGAAATGAAGATTTTCGTGTTGTTATTGGCAATAAAAAAACTATCAATAATATTTTCTCTAACATTAAGGACCGAACCCCGCAAGCATTGAAATCTAATGTCATTTATTGCATTCCGTGCGGTGATTGTCCGTTAAAGTATTATGGTCAAACCGGTCAATGGCTCAAGTCACGCATTTGCTTACATAAAAGTGATACTAAGCTAAAAAGAAAAAACTGTGCAGTTGCACTTCATTCCATTGACTGTAACCATACTATGAAGTGGGACGATACCGAAATAATTACCATGGAAAATAATTATAAAGCCAGACTTTTTCTGGAAATGTTCCACATTCAGTCTAACAGAAATATCTGTATAAACTTTAAATCAGACACAAGCCAATTGAGCAATATATATTCCTTTTTAATTAACCACAAATTTAAAACTTTGCACGATGCGGTTGGTATTGGTGTTGGTGGCCCTGACGCTCAAATTTGAATTGTTTCGTTGTTTCTCACAGTGACATGTTTTCATAACCTGTAGGCGCTCATGCGGGAGACATGTGTCCACGTAGTGTTGTTTTGATTTTAAATTGTTTATATTGTGTTCTGTTGCTTTGACGCTTTGTTTGACTCGTTGGTTGATTGGATGCTGTGTCGTGTTGCCTCCGACAATGTTTAAATCTCCAAGCAAGCTTTATCCAACTCTGTTTGTAAGTGGAAACATTTTATTTTTGTGTTTTGTTCACTGTTTTTGGTTAAGTTGAATACTAATTGAAGCCTTTGGTCTATTGTAACCAGCTTGTTCCTGAGGAAGTTTTTAATTAAAACGAAAATTAGAACTTAGAAAAAAGGAGTTTCCTTTACATCGCCCGCCTGACCGGATTTCCCACGATATTGCTGACGTTTAAATTCAAAACGAAGACGGTCGTTATCTCCTCTCAACTATATATATATATATATATATATATATATATATATATATATATATATATATATATATATATATATATATACATATGGTTGCTACGGTGTGGGCTCCAACGCGTATGACAGAGTGTACGTTATCACCTCATATATAACGTTGATGGCTCCAAAATCGGAGGTGACAACGTATCGCCTTGTTTTCAACGGAAATGTGGTCTAGGTGGGTCAGGGAGCCCAAATCCAAAAAATGCGTCGGAGCCGATAACGTCCATTATATATGTACGGACAAGTCATGTTAGTTCAAGCGTAGATCACGAGCGCTAGTGTCGCCCATACTAGATACGGCCGCTACGAAGTTACCTCCGCATATATGACCCCGTGTTTGGTATCGTACAACGTACGCTGTGACATCTGAAAAACGCTGGCAACGTTGTGGAGGTGATAGCGCAAGAAACATATATTATATGAGTATGTATTTTCATATTTATTTCTGCTCTCGGACGCAGTTGGGTTGTGCATGGTATGCGAGATACAAAGGTTTTTGGTTCAAATCCCGGCCATGGCTGAATTTTTTTATTTCATAATTACATCCCGCTTGTTTTTATCGTTTGTTATTTATTTTGAATGGCATAGGCTGCTTTATGTCAACTATTCTAGTGTACGGACATTGCAAATATTATTTGAAATAAAACTAAATAAATTATTTGCGGTGCTATTACATCAGTAAATTCCACATACCTTTTCTTGTGTTCACCACAACTCTTATTGAATCAAGTACTCAAGTAGACATATTAAAAAGATGATGCGGGAATTTTTAGTTAATACGACTAAATATTACATACAGTTTTTTTTTTAATTTGAGACATGAAAAGACATCGACATGAAAATGTTTACTGTTCGCAGTTATGTATCATACAAAAATGTGTAACAGTAGCCAAAGTTTCCCCGGGTACCTGGGTTTTTAGCTTATTTATTGTTTTTTGTAATCTCCAATAAATACCCTATTGTCACAGTAAACTGTAGTGGTAGGCCTGAATAGTACATCACCTAGTTTAGCTTATCATTGTAGATATTAATTGAGGTAACAAGCTACAGTCGCGGAAAGATGTATGTTCGACTCCCATTTTTCTTAGGGCGAAATACTTCAAAACCTACACAACAAATTCTGAATATATACAGGGTGTCTCAACAGTGCCATTTTGGAAGATTCTGCCTCAGTTAATGAAGATATTTTAAAACTGATTTCACTCATATATACACAAAGCCGAGGAGCACATTGTAAAACTATTAGCGTGTATACAGGCTGTTCCATAACATGGTACCAACGTAAACTTATGTTTTGTTAAATGGAACAACCTATATTTCGGCACAATTTTTAATTCCTTGCAAAATTTTACGACAATGAAAAATAACATAACATACTGTAAACTTTACACTTTTTGATTTATTTCTAAGAAAGATTGTATATATCAATACCGGTGCTTAATTTTATTGCTCTGCCATATCCAAATTGTGTGCCGGTTGATCATAATCTGCAACAAACTATCGCAAACAGGTTTTCCTAAGAAAGATAATTTTTTTTAATGGGAGACCCTGTATTGAATGATTTTTTTGAATTCTATGCATCGTTCTGCACAAAAAGTACTAGCACACACCAGTGCTAAAATAAACAATTGTATTGTTATCGTACACACAGACCGATCTATAATTTTGCGTCAAATTCAGAGTTGGGCATCACTCAACTAACCCGAGATGAGTAACACTCATGATTAATGAAATCACTCGTCACTTATTACTCGTCAATCATAAATCTAAGAATCACTTATCACTAATTTATCGTAGAAACAAGTGTTTCTATTTTGACTGCCGGTAGCGACTGCATGATATTGTTTTAAAAATATGAAAAAGAAAATACAATGTATTAGCAAAGTAAACCCACATTACGGTAAATGTAATGTGTGTATACTTTGTTTTAATTGATCCAGCAATCAGAAAGGCAATTTACAATTGCCTATACGTATCAAACATAAACTATATGATAAATATCTGGGGTGAAACAAAGCAGAACAACATAACCAAATTGCAAATACAACAAAATAAAATACTCAAGACACTATATTCCTTAGACAGAAGAACACCGACACTTGATGTACATAATATTGCAAACGAACTAACAGTGCAACAGATGACACTCCTTCACAAAATAATACTTATTTACAAAATTGACAAGCAGACTATAAAAACTCAGATAAAGCTAACAAAATCAGATCAAATCCATGGACACAAAACAAGAAACATGACACACATTCGATCAGAGAGATCTAGAACTTCTCGATATGCTCCTTTTGTCCAAGGCAATACACTGACAATGTACAACAAGCTACCAAATGATATAAGACAATTAGAGTATAGACCTTTCAAGATGAAAATAAAAGCATTGCTACTGCAAAGAAAAATATAGGACGTTATTACCAGCTCAAACAATCCAAAACAACTGTACCCTCGATACCATTAGCCCGAGATGGATGTCTTATCCCAATCCCGAGGTGAAGTTAGAGGGAGAAGAGTTTCACCTACCATGACATATAATTGTTTATTATATACATGAGTTGTGATGTGCATATATATTATATATATATTTGTTTAATAAAAAAAAAATTCTTTATCTTATGATAAATATGCATTTTTAAAGACAATAAATATTTACCTTAATAAACGATTTATATTTTTGCTTTAACTAAAGTGAATTGAACTCATGTCCTAAATGAATCTAATTTTTTTTTTTATTTTGTTCAAACACAGAGTGTTTGTGGCATAACACCTAGTCAATGACTAACAAGTTATTTTCACTTAACCTAGACTGATAATATAATGAGTATTTATACAATTTTGCCCATTGGCTCAAGTTGTTTTAGTCTGACAGTTTTTACCACTCAAGTAGACGGCGGTTGTTTTCACTTACACTTGTTTTCATGTTTCACATACTGTGAATACACTACGGGTGCTCTGCTTTTAATCACTCCCGCACTAGTTCGAATGGTTTAGTTCTTTTCAGCCGACGCACTAGCGCACTGTTGTCTAGCAGCTGGATGGCTTCAAAGTTGTCGTGGTGGAGTAGACGATCCTCGTGCTTCTTAGCAAATTTTGATATTTCGCTAGTTACCATTTCCATGCGGAGGTCCCGATGAAGACTGGTGTTTTTGATGTACCATGGTGCACCAACAATGGACCTGAGTACTTTATTTTGGAACCTCTGAATGAGGTTGATATTGGACTGCCTTAGTGCACCCCCATAACTGTATTCCATACACCCATACTGGCTTTAATAATTGCTTGTATAGTAGGAGCTTATTTTGCACTGACAGGGCTGACCTCCGTCCCATTAGCCAATACATTTTGCGGAATTTTAGGTCGAGTTCGTTCCGCTTTTTCTTGACATGTACTTTCCATCTAAGCTTGGCATCCAGTGTCATGCCAAGGTATTTCGCTGTATCCGTGTATGGAATATCGTTCCCATTAATGGTTACTGGAATATAGTTAACTCTCTTATTGGTGTAGTTTACATGCGTGGATTTTCCTTCATTTAGTTTGATGCGCCATTTCTTTGTCCAAAGGTTGATTTTGTTTGCAGGTATCTGTAATTTTTCAGTTGCTTCTTCGACACTGTCACTAATCGCCAAAATAGCCGTGTCGTCTGCAAATGTTGCCACTGTGGTTTCTCCCGGAACAGGAATATCATAAGTATACAGTAGGTACAAAAGAGGTCCCAATACACTTCCTTGTGGTACTCCGGCATTGATATTGCGTAGCGAGGAGTATTCGTCATCCTGTTTCACCCTGAAGTGGCGATCTTTCAGGTATGATTTTAACAGTTCTGTAAATTCACTAGGAAGCTGCTGTTCCAGTTTCACGAAGAGTCCATCATGCCACACCTTATCGAAAGCCTGAGCCACGTCTAAAAATATTGCTGAGCAAATTTTCTTTTCCTCAAGAGCCTTTTCTATAACATCGGCAATTCGGTGTACCTGGTCGATTGTTGAATGTCGAGCTCGAAAGCCGAATTGAATTGATGGAATAGTTTGATTTTTCTCAAGAATTGGGTATATTCTCTTGATAAGTAATTTTTCAAACAGTTTTGAAATGGTTGGTAACAAAGATATAGGTCTGTAGGAGGCTACATCATTTGGCGGTTTACCGGGTTTGGGTATCATGATGACCTCAGCCACTTTCCAGAATGAGGGCACATATCTTAACCTAAGTGCAGCGTTGAACAAATTTAACATCTTTAAAATGAATCTAAATGCATTAATAATAATTGTTTTGAATTCTATCCGATTCTATGGTGATCCACTTATTAAGGGTACATTCTGGTGATCCATTTTCAAAAATGAGTTATTATTTTATTGCTTATTCTGATTGCACAACATTTAAAGAATACATTGACTGTAAAACTGTCAGAAAATAATTCGAAAAACTAACGATTCTATAGCCAAAAGTCGAACGGCTCGTCGAAGCCGATTATATCACGATTATCGGAAACTTTTTTAACCATCTCCGATACGCACATCTTTCAATATTAGTCACAAATTATTTTCTATAGTGTACCCACATTTCACCTCTTTAAAATGACGTACCATTGGTTAATAGTTAATTTTTCGAATTTCTTTGTGACGTTATTTAACATGTGTATTCTTTAAATGTTGTGCAATCTAAATACGCGATGAGAAATCATTAATTTTTGAAAATGTTACACCAATGCACCATTAAATGTGATTTGGGATATACGTTGAATGTGTACGAATCTAACGTGTCATAAAATTTTTGATATAATTAAAAACGAAACTGAAGAAAGCATTCTATACTGTAATTAGGGAGATTATTCAACTGCGAAATCAGTTATGCCTGTCTTTCTTTACACTTCAAAATTTCGAAATCAAAGAAGTGTTTTGTTTATATTTATATAACTGATTTTTTAATTTTTCACTTTCACGGTATAATGTCTGGTGAGAACAACAGTGCAATTACTTCTAATTAACCTGAAAAAATAGATGCGGCTGTAATTGTTCTTAGTAAATTTAATTCAGAACAAATCAAGCCAGAACTCCAAATCAACATAAATGTCGAACAAATTTTTATAACACATATCTATAAAAATGTAAGTTTTGGTTTAAAGATTTAGATTTTGTGGGGTTGTATAAAAATTGTATCCGCGCCTCTATTTTATTTTCATCAGTGTGAAAGTATATCGAGTTTCTATTATGTTTTAAAACAGTGTAATTTCTATTGAACAGTCATCACCCATTATACGTTAATCGCGAGTAGTAAGTGATGAATATTCAATCGTGTACGGCAGTTATGAGTGGTGAGTAAAGAAATCATCACTCATTCTGATGAGTGACCAATCGTAACTGATCACAACGAGTGATGATTAATTTAACTCATTTAAATAATTTTATCATCACTTGTTACTCAATCAATCGATTACCAAATGCCCAACTCTGGTCAAACTCAATAGACCATACCACAGTAAATAGGGGGGGGGGGGTTATAAAAATGTGTATGTATTTGGTAAATAAAACTTGGCGTGCCCGAGAATTTTTTCAGTAAGTTTCTATTTATTCCAATCAATTTATTCCATGGTTTAGCGTCAATGCACTATTTAAACAAAGCACAACAACGGACTTTGTACCATTTTAAAAGGCAATAGAGAGCTTGTAAAGAATAGGTTAACAATAAAGCATGAAGGTTGACGGCGCGGCGGTGGCAGTTCCTTTTCTATTTTTTGTCAAAAATCCCTAAATGGGGTAACAAATAAGTATAAAATTATAAGTTTAGTATCGATATAACTCAAAAACTACTTAATAAATTTAAATTGGACTTGTACACATAAATTTATTGTATTTGTAGTCTGACCTCAGCGTTGTACATTGACCTACGTTGCGAAGGCCGACGTAAAATATATAAATAAAAAAAAATCATCAAAAAATAAAATAATAACTAGTTGGGTATTTTGACTTACATCGCGACAAAACATATAAATAGGGTAAGTAGTTGTTGCACGATAACCATATTACACTTAGAACTTAGTTAACCGAGTTAAAAACATTTTAATACCCTTAGAAAAGTTCTCATAAAACCAATTATGTTTTGTTAGAAACTATAACCAAGTCCCATGAATATTGCCGTGTAATGCTTAATCATCGGCTGTGATATATATTATTCGTATTAGTGCTATAAATATTTAATAAATGATTTTTAATACTATTACTAAAAGGGAGTGTTTATTTTGTGAGAAGCGAGTTTACGGCCTATCATATACATGCTATATAATAATAGCCTGTTGTCACCTCCGTAGGTTTGGCAACACCGCTGGAGTTATCAGCGACACATCAGTTTCCGTTCATATATAAATTGCGGAGGTCACTTCGTACCGTTTGTATACCTTATATATGACCTACTAGAAAATCAAAAATCGTTTCCCCTCTTTTGATGCTCGCGTAGCGAAAGTTCCCCTCATTAAAAATATGCAATCAGATCAATAATATATTATCTGGAACACCCGGAGCCAAGGTGGCCTGCTCTATATCCCGGAGGTGACAACTTAACACGTATACATATATATATATATATATATATATATATATATATATATATATATATATATATATATATATATATATATATATATTACACATACGTACATATATCAACAGCACAGGGATCTGATAACTGATAACGTATAAGAAAATAAAAAAAACACTTAATAAGTTATTCTTTATTTACCAATTTGTAATTCATATATTATTTATAAAAGACAATTAGATAACTTAGGCTTTATAATATTATATAGCTTTATTAATATAATATTATGTATAATGTCAACAGAAAATCACAAAAATGTTGATCCTCGCTATCATTAGTCTCGCATATGGGTCGTAATGCTTGTTCGGTTCTTGGGGTGTAATTTCAATAGAATCTGCGGTTTGTCGTCTTGAACATAAATTCTGCACACACTTTGGGCCCACCCACACTTTGCACTTGAGAAGAAAAACATCTGGACTCATCTGGTTGACAAGGTGTCCCATTATACATTTCTCATATAATACTATAGATGTCTTCCAGTAATATTACCAAGAAATTTGATGAAAAATCGGTAATCTTCAGCATACCTCGATGATTTTATTGTCAGTTCATGGAAATTATGAAAATTAGTGATGACATCTCTTGTCTAGAAATCATTTTCGATAAACAAAATAGTACGTCAGGATTTTGATTCTCCGTCATGTAATTTGAATCCAATTACAAAACCCGTAATGAGCTTCTACATCATACCATACTTGTAGCTTGAATTCTATGGTAGTAGAATGGATAAAACAGCACTGTTTATATCTATTTTCTGCTAGTTAACCTAAAAATTGGAGTTTTTAATAAAATAATATGTAGTATACTTCTTTAGGCACAAACCTGATTGATATCTGATAGAATAATAGCATGTTTCTCTAATCTCCTCATTTCGATTGGAATACTGCTTTGTGCGGTGTTTTCATTTTCAGATTATATCTGATTTGTAGGTTAGAGCTCTCCAAACAAATTGGCCAGTAAAATATAAATCTGAATTTTAGCCAGTTACATACTTTTTTTAACTATAGTCTCTTTTTATGGGTACATGGTAGAAAGAGATAGACCAACATTACTATCTTCGTCTAATGATGTCTAGTTCTCGAGAACACCGTAGATGGCCACACTGTCTAGACTAGAATATGGATGGAAACATTGGTAAAATACGACGCGGATTCATGACCAGTGTGACTTTATTTCTTTTCATTTATTTGAAGTTTTTCAAATATTACATTGACGTAAAGTGAAACTACGGCGCAGTAGCGCCAAAAACATAATTCAGATGTTATTCGTAAAATCACGACATCCAATTATACGTCTATCTTTGAGCAGCTATTGTTTAAAATTGGGCATGGGTATAATAAGTATCGAGCAACTGCGATCAAGAATACTTCATTTAGATTGTTGTAATCTTATACTATTCTATCATTATTCAATAATAAACCCATACGGGCATTGAACAGTTTAAATAATTGGACCAATAGGGGACTACCAGAACAGTCCTGAAGTTAGGCTGAACCAGCCTCTTAACCTGCTTCCAGTAATAATATTAGTTTACTTAATACCTGAACCCCCCCGCCGAAATAAATACGACCGTAACCCGTTATTTCCAGTCTATAGCATTTTCTTGATATATGTAAATGATTAATGGTTACTTTATTAAATCATCGTATTTTATTCCGACGAATCCAGGAGCTACAAGGTACCTACAACAGGGTTACCTATATTTATTGTGTAACGCCTCAACACTGCACCAGAGAACGAGGTGCGTTGCAATCTTAGATACCGGGGCAAAAACTGCTTCTTAACGCCCGCGAGGGTTTTAAGGATTCTTAACGCCCGCGAGGGCTTTAAGGATTCTTAACGCCCGCGCGGGCATTAAGGGTTGCTATGGTTATATGTCAAATATATCAAATATTTGTCATTCAAATTGTAAATTTTAAGTCATCAATGTCAATTATTGGCGATTAAGGTTATAAGTTTGACAATTAATTGTCTGTATTGTCAAGACTCCGAATTGTTTGTATTGTTATTCAACTCCGTAGATACGCATGTCACTTCATAACGTCAAAATATTTATGAATATTATTTAAACGGAGGAACAAAACTATTGTAGGACATAAAATTTACTTGATGTTTATACCCTCGGGCGACTTAAAAAGCTCGAGGCCCGATAGGCCCGAGAACGATCACTTTCGGGGCATAAACATCCGTGTAATGCCCTTGGTACATAAAAAACTATTCTAACTCAGATAGTCAATTAAATAAAATGCAGGGTTGCAGTGGTTCCAAAGTAATTTATTTAGTTTTTCTGGCCTTTTTTCTGGCCAGAAAAACAAAATAAATTACTTTGGAACCACTGCAACCCTGCATTTTATTTAATTGACTATTTACACCAAAGAGCATGGAGAGAATTATAGCATCACTAACTCAGATAAGCATGAAGCAAATCTGATATCAGATTTTCACCATTGAACGTCTAGATAAAAAATTATAACAGTATATTATAAAACTTTCGTTTATGTATATTTATAGTCCGCCACAGTGAGAATCCTGTTTTTATTATGTTGAACCCGTCCAAAACCGTCGCGACCAGTTTGTGAATATATGTTTTGTACCGTCAATGCAAGGGTCAAGATATTACTGATAAACCTGTAAATAAACCAGAACAACCACGATCGCTTCGTGTATTTATAACTTGCTCGTCACTCCGAGAATCCCGACTTTGACTTTCGCGAACCTGTGCAAATCGACCTTGTTCGCTAGACAAGTTTTGAAAACCCGAAATCGAGGCTGGAAAGAGGTACATTTGACGTAAAATACAGGCTGATAATTAAGCAGCGGGTAATTATGTTTGCGATAGAGCAAAAATCAAAAAGGGCTTTAGCGAATGAAATTACAGCGCCTATAAAGAAGGTACTTTTAGAATTTATGTCGTCAACTCAGGGCCGTGTTAACACAAAACTGCGCCCGGGGCAAAAACAGAGCGAACGCGCCCCCCCCCCCCCCCATTTTTGCAAAAATTACTTAAATTGCTAATTAAAAAATTGCTGTAAATGTAATACAATCAAAAATAAAAGTCCGAATAAAGAATAAATAATATATAGTAAATGGTGATATCCAGGCGGGATGTAAATTTTTAAATAAATTACAGCCACAACCTGGATTTGAACCAGGGACCTTTGTGTCGCTAGCACAATACTCTACCAACTGAGCTATTGAGGCCTATGAGGTCCCTGGTTCAAATCCAGGTTGTGGCTGTAATTTTTAATTTATTTAAAAATTTACATCCCGCCTGGATATCACCATTTACTATACATTAATCATTACGGTAAGTCCGGAAAGATACGGGATGTCCGTATGTTCATATCTAGTTATAATAAATAATATATTGAAATAGGTACATACGCTTACATACGCATCCTACCGAAAAAAATAAAACATCTTTCTACACATAATAAGATATCATTAATGAATAAAAAGAACATGTTACTTAATGAAAAGAACAATCTATGTGTATTGGGTACATTCTAGTGTAACAGTTTCAAAAATGAATGTTCTTATTGCATATTTTGATTGCACAACATTTAAAGCATACACAGTAAAAATTTCAGAATTTAATTCGAAAAATTAACGTTTCCATCGCCGAAACTGGAGCGGCTCGCCGAGACCGATTATATCTCGATTATCGGAACCTTTTTTACCACCTCTAAAACGTTCATCTTTCAATATTTTTTTAGAAATTCTTTCCAGTAGTATATCCACATTTCTCCTCTTTAAAATGACGTATCATCTATTGTGATAAGCTTAATAGTTTTGGAGATATCGATAACAAAATGAAACCTTGTTCACGAAACCTTGTTTTGTTGGGCGGTAGAAACAGTTTCGCAAAAACTAACGGGCCGATTTAAAAAATTCTTGCGGCATTGTATTCGCGGATTGACTTACTATCGCGCAAACTAGGATTATTAAAAATATTAATAGTTGTGGAAGTGACAGGGCCTTTTAGAAAAAAAGATAAAAAAGGGGAAAAAATTATTTTTCCAAATAAGTTGGATAAAATATTTAATTATTGATGAAACCGGTGTATTCTAGGTGAATAATATGGTCAAACCTATAATATTAATTTGACAAAATATGTCGTTAAACATTTTCATCTGGTGTATTCTAGTTTGCTCGATAGCGAGTCAATCCACAAATGCAGGAATCCACGAATCATCCCGTAAGTTTTTGCGAAATTGTGTCAACCGCCCAACGAAACAAGGTTGCGAGAAACCAGCCTTTAAATTGTAGACGTGTACCGACGTTCCCGAACTTTTAATCTTGTCCACTCATTATTTTTATCGGATTCACCAAAAATTTTAAGCTTATCTCTATAACTGATACGTTATTTTGGGGGGAAATGTGTATACTGCAGAAAAGAATTTCTGAAACATATTGAAAGCCGTATTGTGGGTGGTTAAAAAAAGGTGCCAACAATCGACATAAATATGTCGATTGATATTTCGAATAAAAATTTCTCTTCCTGAAATTTTTACAGTGTATTCTTTAAATATTCCGTAATAAAATACGAAATAAAAAAATCGTTTTTTGAAAATGCAAATGCAGGATGTATCCGTATTAATATAAAATAAGGATAAATATGTCTCCATGTCTTTATATGACTTTTTATTTTCTTAGCCTTCAAAGCGGCAAAATCATCAATTATTTTTTCCATATCTAATAATCGAGCAACACTACATTCGATTGAAAGCAAACTTAAGTTGGCAAGCCTGTCCTGAGCCATTGTAACTCTTAAATAATTTTTTACCAATTTAAGTTTGCTGAAAGACCTTTCGGTGATGCAGCAGTTACCGGTGTACTAAGAAATATTCGATATGTAGTTACCATGTTCTTATAATTGGCAGTTAACTCAAATTTATGAATTAATTGGAGGATTTATATGTGTTATCATTTATCATTTAGACACCGAAATAATTTTTTTGCACTTAAAATTTCACACAGAAAATGTTGCCCGTTTGAATCACTCCCATATTTCCTTGTAAGGTTCAGAGTATGTTTTTTAATAGTTTCATCATCATGTGAAATAATGTTCGAACCACTAAGGAAAGCAAAATCTTGTGGAATCAGACGAAGTTTTTCAAATCTCCATGTAAGTTGCTCCATTATTGTGTCAATAGGCTCGATATATATATTAAACGAAATTTTTCTGATTCGTTTAAATCGGTATCTCTACTTTAATACTGTACCCATGTTTAGTACTATTTTTGTAGGTTCAGTAATAAATAATTCCACATCTGCGCAACATGTAAAAATAGCTACTTATATTTTATTTTATTTTGCATTTATAAATTCGTTTTAATAATTCCTTCATTATGTTTTTTAAAAACACTTTTTATAAATATGCTCCTTCCCTTCAGGGTAGGATTTTGGCGCCCCTGAAACTTGGCGCCCGGGGCGGGCGCCCCCTTCGCCCCCCCCTCTTAACACGGCCCTGCGGTCAACTATTTTACATTTTGGTAGGATGTTTTAATCTAGATCAAAATTATAAAATTTTGAATAGGCCCAGATAACAAACATAACCGCAAAATGTCAGCACAATTGCATCATTCCATCATTTCGTGAATGCACGCAAGCCGGGCGATGCGTCCGGGATTGCGAGTCAGTAAGCCGGCCAGGCGTGGTATACGCACCCAAACGCTAGAAAATTTCAGGCATAATGCTAAACGAGGCACGCGGACGCGGATAAAAAGTAGTGTGCAACGCAGCATGGCAGCAACAACTTCGTGCATCGTGCCGTCAAATAATCGCAAATTTTGATGAATTTACATAGGTTTTCTATATATATACTAACTGATTTTTTTAAAAACTTATATAGGTAGATAAATGAAGGAGTACAAGACAACTTTTAAGTATTTTTTATTATATAGAACATTTTTATTATGTATAACATTTATTATGGGAACAATAACATACATTTTGTAATATTTTTAAACTATTTCATCTTCATCTATTTCATCGTCCGCCTCATCGCTTATTTCCGAACGATATGTGGCGTATTGTTCCAATTGCTGGATTCTCGCCAGAACTTCATCTTCTGAGTCTATTTTATCTGCGTCATCTCTCAGATGTTCGGAGTTGTTTGTGTGACATCATTCCCATCCTCTTTATCGGTTTCTTTGCTTTTCTTTTGGCTATTCCTCTACCGCTGTTTCGTTGTCCTTATGACCTCCAGCATTTCAATCTTAAATACTTACGTGCGGAAAAAAATTTAACCTAACTAATAATAAAATTTCAAAATAGTCTACAATCACGCGAAAGAAAACAAAATGCACACGCACACACTCGGCAAATACGAAAAACTCAATTATAAACACTCTGATAAACACGTAACCACATAACTAAAACACACGTTGCTTGAACAGTTCCGAAACAAGATGGCAGAATGGCCAGGCGTGGGTCTCGTATACCGGTAAACGGCATGTACGATTACCAGTCGCGCATGTGCAAAGTCGCAGTGTGGCCACACGACTTTTGGGAATACGATTGGGAATACGAAGAAACGCATTCATAAATTTGTTAGGTTTTAATTTGAAATATACGGTCATGTAGTCATGTTCACTTATATGGAGGTTTAACTGCTATAATTATAACTGTAATTGTAAATAAGTCGTCAAACGGAATCAAAACAAATCAAATACATACTGCAACATGCAGTCATCGGAGCGTCATTTTGTGCGTAGTTTTTCAGCGGGTAGCGTACGCATTGCTTGCATACGATATACGAAATCAACACGACGTAGATATTTTCCTGCGTTTTTTACTACATAGGCTGCGTGTCAAGCCATGCGTATAGCGTGACTCGCACGATTGTTATCTGGGGGCTAAGAAAAAATAAAAAAAAATACTTCAACTGTTGCTATTAAATATGAACATCTACTACTGGAGGATGGTTCCAAGTTTTCACATTGGGTTTTCTTCTGAACGACGAAATTTATCACGATACTCGCAGAAATATCGAGGAACTGCGGTCAATGCTATTCCGGGAAAACAGTTAGAAGAGCATTACAACATGTAGAAAAGCGGGCACGGTTTTATGACTTCAAGAAAATGGCGACCTATTTGAACATTTACTTTAAAAATAACCTTTTTGTTGTATAAACTTGCTTCTTTTACAATCTAAATGTTGTTAATCCAAAGCACTCTTGGTCTGCACGACAAACAACGAAAAAATGTATTTTTTTATTATTACACCATTGTTTTAAAAAATAATGCCAACATGTTATACATTGCAGAAATGAGAAAAAATACGACTATCGGAAAATGTCAAAATTCAACATGGCGCCCATAAGAAAAACAAATGTTGGCCATGGTTACGCCGCCATCTTTGATGTTATTTAAAATAAAAAAATAACACTGAATTCTTTGTTAAAAAGTAAAGAATGTTTTTGTTTCAAATGTCTAACTACTCCTGGTTTTGAATAAAAAAATTAAAAACGATATCTTAACATTTCAGTTTTTTGCGGATATCTTCAAAATGATAGGTTAAATTTGCTTTCAGATAATTGATCAACACAAAAATACGAAACTTCGCAAAAAAAAAACAAACATAGGCTCTATCTCCCCTAATAAGCGAGATCCCCATGGTGAGGCTCGAAATTGTATCACCCGGTATACTAGAAAGGACACTCACTAACGTTTTATACTTTTGTTTAACTTCGTAGATAATTCATTTAGACACTACATACGAATAAATACGTGCGTTCGCTGTCAGCTATGAATACCGACTGACTTCATAGGCAAGGCAACTAACATAACATGCATTCTTGGTTGCATACATAACACTTCTCCTCGCTAACAATAATAGAGTAGACTTGCAAATCTAACCTAAATGGTCTTTTTATAATTCTACCGGATTTTCTAACTTTATTATCAATAACAGTTTGAGCGTTTACTTTAGCTTGGGTTGGAGAGGAGAGTTTGAGAGGATTAGGACTACCTTGCTCAGGTTGATCGGTTTGATCTTGAATCGGGCTTTCTTCTATTATAGCTAATTGGAGTATCAATGGGGAGTCCTTGATCCTGTCCTTCCTCTCTAGTAACTTCTTCGCAATTTGTTGGTTCCAGAAATGACTTCCTAATGAGTAATGTGGTCCGCATGCATCAAGTTCATTCCCTCATGTTCTTCTAACCAACCACACTAAATATACAAGACTCACTTGTTTGAATATAAGTCCTTTATTGTAGGTGCATTTCTCCAGCCCCACCATGGTGGATTTTGAAATATCACTATACACCAAAGTTTTGTGTCGAATTGTCCCGTAAAAAAAAGTTTTGTTCCTTTTTCGTTCGCGAGATATAGCCATTTCTTTGAGGAGGGGCTGGGGAAATACCAGCCCCACCACATTGGAATTTTGAATTTCGTTTATGCCAGAGTTTTTAGTTAGTTTTGTGTCGTTCTGTTCCGTTGAGAAAAAGTTTCGTTCCGACCTATTTCCGGAGATATAAGCAATTTTCCGAGGGGGGGGCCAGAACAGCTTTCTTAGAATTTTGAAATTTTTTCGATGCCAGACTCATGTATTAGTTTTGTCCGCTTTATTTTTGAAGATACAAGCAATTTTCCGATGAGCGCTTTCAGCTTACGTTCTCATGCTATCTGTTATCAGAGCCGAGCAGAACTTGGGCAACTGGTGACACCTGAGTCATGGAGCGGCGTTTGTCTAGCAATAGCACCTTCGAATATAACACCGTACTCCAAAGAAGTCCGCTTACCTCGAAACCGTAGTAACATTGGCCCATGAAATAATTCGATATGCCGCCACGAGAAAGAATGACAGTAAAAGTTACGGCGATTCAACGATCGCACGCTCAGGCATGACTCAGACGACCAACTACAGCGACGACAGTGACGTACGCTTTGTTTTATACTATACTCGACGGACGGATAGTGCGTAAATAACTTGTCCCTATAATATCAAATGATTTTAACAATCATTTGTATTAATAATAATTATTTATTTAACAAGATATTACTGTTAACATTTGCTATTACTACTTCTCCAAATTTTTGATAGTCAATGATGTTCTTTTATAAGTTAAAATAACTTTTCCGTCGATCATTAAATTTTATGAGTCAGTTAAGTGAATAGGACATGCAATTAAATAACTCTATTAATGCACGATTTCTATTAATGCATGAGTTGTTATAGCCAATCACACGACGTAAAGACGACGTTTGATTGGCCAATCGAACATATTTGAAATGAAACCTTCCAATCAAAAAATACCGCGCTCTAGAACAGTCAGTGTCAAATTACATAAATTGCCATGTAATCTAAAAAGACATTGGCGAAGAAAAGTCTATGTAGACGACGCTAGAAGAATGCGATCGACGAAACAATTTTGTAGCCAACTTGAATATTAAACGGCTATTTATGATCTCAACAATTAACGCTCGAGCGTTAAACAGTCTCGATCATTAACCGCTCTTTTTAATATACTTGTTGGTTAAATAACTATTAAAAGTCGAAAAGCTTCTCTCAACGTCACAGCTTATTAATGGGGCATAAGTAAAGTAATGCGCATGTAATTGATATTTTTCGCAATTTGTAAAATTATTTGTCATACAAAATTCTTGAACTATTCTGAGATTGGGATTTCTATCTAATATAACGTCAACTTTATTAGTTAAAAGTTCACACATTTCTCCCGGAACCGATTTCAATTTATTTAATATTTTGGTCAATTTTGCTATCGATTCTCTCACTTTGATGTTACGCCCTTCGAAATATTTAATGTTAGCAATTAAAAACGAGAAATTCCTATGAATAAATTCCAGTTGCTCTTTAAGGGAAGGTTCTTTTAATAATTCTATAATTAATATATAAAAATATATGTAAATGATGCAAGGTTTTTGCACAAAGCTTTTATTCTATATAATTTAATATGCAATATAAATATTTCATACTATTAACGGCTAAACGTACAATAACCAGCATCGAAAAGAAAGAAAACAGCGAATAGGACCGCTGTGGTTGCGCGCGTGACCCTAGTCACTTCTCGGTCTACCCGCCACTGGAATAACCCCGCAAAAACTTAAGTTGCCCGATCTCTGCTCGGCATCGTCATTAGTGATCCGTTGACTATTATTATGGTAACTAACGCTCATTATGTTTTTGCTGCGTGTGGTCTGTACCTATTGTCTCTGTTACAGTTCCTGAGGAAGTTGGAATAAGCCAACGAAATATTGAACACTAATAAAATTGTCAATTAACACGGAGTAAAGAATTTTTACGCCCTTTTTCCCAAAAACACACCAATTGTTACGTATAGTAGAGCAAAAAACAAAATCAACTAATTAATTACTATTACGTACACATCAGGCTAAATATATGAGACAAGCATAAATTAGTGCAACATGTATTATTAAATAATAGTACATGCTGCACTAACTCATGCTAAATTAGAAATGCACTTCTCTAAATAGAAAATAAACTTCTTCCGGGTATTATGTATTATTATTTTAAAATATACTTATACACAACATAAAATTACTCTCTAAAATAGCTTAAAAAATTTTTACTCATTCTTATATTACTTATACCGTTTTTAACCGATTAGCAGGGATTTTTTAGCCGCCATGGGAAAATTACCTATACCTTCGAAAGTAATACGGAACAGAACTAACTTAAAACTTTCGTACCGAGAAAATTTCAAATTTCCAAAAAGCTCCTCTGGTCTCTCCTCTGAAAATAGGTCATATCTCGGAAAATAGGTCGGACCAAAACTTTCTCTCAACGGAACAAAACGATACAAAGCTAACACAAAACATTGGCATCGAGAAAATTTCAAATTTCCAAAAAGATTTTCCGCCCCTCCTCGAAAAATAACTTATATCTCGGGAAATAGGTCGGAACAAAACGTTCTCTCAACGGAACAAAGCGATACAAAGCTAACACAAAACTTTGGCATCAAGAAAATTTCAAATTTCCAAAAAGTTTTTCTGGCCCCTCCTTGGAACCTTACCTATATCTCGGGAAATAGGTCGGAACAAAACGTTCTCTCAATGGAACAAAACGATAGAAAGCTAACACAAAACATTGGCATCGAGAAAATTTTAAATTTCCAAAATGCTCTTCTGGCCCCTCCTCGGGAAATAGCTTAAACCTCGGGATATAGCTTATACCTCGGAAAATAGGTCGGAAGAAATTTTTTTATCTGCGGAACAAAACGATACAAAGCTAACACAAAACTCAGCTTGGAACAATTTTTCTCAACGGAAAAATTCGATACTGTGCTAACATTGACCGTTGGCATGAAAGAAAACTCCAATTTCCAGCTACTAAGCCGGGATATCGCAGACGTAATGAAAAAAATACTTTTATGTGCGGAAATACTTAGGAGCACATCTGTTTCTGTACTTAACATTTCGATGTACCTCAATAACTATTCGAAAAGTTTTGATAATGACACTTGCATCCCTGTAAGTCAACCGTAATCCGGACACATTCAGTTTATACATATGTATGGAAAAAACATAATAATCAGTTGTATAAAATAGAATATAAAATTATCTAACTATCTTGTTTTTCAAAACATACAAAGGGTGCATCTCTCCGTTTAGCGCTCGGCCAGCCGGGGTCGAGCGACACGTGTCGCCTGTCTCGCTAGCGAGGCGCCCGCCGCGCCGGGCCGGTACAGGTTTGAACGCAACAACGGAGTACGAGACGTAAATATTACCGCAATAACTTTTTATGACTATACGGAACAATTCGGCACAAAACTAATTCAATGTACCGGCATCGATAAAATTTCAAAATTCCAAAAAGCTGTTCTGGCCCCTCCTCGAAAAATAGTTAAAATATCATCGAAAATTGATCGGAACAAAACTTTTTCTCAACGTAACAAAACGATACAAAACTGACACAAAACTTTGGCATCGAAAAAAAATCTATATTCTAATGTGGTGGGGCTGGCATTTCCCCAGCCCCTCCTCAAAAAAATGGCTATATCTCGCGAACGGAAGCAGAACAAAACTTTTTCTCTACGGAACAATTCGACACAAAACTAACACAAAACTTTAGTATATTGCGATATTTCAAAATCCGCCATGGTGGGGTTGGAGAAATGCACCTCTTTATTGTTTGGTTCCTTGTTTCTGTGGCTTTGCTCTAATCTAATACATTCCTGCCTTCTTTAAAAGACTTTACTTTTCTTCTCAGGTACACATACATAGTCTTTTTCTTGCTTATTACTTTATCATACGCAGTATTGTAAACGTGCCGAAAAAAATGAGATTTTTGTAGAAATAGATCTTTTTGGGTCCGCTGATCATTTTGTGTGTATTCGACTTTTGTGGCGACGATTCCGGACAAACTACTAAAGGTATCGGGACGAAAGTTCATATTTAGAAGTTTTATGACGAAACTTAGAGCTGTAAAGCTTTTGATTCAAAAGGGTCCAAAGATTTTGCAAATGAGCTGCCATTTCCGTAATTTCGTCAAAATAGTTAAATAATAAATAGAAGTAGACGAAATTTTGTATAATTTTTTTACTATGACATTTTTTGTTAAAATTATTGGTTTTGCTGCAATAGCAAATTCTATTTGATGGAGATCGGTCGTATTTGCATTCATATAAAACTAGTTAGCCAGGATTTTCATTCTATGTGTCAAACGCTGATGTTTTGAAAATACGTACTGTTAGTAGAATCAGAATATCTGTCAAATCCTGGCTAACTAGTTTATTTTAAAGCAGATACTACTGATCTCATAGAATCTCATGCCGCTAAACAAAAATTAATTTTATATATAGTATGTGCCTGGCCATACCAGATTTGTTTAAATGTTGTATGAATTTTATGCTTTTGTTTAGTTTAGTGGCAACTCATTGGCTTTTTCTAGTTCTGACACTTCTGTATTACTTTGCCGGTTACCACGCACCCGCTAGCCATCCCATGTATTTTCTTATAAAGATACGCGCATTATTTTTAGTAACCCACGGGCGCCGAATATCTTAGGACGGCCCTGTGCACATCAAATAAAAATGTCAAAAACTACAGAGGACTACACCAATACGAATAACACTGTAGACACCTACATAATCGCTATAGAAATACCTACATGATAGTAAAACACTATGAAATGTACCGTAATAGTACGTTTAATGTCTCTGCAACGTAAAAAAATATCAGTAAAAAATGTCAATACACAACATTTAACGCATTTAAGTAATAATGATAAAATAAAATCACAATTTCAAGTCTTTTAAGAAATGTTACGTAAGTGGCCACACATTCTCTTCTATCCAGTCTAAGAATCTGGCCACTCTTGTATAGACGGATGGTAGTGATCCGGCACATCCTCTGCCATAAGAAGTCACTCCCACAAGGAAGAATGTGTTGGTGGACGGGTCGCCCTCAACTTTTTGGGTTATATATTGGATTGGTCCACCAGAATCGCCCTGAAAATAAGACATTAGGTAGACATAATGATATATTGATTTCCGGGGGACATAATATTTTGTATTTGAAAGCTTGCAGTTGTATATAGGTGTCTCACGGAACATGATGTACTATCGTGGCCATATATTATGTCCTCTGTTTTGACGTCGATTTTCTCGCAAATTTAGGCGCGATTGGCCAATCCAACATATGTGAAATGAAACCTTCCAATCAAAACATACCGCTCTCTAGAACTGTCAGTGTCAAATTACATAAATGGTCATATAACCTAAAAGGACATCGGCGAAGAAAAATGTATGTAGACGACGCTAGAAGAATACGATCGACGGAAAAATTTTGTAACCAACTCGAATATTAAACAGCGATTAATGATCTCGACAATTAACGCGCTCGCTTCGCTCGCACGTTAAACAGTCTCGATCATTAATCGCTCTTTTTAATATACTTGTTGGTTAAATAACGTATTATTGTTGGTGGCGTCCCTGATTGAGTTAGCACATAACCCATTGAAAGGAGCTCGAATTCTATCTTTCATGTTCTCCTTATCAATTATTGGGTTCTCATACACTACGTCTTTAATAGCTCCCGAAATTAATAAATCCTTTGGCGTCAAGTCGGGGGAACGCGGTGGATATTTGTATGGCCCATTAAGCGGATTCCACCGATCGTCGATTATCGCTCGTTAAGCAAGCGTCGTACTGCAACTGTTATCTGCGCTGGAGCACCGTCCATTTGAAACCACCCAATAATGGAGGACCCAATAACTGAAGGAGAACATGAAAGATAGACTTCCAGCTGCTTTCAATGGGTTATGTGCTAACTCTATCAGGGACGCCACCAACAATAATATGGTAAAAGAAATACTAGCATGTTTAGCGAAAAGCGGCAACATTTTTGAACAGTTACCGAAATAGAATTAAGTGTTTTTTTAATTTTCTTAACGTTTTCTTTTATTTCTAATATTGTGTTTTATTGTAGGCTTATAATTTTATAAATACTAAACCAATCATAATGAAAAATGACCTAGAAAACTTGTTTTACTAAAAAGTTCTGTTTATTCCAACTTGTTCAGTTGTTTTCAACGCAATCTAGATTTGGCAATATTTGCAATTTCCACTGTGATGTTTAAAAATCGATTTAAGTAGGTACATTTACATTTTAGGTATAGGACATTGTACACAAACTAGATCTAAAATTTTCCATAGAATTCAGAAACGTATTCATATGTTAGGGTTGCCATTTGAAAAGATCGAGTTTTAATACTATTCTCGAATTCAATTTTGATCTTATAATTTGAACACCCTGTATAACTTTTATAAGAGCTATACCGATGTGTCGATAATACGTTACCTTCACAACAATTTCGCCGGACAACTTTTTTCCAACTGTCAAAGGGGATAGTTTATAAGTAATTGAAAATAACCGTGCACCTGTCATTTTTTAATGAGAACAAATAATATCTCAAAAATGACACATGTTAGGTATATTCCTTATACCTAACATAAAATTGATCTAAAATTTGATGAAGATTTCAAAAATGCGATAAAACACAGGGTGTTCCATTTGAAATATAAAAAATGACATCATTGGAAGTAACCGGAAGTAACCGAAAACTCAAAATATTTTAGTTGAGACGATCATTTCATTTGGTTCTCCATATACTTCTAATGGCAGCTCGTCGTGGGACACCCTGTATAATAATTTTTGAAAAAGTTATAACCATGTTGTTATCACAGCCAACCAAAATATCAACTCCCTCCACTCGGTGCCATACATAATATCGTAATGTGGAGGTGTCAGCAGTAATCATTTAAAGTATAATCCCAATCAATTACCTACAATTTGACCTAAGAGAAAAGGATTTAAACAGTTTTTGTAAAAGTTATAAACATTTTTCTGTTGTAAAGATCTGTAATTTGTACCGCAATACTCAAATAAGTCGTAGACAAAATTACTGTGATTTGGGGGTTGTATACCACAAACAAAATTTCTCAGCGTAAATGAGTAAATACAACGATTAATTACCTACGAATATGTCATATGAAGCAAAGATATGTAATATTTTTTTTCCATTTCCTGTACATTTAATTTTTGTAAATGTTATAACAATTTGACTGTTGCGGTTTTTATAGTATATCTGAAAGCTTGCATAGAAAGTATATGCAAATTATTGTGATTTATAGGTTGTTTGCTACAGAACGGGAAATAGTGACTAACCAATTGAGATAGGTGGTCTACATTTTGATGTATGGAATATCGCCGTTCAATAATTGTTAAAACATTATAAAAAATGTTTAGCAATTAACTCCGTTTCTTTGGCTGTCGATACTTAATATTGTTACAATGCTAATCGGCTAGTCGTTCTGTTGCCTGTTAGGAACGGAGTTGTCCCAAATGTCCCAAACCGGGACGGTCCCGGTCAAACCGGGATGTATGGTAAGACTACCTATATGCATGCTAACTGCGTTGTTCCGTTAACATTCGTTACTGATCTATCCTCTCTAATCAAAATATTATTTACAACCTTATTGTATAAAAACCGAACAAAACAAAAACGCCAATCGATAGAGGAGACTCTGAATGCAACCTGAATAAACACTGAAATTTTTGTGGTAAGCGGTTTAGGAGAAAACAAATCGGAGAGACGACCTTTAATTTAGAAATGCAAAGATCGGGTAAATTTTTTCATTTCTCTCGAGCTCATGATTTACACCGAGAGGCAAACATTTTTGATAGTCATACAACTTATGTAGAAATGATTGAGGAGTATGACACACTTTATTTAATTTTTTTCTGGTCAGTAGTTTTAGAGTTACGTGACGTCAAACACAGGAGTCAATAATATCGAAACGGGAGATGGCAGTTAGGGCGTTTCTCTCGTACCCGTTCACATATTATAATAAAAATTCTGCAAAAATTGAGAATTTAATTCTGTGAGTTAAAATTACTACCTTGACAAGTTATTGTTCTTTTTGTATATCTATTGATAATCAGCTGTCCGCCGTTCTCTAACTATCGACAGCACCACTAACGACTCCCTTCCCCGCACCACACCAAAGACCGTAGAGCGTCGGAATTCACGCGGCGTTTCAGCTCGATCTTTTGTATGGAAATGCAAGATAAACAATGATTATGTAATAAACTTTAATCCTATGAATTATTGGGTAGCTTATAGTCTATATTTCATTATTCTAGATCTAGGTCTTCTAATAACGGAACTGCTGGCATTGCATAATGTAGTTTTTTGTGGGTCAACCACTAAGCCAATTCTACTTAATTTGGAAAAAATCGGAAAACGCCAACATATACTGCTTTCTATTTTTTATGACTTGTAGAATACTATTCAAGGACAGCATTAAAATTTTTCGCCCCTAGATTTGCGGAAAATCGACGTCACAAAAGGGAACAATAGATGGACACAATATATTATAACCATATCATGTTGGCTCTCCCGGTATACTATGCTTTAATCATTTTTTAATTAAAATTCAAACTTCATGTGACACATCTTGATAAACTTACTTATAATGTTCTGAAATAATCATTAAATTCGCTAAAAAAATAGTTAAAGAACATCAAAGTTTAACAAAATTTGAGTAGCCCGTTGCAAATTGGGGTATTAGACCCAAAAAGCTGGCCATAAATCAAATTTCTAAATTGTTAAATTCCAAAAAGTAAACCAGTTTCTGGGATAGGTAAAAGACCGATGTATTAAAAGGCGGCAATATTTTTTCACCTGAGCCCTGAGCCACGTGTCCTTGTCAGCCAAAAGTTATATTTTACTATGGCTGAACATAGATGCACATAAGTTGACGCTCTTAAAAACGGTTGCACTTTTGTATTTGAACGATAAATGTGACCTTTTTGTTATACATTCTTTAGAACCAAGTATGAACTTTCATTCGACATTATTTTTAACAAAATTTACCCACAATTTTGTTTATTACAGGGCCGAGAACATTCGCTGTTATAAAAAACAGTTTTATTCAGAAATTGAGTGTTTTAGTTTAGTGTTTAGCTTTGTTAAGCTTTTGAAAGTGGTTCAAATTATAGTATACATAGTTGACATTACAACTACTGGAAAATCTGCTGCGGATAGGTGCGGATGCGGTTTTTGTGATTTTATTTCTAATACGTTGTAAAGGAAAATCCAAAAATTGATGTACCGGCTTATATGTAATTTGGTGCAATTTCTTGATACCGTGATAGTAGAGGTAATTTAGACCATATTTAATCATATTTAGCTATATACAAATGGTTACGGTTATCGAGATATTGACAACTTTATGTTCAATACATCTTGTATGTTGTAAATGCCGTTATGTACGTATATTTTTCCGTTTTGGATCATGTACAGCAAACAACCCCGATGACCTAGACTCTTAAAAATCATCCGAAAAAGCCCTTAAACTTTGTACTTGTATATTCATTTCTTGGAAATTGGTTGCTTGAAGCCAATCGGGTTCATATTCAAGGCAAGAAAATACATCAAAAGCACCTACTCGCATGCACAGTTCACTGGTTTAAATTGGATTCTTGTTGAGGAGAGACAATAGTAAGTTTGTGAATAGAAACTGGTTAGGCGTTTTCGATAAATGTGTTTATGCGGAATGCGAATGCGGGTTCAAAACATGCGTATTAGGGTCATACCACTAAAAAACGACCGTTTAAGCTTAAAGTATGATGAAATTTCGAAACTTTTCATGGAAACAATAAGTATAAATATTAGACAATTTTGAAATAAAATAAAAAATAAATAGATTTTATAGTGATAAATATGGCAAAATAGGTTCTTAATTGCCTCTACTATCACGTCTTAAAAGGAATACATCGAACGGAATACAGCATGAATAGCATCTGTACCGTTTCAATACACAATATCGACTGGTGTAAACTTTCATTTTCTTCCTCTGCCACTGGTCTTTAAAAATAAAACCTTTTTCAGGATTTTCTTACAACATAACAGACCCAAACATATTATCTCATATAACTCAAAAACGACGTGTATTGTTCAATTTTAAATCCGTATATGCTGCGTATTTAAACTGGACATGCCATATATTATTTTATGAATTTGACACGGTAAAACATAATAGAAATAAAATCACAAAAAAATATTGATGACAAATGTTGTAGCAGTAATTAATTTACAATAGGTGTAGTCCAATGAAGAACAATTTTTAATACAGTTTGCCCTATTTTGTACTGTTTTATTGTGTTTATTAAGTTATTAACCTTCAAATTCTTAGTATGAAGGTTAAAATGTTATACATAAATAAAACAACACATCTAAAGCCTTTTTAGGTGAAAGAATAATTTTGGCCAGGTTTTCAGGTCAAATACCCCACTGTTCGTTGTTTGCCGGTGAGTGATTTATATATCCAATACAAATCTTTCACTAACCTGACAAGTGTCCCTTGGAGTACTATCGTTGGACATCGCACACAATTGTGTTTCAAATACTGGTTTGCTCAACACCTCCCTGGCTAGCGTTGTATTACATTCTTTGATATCAACAGGTTGTAAAGCAGTTTTCTGTAAAAACCGGTAAGTACCTCCTACAAAAAAAAACACATAGGTATGAAAAGAATCAAAAACATGGATAACCTTGCAAAAGTTATGACGATAAATAACACTTCAGAAATACCAAGATTTGCACGTGGAACTGGTGTTATGTGAGAATCATCTTATGCCCAAAGTATTGTCGACAAATTTTAGTTACGGGATTTACACCATGTTTAATTTTAGCACCAAGAGTAAATAAATTATAATAACAAAGCAAAAATTATAAACTTGCAGCAAAATTAGCACAAAACTTTTATTTAAACCTTTTGGTTGAAAAACAACAATGAAATGAACGAGTTAATCTATCAGACAATACTGTTGGTGTGCTGTTCTGGTTTAAATTATTATTTATTTCAATATACCTAGTTAAAAGCATCTTTTTGTTGCTGTTTTTGTTCAATGTTTTTACTTTATCATACGTAGTATGACAAAGTATTGTTATCGTAGTAATTAATTTTGGGAGATTTTAACGGAAATAAGTCCTTTTGCGTCCCCTGAACATGAACTGGATGTTTACTCTTAGCATTTTTTAAGGATTTTGCAACAGAGCCGCAATTTCTGTAATTTAGTCAAAATAGTTAAACATTTTTGACATTTTTGGTAAAATTGATAGTTTCGCTGCATGAGGAATTCTATTTGATTGAGATCGGTCGTGTCTGCATTAATATAAAACCAGGTAGCCAGTATTTGACAGATATTTCCATTCTAATGACAGTAGGTAGTGTCAAACGCTGATACATACATAATACCTACATACATACACATACGTGTACACAAATTTTGTCCTACAATGGTTTTGTTCCTCCAAATTGAATATTATTAACTATTTTTACGTAATCAAGGACATGCGTATCTACGGAGTTGAATAACAATACAAAGAATTCGGAGTTGAGTGACAATACAGACAATTAATTGTCAAACAGAATAAACCTTAATCGCCAATAATTGACATTGACGATTTAAAATTTACAATTTAAATGACTAATATTTGATATATTAGAGATATAACCATGGCAACCCTTAACGCCCGCGCGGGTGTTAAGAATCCTTATTAGAAGCAGTTTTTGCCCGGTATCTAACTAAAATATCACTTTATGATCATGTAGGACATAAAAAAATGTCCTGCTCAATTCTGCCAAGTGTTAGTGACGAATTCTGTGAATTTTGCGATCACTTTTTTACTTGATCGCACGTAGACTCACCAGAATTGAGCCGGATTTTTTTTGTATTATCGGCAAAGGTTTTTAGTTCACTTTTCTTAGTTCACATAACTGATAATTTGAATGGAAATACCTAATCATTTCGGTGTAAATCATATCACAAAATTATGAAGTATATTTGGTTGCCTACTCAATTCTTGCCCAACCTTAAGTATTGCGGCTCTTCTTAATCATGAATGATTTGTATTGTTAAGAATTTTGTTAGGTTATGTGAAGCAATAGAATTCATGACTACTAGGTTAAGTATGTATTTAGATTTACGCGTATACTTTTCCGCATAGTTCTCCTAAAATCGGTTAGGAAATGTATGTATCTACTAGTAAAAGTGTACATTTTATTGGTTGTGAATACTTCTACTATACAAATCAGTAAGTGTATGCACTGACTAGTAAGTGTATATGTCGTAGGCAAATGGTTATTTCTGCCAAAAGGCTTTTGCCTAGGCAAAAGCTATTTGCCATGGCAAATAGATATTGAGTCTGCTTTTATATGTTTAAAGCTATTTGCCTAGGCAAATGTATTTGCCCAAGCCGTTGTTAGGCAAATAGCATTTTGTTTAGAAATCTATCGGTTACGTTTCGCTACGCTAAAATACATTCCTTACGGGTATAGAGAAGTCCATATAGTCATCAATTAATGGAAGTCTCTCGTCCTTCCTCTCTGTCGGTTATGCTCATTTGTATAACAAAAAGTCTTTGACGAGAGCCATTGCCATACACATTGCAGCAATTTTTTTTTTAAATTATTCTGGGTTGATTTGATTCATACGGAGAAAACTTATTGACGTGAGCGAATGGTTTTAGCAAACAGAGTATAACAGCAATCGCAAGTGACAGTGTGCATAGCAGCAAACTGTTGGATTTTCAAATGTGAGGTTATGTGATTGTTGATAGCTTTAAGGTATGTTCGATTGCTGGCCGCGCTCAGTTGTAATCTGTTCAATCTGAGTGCAAATTTGAAATACTTGCTTCCTATTGGTGGAATCAGTTAGGCTCAGACGTCAAACAAGCTATCGAACTGCACTTTAGCCAACTGAGCGCTGCTCAGATTGAACAGAACTAAGCGCGGCCAGCAATCGAACACTCATGACCGCACTCATGAGTTTTTACGTTTGTCACAATACATTAGTAACTTCATTAGAATCATGATGATCACAATACGATATTACTCAAAAGTAACCAACCACTAAATAATAATTATGACGTATTTGAGAATTATCATACACGGATTGCACATAACCGCACATAATTTTAAAACAAAAGCGATTGAAAACTAAATGCTATTTGCCTGACAACGCTCTTGGCAAATACATTTACCTAGGCAAATAGCTTTAAAAATATAAATAAAGATTCAGTATCTATTTGCCCAGGCAAATAGCTTTTGCCCAGGCAAATATCTTTTGCCCAGGCAAATAGCTTTTGCCTAGGCAAAAGCCTTTTGCCTAAAATATCCATTTGCCTACGACATATACATTTATGGAGTTGGTGATTTAGTGTAACCATAAAACTGATGGGAGACCTAACATGGAGTAATTTTGAAAAAATTCAAAAATCCTTTTTGCATTAAATATTTCTTAACACCACTTTCACCAACATTAATTGAGATCGAAGGACCAAGTACAGAAACTGATATTTCATATTATACTGACCTATGACTATTAATATTATCTTTCAACTGACTTATAGATACATATTATTATGTATGTATTCTAACTTTTGGTTAGGTTTTGCTTTAATTGTATGAACATTGCAACAAACCTGTATTGGTCACACGTCCCCATCCACAAACTTCCAACCTTTTCGGATCGTCGTTTTGCTGGTACAAACAAACTGGCTTAACATTATCGGACATTTGGGCAGGCTTCGTTAATCGTACCAAACCGATATCGTTCAATTTATCGCGAATATTATAATCAGGATGGACTACTATTCCTGCTACCGCGACGTCTTGAGCTTCAACTCCATCGGTGTCGCCAAAGAGGTCTACTTTACCCAGCCGAATCATAGCTGGTTCCTTACTGTGGATAGAAGTATGATTAAATGCCAGAATTGGAAGATAAAATGGAAGAAAAATAACATAACGATCGGTTACTGTTTGATTTGTTCTTCTGTTAATTTCTGGAATACTTACAGGTCACTCCTGACGAGACAATGGGCTGCAGTCAGAATGTAAGTTTCGCTAATGAGTGATCCACCGCAATCCCAACTGAAGTCACTGCTGTTGTCATCTGAATAGCCTAAGGCTGCCTGGAACAACATCGAGTCAAATTAGACTTTAATTTCCAAAATACTATAGAAACTATTATCGGTTCCAAACGTATTTGGCCCTGTGTATTAAGGCTCGCAACTTAGTAACCAATGAACAAAATGACTTTAAATAAAGTGTGTTATATACCTGAATCATTTCTACATAACATGAGTAACTATCAAATTTTTCTACCAATCGGCTTAAACATGAGCGCCGGAGAAGTGTAAAATGCACCCAATTTTTGCTGTATTTAAAAACAACTTGCCTTTCCTATTTTTAACAAAAATTTGCCAAACAAATTTTTAAATTCCAGTCAGGTACCGTTAAGGGCCGGGCCGTATATGCAAAATGCTATATGTCCTTTGACATAAAATTCAAGAAAACCGCAAAAATTTATCATTTATTTTTCAATAGCTGCGTTCGGATATTCGATTCTGGATTTGGTGTACACGGTGCCGGTGTCAACAGAACTTTTGTCACGTGACTACGGTGTACGGTAGTGATGGGACATCGATGCAAAATATCGATGTTGACCATCGATGTTACCATCGATACCAACTATCGATGGTATAAAAACATCGGCTATAAAACATCGATGTTTGAAAACATCGATGTTTTCAGCGGACAGCGTTTTCGTCTATAATTTTCTATAATAATACATCATAATATCTTCTGTTTATTGAGCTTATTTTATTTAGCTTTGTTTTATTTTCTAATTGAAAACAAAAAATGAGAAGGAATAGAAAAAAACTAAAACACGCCTAGATTTCTTTTTTTGATAGTTCCATATTAATATTCAACATAAAATGTATTCAAACTTTAAAGCGGTATCTAATCTAACTAACTAATCGCTATAATTTTTTTACAGTTAGTGTTTTGTTCTTTTTTTTACTTACATAAAGGGCAAATCAACGTGCTTAGTATATACGTAACACTGAATTTTTCAACAAGATAATTGTAGCACCTAAATTTTCACCCTTACACAACGGTACGCCTTACACAACTAATAAATTTCTAAATTTGCAGCGTAAAGTAAAAAAAATCACTAGTCTAAGTAAACACGAACAGCAGCAACTCATGTCGGCGCGACCTAAACGCCCGGATCATATATCTCATTTTTGCTCGATGTTTTGCTGCACGATGTTTGCAAAACATCGATGTCAGCATCGATGTTTAAAAATAATAACATCGATGGCAAAAACATCGACCATCGAACCATAACATCGATGTTTCAAAAACATCGATAAACATCGCCCACCACTAGTGTACGGTGTACTCGACAGGGTATTCGAACGTTGCGGTGCACATCGTGAGCGCGAACGTCAAACCATAACCTCAACTCAAAATGCAAACCGGTGAATTAGCCCGATTTTCGTTAATACTGCAATATGCACATCAAAACTTATTTCATGATGATGATAAGGATGTAGCAGAGTCAATCGAGATTGTGCTAAAAATGTATGGTTTTGCCGAAGAATTGGTGCCATTTATGAATGATGGGCAATTTAAAGCGCATTTTTAAATGAAAAAAAAAATTGTATTAGTAATTAAAACCTCCCAATTCATAACAATAACACTTTAAGTCAAAACGTTTTAAAAATGAATTCATGTATTCGTTTTATTAAGGTTCTGAGAATAATTTGAGGTGCACAATAATTTAAAAACACTGCAATTCACAAGTTTTCTTGTGATTTTTGAGCATCGCAGTGCAGTTTACCCTATCGGCACATATCCGCTTAACATGTTGTTCAAAATACAGGAATCTGGTCTATTTTTATATTCATGCACATATTTAAATTATTTAGAACAATAAATTAGTTTAATTACGCAACTTCGCTAGTTTCTAATACAGAACTTATCTCACTTAACCTCAAACAACACTTTGACGTACACCGTACACCGCGCTCCACCAAAATCAAAGGAGTAGATAGTGCGCGCACCACGTACACCGCACTGCTTGCTCTATCTATATCCGAACAGGAAAGTGTCTACACTGCTACACTGCACCGCATAATAAAACGGTTCGGTGTCATTTGGTGCAAAAAGTGTCAGCGGTGTAGAATATTCGAACGCAACTAATGATATTGACTTCATATTTTCTAGGTTAATAGACGAGGTTATTTTATATTAGTAGCACTGTCGTATCGTGTGTGTTGATTAAATTTAAATAAATAAATACAAGTTTATTAACTTATAAAAATAAAAACAAATATATCAAAAATTTACAATAAACCGGAAAATGTTTCTATTTCTTACTTATAATTTGGTGTATTGTTTTTAAAGTTCTGTGGAATCAATTATACTTACTTAACCGTTGATTTTCTCGTATAAGTTCACGAGTCCTTTTGATGGTAACTTTTGCCCGTTACGGTGTGGTGCTTTGATTATTACGACTAAGTGAGTGATATTTGAGGAGATAAGGATTAAAGTCTGTTAAGCACAATTGTCCGATGGTTTTTCATTAATTATAAATTTTTGTAATAAATATGATTCTAAACATTTTAATATATTATGTTACTATCGTTTGATCGTAATATGCACAATATAAAATGACTGGACACTAGGATAGAAACCCTTACTATGTTTACAACAAAGAAAACACTCTTGCCATAAAAACTACTTTAGAGTCTTTTTGTGTCTTGTAGTAGTTTGATTGTCTTTTCCTAAAATTATTAATTTCGACATATCAGATCTATATTATTTTTAATTTGAATGCAGTATGTCAACATCCGTAGTTGCGATACTACAATCCAATTTGATATTTAAGTACCTATAAAATTACATAGGAAATGATCAAATTTAACATTATCTTTTTTTAGCCAACCTGTACGTTAAATTTCTAGTCAATTCTCAGCTGCTATAATCAATGCCCTAAACTAACTTAAAAGCTGAAAGTTTCCAAGAAAATTTCTCTATTTGTGACATTTTCATTTCAACTTTTTCGAAAACCTTACGTGATAGGAAGGTTTAGTTATCAATGTTTCACAATATTCAATTATTATCCTCGTCTCATCTATATCTCTTAGTCCTGCAGAATTCATTACCTTGACAATCTGATTTGTGGAAAACCAATTTTGAAAAAACAAATTGTGAACATAACAGAATATTTTTTATGACGGTTGGCGTTACCAGCCATAATGACATTCACATCCAAAATGTCCGGTCTCGTCAACATTAAAAACTAGTTCCGAAGGATAAACTCCTTTTTAAATTGTGGCTTTTAAAGTTGGTGGAAAAGTTGTCGTAACAGCAGCATCTGCACTCGCTGCTTCTCCGGTGATTCAAATGTAGTGAAGGTTGCTTCTTTTTTAAATGTATCAAAACAATCTCTGCTAGCTGCAAGGATTTTGGTCGTATCTCCTTTTTGATTTTGAATGTGATCAAAAATACTTAAGGTTTTATGCATCGTTATTGAGTTAGTGGCATGTTGCGTTCGATTTCATCATCAATCCAAATGCAAAGACGTTTTCCTATTTCCTTGAAAATATTGGTTGTGGACCGGGTTATCTTTGTTGCAGAAGCCGTTGTTGTTGTGGTTGCTGGCAACTTAGTTTTGTTATTGTGTTTTGAAATGGTGCGTTTACAAACTTAAAACGGTTTCAATGTCGACTTTACGTTCAACCTTTTCCAATCGCTCCAACACTGGTAGTTTATTCTAAGCCTTTTTCAAGGATTTCGCAAATGAGCTGCCATTTCTGTAATTTCGTCAAAATAGTTAAATAATAAATTAAAGTAGAGGAAATTTAGTATAATTTATGTCTATAACATTTTTTGGTAAAATTAATAGTTTAGCTGCAGGAGCAAATTCTATTTGATCAAAATCGTGTCTACATTAATAGTAGGTAGCCAGGAAATTTTGAAACTTTTGACGTCAGCGGTTGCGAAACGTTAATTCAACACGCAAATGCATGGAGAATGTGATGAGGAGGAGAAACACGCGCGCACGTACGCTATGTGAAACAATATTGAAACAGCTTGGTGTTTCCATGGTGTTTACAAAGTCAATGTGTCTTTCAAGTGCGGATTGCGGATAGCAATATTGTACTGGTAGTTTATTCTAAGCATTTTTCAAGGATTTTGCAAATGAGCCGCCATTTCTGTAATTCCGTCAAAATAGTTAAATAATAAATTAAAGTAGAGGAAATTTTGTATTATTTATGTCTATGACATTTTTTGGTAAAATTAATAGTTTACCTGTAGGAGCAAATTCTATTTGATCGAGATCGTGTCGGCATTAATATATGATTTACCAGATATTTTTATTACTTTATCATACGCAGTATGTAAAGTATTGTAATCGTGACGAAAAAAAAAATTGGGATTTTAGCGGAAATAGGTCTTTATGGGTCCCCTGAACATTTTTGACCAAGGTACAAAAAAATGTCTGTGTGTGTGTGTGTGTATGTGTGTGTGTGTGTGTGTGTGTGTGTGTGTGTGTGTGTGTGTACCCAATTTTTGTTAATTCATTTCCGGAGAAACTACTAAAGGTATCGGCACGGAACTTCATATTTAGAAGTTTCATGACCTAACTTAGAGTTGAAAAGCTTTTGGTTCAAAAGGGTCCAAAGGAACTGGGTGTTTACTCTAAGCCTTTTTCAAGGATTTTAGAAATCTGCCACCATTTCTGTAATTTCGTCAAAATAGTTAAATAATAAATTAAAGGAGAGGAAATTTTGAATAATTTATGCCTATGACATTTTTTGGTAAAATTAATAGTTTAGCTTTTTAGTTTATTCTAAGCCTTTTTCAAGGATTTTGGAAATGAGCCGCCGTTTCTGTAATTTCGACAAAAGAGTTAATTAATAAATTAAAGTAGAGGAAATTTTGAATAATTTATGCCTATAACATTTTTTGGTAAAATTAATAGTTTACCTTTAAGAGCAAATTCTATTTGATCGAGATCGGTCGCATCTGCATTGATATGAAATTACATAGTAGCCAGGATTTTGACAAATATTTTTTTGTGTTGTCACATTCGAAAACAGCTGATCTCATCAGAGGTTGGAGAACCACTATGGAACGTGCCGCTGTAGTGCGCAAAATTATAAATACAAATTTCAAATAAAATAAGATCACCAATTTGATTGTTTGTTGATAAGAAATATCAACCCGTCTTTATATCTAATTCTAAAAATGATACATTGAGAAAATTATAAATAAAGTATAGCGATGAGTGTAGTTTTATTTTAGTATGTTGGTAGGGATGTGTCATGAACAAATATAAATCTGTCAGAATTTGAATTACCTTTTTAAGGTGCGTTTTCATTAGTGATAATGGCAGTGGTAGCAGACGCCGTTATAGTATTTCCAATAGAAAATAGCTAGTGACTCATGTTTATGTACATGCAAACTAATATGTGTCATTATCACGATATGTAAGAAATACTATAATTTCGTATTCTACCACTGCCATTAGCTACCACTACCTACCAATCGGAACGCACCTTTCGTCAAAGTGGTACCAACCTAGCATTTACTATACAGAAATCATTTATTTTTTTTAATATGTATTTCTTAAAAAGCAACACAATAAACGTTGATGTCGCTGCTGCCAAAAACTAGATAGCGCGACTCGCTCATATGCGACGGCGACACTCCGCCTTCGGTGACGCGCCGTATCACCGCTCGTCGCGCTATTCCGTACTTTCGGCATTTGTGACATAAATAACTATTATTCTAATGACGTAGTGTAGGTAGTGTCAAATGCTGATGCTTTGACAATACCTACGATTTATCTCTATAGAATAGATTCTCATGCAGCTAAACTATTAATTTTATATTTTGTATGATAAAGTCATGTGCCTGGCCACATCAGATTATTTATTCTAATGACCGTAGGTAGTGTTAAAGGCTGATTTTTGAGAATACCTACTGTCAACATCTGTCAAATCCTGGCTAATTCGTTTTATTTTAATGCAAACACGATCGATCTCGTTAGAATCTCATGCAGCTATACTATTAATTTTATATATTGTATGATAAAGTCATGTGCCTGGCCACATTAGATTTTTTGTGTTGTTTTTGTTTAATTTTTAACATAAAAAATTATTTTTTTGGCCAGATAGTATTTTTATAAATTTATGGACCATAAACACCTCGGATGAAAATTAAGACGCTTTTAAAATAATATCCGAGTCCGTTGGGCCTTTCTCAAACACAACACACGCCGTCTTTGATCCTTGATTAAATGAATCCTTGATTATCCATGATAATTATAATTAGATTCCCGATCAAATATTGGCATATGCATCCGAAACAGCAGAAGATTTCGACAAAGATTATATTTTTATGTATCCCTCCGCAATTTAGAGAATTTAGGACATAAGAAGGCTATATTTAGCCGAAACATCTCCTTCATAAAATAAACAAATTATTGAAGCAAGAATTAAGAGGTTTCCTTTTACCCTTTTGACATTGAACAATTAACGATTAACTTGCGATATGGATATTTCCATTTTCATAATTGTGGATATGGATATTTCCACAATTATGAAAATGTTTAAACATTATTTAGTGTACAATTGACAAACCTTGTTTTCCTCTAGGAAAAATTTATTCATCTATGCCGCTGACTGACTGAAAATAAATGATTGCACCAGACCACTTCACTTTTGACTGACAACACGCAAAGATCTGTTGACCCAACTATATCAGTATAATCTTGTATAGAGCAACTGATGCAACTGCTCGAACCTGATTTGTCGTAAACATGTATGAAAAACATCTCCGTTATAACTGTCTGACTTTGTTTTAACGTTTTTAGTTAACGCCCTCGCGGGTGTTAAGGGTTGCCATGGTTATATGTCTAATATATCAAATATTTGTCATTCAAATTATAAATTTTAAATCGTCAATGTCAATTATTGGTGATTAAGGTTATAAGTTTCACAATTAATTGTCTGTATTGTCACTCGTCAAAGTCAATTATTGGCGATTAAGGTTATAAGTTTGACAATTAATTGTCTGTATTGTCTCTCAACTCCGAATTGTTTGTATTGTTATTCAACTCCACCGATGCGCATGTCACTTCATAACGTCAAAATATTTATTCATATTATCCAAACGGAGGAACAAAACCATTGTAGGATAAAATACCATGTAAGAATAAAATTTTGTACGCACCTCGGGCATGCTTGATGTTTATACCGTCGGGCGACTTAAAAAGCGGTCACCCTCGAGGCTTAAACATCCATGTGCCCTTGGTACATAAATAACTATTGCAACAAATAACCAAGTAGTAAGAAATCTAAAGCACTATTATTTATTTACACTTACCATATGGGGAAATTCACCCAAAGAAGCATTCTCTCCGCCGATAATAAAGGTATTTATCACCAATTCATCAGTGCGATGATAATTGTTACACGCTAAAATAGATAATAATGATTCCATATTAGAATTTAATTAACTACTTGATATTCGGATATTTACCAAGCATGCTCTTCCTTATGCTTGGGCCTCTGGTATCGGAAAACTTATCAAGACAGCAGACAATTTCGGTACTTTGTGAGAAACCGCATCTTTCCAATCCATGCTGGCGTCTACCCATCAAAGCCTTCTTCGCAGTTTCGCAATTCGTCACCAGGATGCATGTCCCTTCAAGGTTTGGACCACATTTGTCTCCTAACTCTGCAAAATAAACCGCCATATAAAATTTGCAATTGCTTTCTGTTTTGTTAGTTTAAAAACGTAATGTGTTCTCTCAGTTATTAGGCAGTGATACTATGGGAGGGCTTCTTCCATAGCTTTCAGGTAGGACCTTGCCCATTCACAAACAGGCTGCTCGATAATAGAATGCTACTTCTGGTGGATAGTATACCGGGTGATTAAATTTCGAGCCTTACCATGGGGATCTCGCTTATTAGTAAAGAGATAGAGCATATGTTATCCGAAAAAAACTGAAATGTTATGATATCGTTTTTATTTATTTATTTAAAACCAAGAGTAGCTAGACATTTGAAACAAAAACATTCTACAGCTACTTTTTAACAAGGATGAAGTCTTATTTTTAATTTGAAATAACAACAAAGATGGCGGCGTAACCATGGTCAACTTTTGTTTTTCTTATGGACGCCATATTCAATTTTGGCATTTTCCGATAGTCGTATTTTTTTCTCATTTCCGCAATGAATAACATGTTGGCATTAGTTTTGAAAACTATGTCGTAATAATAAAAAAAAATTCTTCTTTTTCTTGTTATTTGTCGTGCTTATCAGGTACCCAACTGGAGCTTGGTTACAGACCGCCGGACTGACCATCTTTGATGTTATTACAAATTAAAAAATAACGCTGGTAAAAAGTAGCTATAGAATGTTTTTGTTTCAAATGTCTAGCTACTCTTGGTTTTGAATAAAAAATTAAAAACGATATCTATGCTAAAGTATTGTAACCATGCCGAAAAAAAAATTGAGATTTTAGCGGAAATAGGTCTTTTTAGGTCCCCTGAACATTTTTGACCAAGGTACAAAAAAATGTCTGTGTGTGTGTGTGTGTGTAAACGATTTTTGTGGAGACGATTCCGGAGAAACTACTGAAGGTATCGGGACGAAAGTTCATATTTAGAAGTTTTATGACCTAACTTAGAGCTGAAAAGCTTTTGGTTCAACTGGATGTGTATTCTAAGCCTTTTTCTAGGATTTTGCAAATGAGCCGCCATTTCTGTAATTTCGTCAAAATAGTTAAATAATAAATTAAATTAGAAGACATTTTGAATAATTTATACCTATGACATTTTTTTTGGTAAAATTAATAGTTTAGCTGCAAGAGCAAATTCTATTTGATCGAGATCGGTCGTATCTTCATTGATATGAAACTACATAGTAGCCAGAATTTTGACAAATATTTTATTGTGCTGTCAAACTCGAAAACAGCTGATTTCATCAGAGGTTGGAGAACCGCTATGGAACGTTGCCGCTCTAGTGCGGCAAAGTACAAAATATAAATTTCCAATAAAATAAGATCACCAATTTGATTGTTTGTTGATAAGAAATATCAACCCGTCTTTATATCTAATTCTAAAAACGATCAATTGAGAAAATTGTAAATAAAGTATAGCGATGAGCGTAGTTTTATTTTAGTATGTTGGTGCGGATGTGGCATCTACAGTGTCATGAACAAATATAAACCTGTCAGAATTTGAATTAGCTTTGTAAACTTGACGTTTCGTCAAAGTGGTACCAAACTAACATTTCCTATACAGAAATATAACCATTTTTTATTTATTTTTTACTTTATCATACGCAGTATGTAAAGTATTGTAATCGTGCCGAAAAAAAATTTTGAGATTTTAGCGGAAATAGGTCTTTATGGGTCCCCTGAACATTTTTGACCAAGGTACAAAAAAATGTCTGTGTGTGTGTGTGTGTGTGTGTGTATGTGTGTGTGTGTGTGTGTGTGTGTGTGTGTGTGTGTGTGTGTGTGTGTGTGTGTGTGTGTGTGTGTGTGTGTGTGTGTGTGTGTGTGTACCCAATTTTTGTTAATTCATTTCCGGAGAAACTACTAAAGGTAGCGGCACGGAACTTCATATTTAGAAGTTTCATGACCAAACTTAGAGTTGAAAAGCTTTTGGTTCAAAAGGGTCCAAAGGAACTGGGTGTTTACTCTAAGCCTTTTTCAAGGATTGTAGAAATGAGCCGCCATTTCTGTAATTTCGTCAAAATAGTTAAATAATAAATTAAAGCAGAGGAAATTTTGAATAATTTATGACTATGACATTTTTTGGTAAAATTAATAGTTTAGCTGCAAGAGCAAATTCTATTTGATCAAGATCGGTCGCATATGCATTGATTTAATACTATATAGTGACCCAGGATTTGCAAATTTTTCAGTCTAATGACAGTACCGGTAGTGTCAAATGCTGACAGTCCCGGTAGTGTCAAATGCTGATGTTTTGACATTATCTCACAATTAATATTGACCGTAGTTAATAGTATCGAAAGATCTCATATTGTGATACCGTGTACAGTCCTTGCCTGATGGCGTCGGATAGGCACCGTGTTGAGCGTGTCCAAAATGCATGTGTTCTGTTTGTTTTTGGTTTGACGAAGTATGATCATGCATCGAATGGGCTAGGCGACTTGGGGTGGTTGAACATGGATAACACTAGGGTGTTGCATGCAGCATTGTATCATAAGTTGCTATCCACTAGGATCCCACAATACCTCATGCGGAAGATATGCTGTAGAACGTATGTCCATGACCTTAATTTAAGATTCGGGGGTTTGTTTGTTCCACCTGCCCATCGCACTGAGCTGTATAAACGGCCATTCTCTTTCCAGGTCAGTCAGATATACAATGGTCTCAGGGAAGATATGAAAAATTTATCGTTTAACAGTTTTGGGGGAAAGGTGAAGCGTTGGCTGTTTGCTCCACAGGGACTTTAGGCATCGAGCGCACATTGGAGGCTTTTTAATTTTTATTTTTTATGGGCAGGTGTTTTGTTGAGTTGGATTTGCTGCAATTACGAAGTAATTAGACTCTAGAGTAATTTTGTTGTTTGTTTTTGTTTTGATAAGTTCTCGGAATTATTTTTATATTATTGCTACAATTATGGTTTGCGTAAGGGGTTGAGTGGAAGAGTAAGGCAATTTGGAAACAAGTGTGCTGAACTGCGCCCTAAATATAAATAATATTTTGTTGCAATTAATATTGTCTTATTTTAATAAAGGAATTATTTATTTATTTAATTATTTATTTATCTGTTAAATCCTGGCTAACTAGTTTTATTTTAATGCAGACACGACTGATATCAATCAAATAGATTCTCATGCAACTAAACTATTAATTTTATATATTGTATGATAAAGTCATGTGCCTGGCCACATCAGATTTTTTAGATACATATTTCTCAAAAAGCAACACAATAAACGTTGATGTCACTCCTGCCGAGAACTAGATAGCGCGACTTGCTCAGATGCGACGGCGACGCTCCGCCTTCGGTGACACTGCGCATCACCGCTCGTCGCGCTATTCCGTACTTACGGCACTTGTGACATAAATAACTATTATTCTAATGACGTAGTGTAGGTAGTGTCAAATGCTGATGCTTTGACAATACCTACGATTTATCTCAATAAAATAGATTCTCATGCAGCTAAACTATTAATTTTATATATTGTATGATAAAGTCATGTGCCTGGCCACATCACATTTTCTTCACAATGAAAAATGATAGCTTAAATTTCTTTCAGATAATTAATCAACACAAAAATGCGAAACTTTGCCAAATTTAAACATAGGCTCTATCTCCACTAATAAGCGAGATCCCCATGGTGAGCCTTGAAATTGAATCACACGGTATACAGTTTGACAGATTTGCAAGTGTTTTGGAGCTAAAAGAAAGCAAAGTTTTACTTCATACTATGTATCTTCTACATTCAGATATTGACATGAGTTTAAAAAAAAAACAAGATGTTGAGAATTCATATATGTAGTTTGTAACAAGACTACTTGATAACCTGCGCGTGAACAAGCGCCTCAGTTACATCACATGTCTAAAATTTAGACCAAAAACACCATTTTTGATCTCCCAATATAATTGTCAGATGGAACATCTTATTTTCTTTAATTTTCAAATTTTTATACGTATGATAAATTAAATGCCCACATTTCTATACGTCGCGAAAAAAATTATGATAATTGCTCAAGTTATTGAATATAAAAGTTTAGCTAAATTCGTTTAAGCGTTCTTTTATTTATGCCGGTCAGTCGATATATCAAATGTAGATAGATTATTGTTGGTGAAATTTTGAACACGTATAGAGGAAGGTTGGTTTTCTAGATTAATTCAATTGTGTCCTGTGTTATTCGTTCAAAAACGCAAACAACCATACATTTCAGATTTATGACTTTAGATTAGAATTAAGATTTTTCAATAAACGTACAAAAATATCACACATCCACCGTTGGTAAGATTCTGTATTCCGTGTCCGTATTCCGTGTGGGATTCTAAGTATTTTTGTTTTGCGACTATATGGCGCGGAGTACTGAATCCAATAAAACTTTGGAAAATTAATACAAATTGTGCATACGTATTATCAGTGCAATTTTGATTACAAATGACAGAAAGAACTGCTTTGCAGTTGTTTAGCTGCGAGTTGTTGTAGACAAAGTAATGAATATTAAGTTAACATTTAATGTGGTGTGTAAGTTACCTAAAATCAGTAGGTAATTCATATTTTTCTTGATACAAAATATTAATTTTTAAAATATGTGGCTCCCAAATTGTATTAAAATCATAAAAATTGTTATCGCTTTCAACAACCGATTTGATATTGCAGCATATTAAAAACCGGGACAATTTTGATATTCCGCGGGAAAAGTTGGGACTGTCAAAAGCCAAAAGCGGGACGTCCGGTCTCCTTGACTATGACCCCTCTGTCTATCCAATACATAATTTACCCTGATATTTAACACCCTACAATACACCAAAGGTGGGCAAAGTTAATCAGACAGTTAGTTCGTTAATCACTAATCCGTTTACAAAGAACTTAACTTTGAGTATGCAACCCAAACAACTACGGATCTTTCGGTTGCATAAGTTGAAATTGCCTGTGATGCTTTCTACTAGGTACAGTTGAAATAACTACATTGCGAGCAACAAGATTTACGAAAGATATTTAAATGATCAACTAACTAATCTGGTTGGAGTTAGAAGAAATGCATTTTTTAAAGGTTACTTTTTCAGTTTAGGTTTATATCTTTACACAATAAGTATTCATTAAACAGTATTAATATTAAAAAAATTAAATATTTATTATTACATAACAAGTAGTATCACATACAATAAGACCGGGAACCACATGGATCTGGGAAGTAACTAAAAAGAAAAGAATTCGCGCGCATTATATATGGACGCCGCGTTGCACAAAGTAGTACGTCATAAATGTAAACAAAACCAAGACCGAACTTGCAAACAATGCCTATAGTAATTGGAAATGTTTCATTATGACATTTTTGATTTAACGGACTTGAATTAACAGAATATGAAGAATGTAGCGGAAGTATTAACTTGCGTCCGTTACTGATTTTGAAAGTTAACTTAAAAATTAATTCGTTAACGAAAAATTTAACTTCTATAATTAGCGATTAACGGATTAACGTTCTAGTGTCCAGCTTTGCCCTACACCTATAGCAACAATTAATAATTATTTGAACTAAAATTGTCACCTTTAGCCAGACTGTGGTCGAGTGGTAGCGCGCTTGGCTATCAGTCTGGGGGACGTTGGTTCCAACCCAACGCCCTGCTTTCAGAGTAAAGGTTTTTCTGTGGTTTTCCTTTACTCCACGGCGAATGCTGAAAGCCAAACAACTTAAGACGTGCCACAGACGCGGGCCATAATAATGATAATTCGGGCCTGCCGATGCCCCCGTAGTGGCGAAAGCTGTTGGGGGATATGAAGGCGTGGATTATTATTATTAAAGTGTTATTATAATAGTAACAACAACAACTTTGTTCATTATTGTTTCTCCGTAAATTGGTAAATTTTAAAATAATACGGCCGCCATTCTGTTATATGATTTAAGATGATGTATTAATTTATCAACATTTTATTCCGAATTTTTCTTTTATGTTTGCTGGATACGATTATTGAATTTTTTCAATTTTGTCCATTTTGCTTGCCTCTGTAGTTCTGATTTTGAACATGGTCACTCATTAATTTTGTGAATTTACCATCTTTCTATTGTTCGTTAGTTTGGTTTTATCGGTGGGCCGTTTTGAAGATTCTATCTCGACAACTGAGTGAATTCCCAGCGAATATATTATTATTATTATTATGTATTTCTAATTGTTGGCTCGTGTTCATCGACAACAGTAGAAACGAGTAGAAAGGAGACAATTTAGGCGGATTTTACAAAAGTTATTGAGAGATAATGTTTGAAATCGAAAATAATTCTCGAATTTATTTCAAAATGCAATTATATTTAAATTGTGTGGCCTTACATACGAACATGGTCGAGAAAAAGTGCGTCGATTTTGAGAATGGAGAAGTCTTCATTAGATCTGTAACCGTTGAAACACTAATTGAAAAAAAAAACTAATTGAAAAAAACACTATATTGAAAAATTCCAATTGCTTAATTATATTTATCTACAAATTTTCCAGGGAATACTCTTATCGATAATAATCACGGCATAAAAAAATTGTCTTGACCGGTGTTATCAAATTTCTTCTTTTTTTTTGTAGTGATGTTTTATTTAACATGACCGCAATTTTTTATCTTCCATTACGATGTAACTAATACGATTGCTTGTGCGGTTTTTTATGATCTTCATAAATATTCTTAATCACAATGAACATTTCATAACATATTTATGCATGCGGTGGCGGTGTTATAACCAACAATATATGTCCTGGCTAGAGTAAAACAAAAACGCGGTTTATGAACAATAATAATGCGTTAAAATGTATTTCCGTTATGAGAAACAAATCAAAGAAAATCTATTTCCTCATTAAATTGTTTATTATCGCTTACCATGAAGTCATTCATTTCTAAAAGATGCCGCTGTTGATTTATTTATCAGTTAATTACAAGTAATTAGTTAGTTACTTAGTTAGTTAGTACGGTTCAAACCGTCACTTGATAAAATCATTGCCAACATTCGAAACGTTATCAAGTTTTGTATAAAATATTTTCTGTGTAATTTTGTATGTATTTTCAGTATGGAAAATTGAAAAAAACGAAAAAATTTGAATTTGGAAGAATTGCTCCTAACATAGTAAATTTTATTTTCTGGATACTAGAAATTCTATTGTGGCAGGCATGCGACAGAACGCATTAAATATTACAAGTTGATTGTAATTTTAACATTTTACCAAAGCTGGGCACAAAAGCGTTAATCCGTTAGTCGTTAATTAACTAAGTTAAATTTTTCGGATGCATCATACATATTTTTTCGTCGATGTGATTTGAGGTTATATGACAATTTTTCTACTTTGCGTTCGTTATAAACTCATAACGAAACCGCTTTCGGTGTCGTTATGAAAACACTAGGTCACAAACATTTGGTAACTTTTAGTTTTCCAAGATTGATGACATTGATGTCAAGTGTCAAATGGTTCTGATATCTCAATCGCTATGGGCTCGCCTCAATCGTGTTTCGCAGTTTTACCATAACTACCAACTGTAGAATATAAAACTACTCAAGATTGTAAGATGACAGTTGTATTTTTCGAAATTGATGTAACATTAATGTCGCAAAGTAGGAAAAATAGTATATAACACGCTCGTCGTGCCAAAAACAACTCGTGCGCCAATTTTTGTCTTACAAAAACTTGTATTATAATATACTATTATAACATTTGACACTGACAGTTATGGACGACTGAAAGTTTTGATTGAATGATCTCATTTCACGTATGTTAGATTGGCTATCATGAATTTTTTTGGTTTATCATGTACCGACATGTATTCTTTCGTCTTTAATATGGTGTATAACTTGTTCTGCTACGCTTAATACTATCGGAGATATTGATGCAAACATTTCATAACGAAGCACTGATCAAATAATCAAATATTCAGTTTCAACATTTCGGTCTGATGTTTTTCGGACATTTTTCGGAATCTATTGGTATTTTTTTCATAGGCGGGCGATTTATTCTCTACCCTAATCTAAATGACTATGAGATAATCCCCACTTATCATGTCGTTTCACAAACTGTTTTTATTTTTTTTTTACTTTATCATACGCAGTATGATGAAGTATTGTAATCGTGCCGAAAAAAAAATTGAGATTTTAGCGGAAATAGGTCTTTTTGGGTCCCCTGAATATTTTTGACCAAGGTACAAAAGAATGTCTGTGTGTGTGTGTGTAAACGATTTTTGTGGCGACGATTCCGGAGAAACTACTCTTTAGGAGTTTCTCCTTCTTTTTCCTTTTTCTTCTTCGTCTCGATACATTTGTATCGAGACGAAAGTTCATATTTGGAAGTTTCATGACCTAACTTAGAGCTGAAAAGCTTTTGGTTCAATAGGGTCCAAAGGGACTGGTAGTTTATTCTAAGCCTTTTTCAAGGATTTTGCAAATGAGCCGCTATTTCTGTAATTTCGTCAAAATTGTTAAATAATAAATTAAAGTAGAGGAAATTTTGAATAATTTATGCCTTTGACATTTTTTGGTAAAATTAATAGTTTAGCTGCAAGAGCAAATTCTATTTGATCGAGATCGGTCGCATCTGCATTGATATGAAACTACATAGTAGCCAGAGTTTTGACAAATATTTTTTTGTCCTGTCACACTCGAAAACAGCTGATTTCATCAGAGGTTGGAGAACCGCTATGGAACGTTGCCGCTCTAGTGCGGCAAAGTCAAAATATAAATTTCAAATAAAATAAAATCACCAATTTGATTATTTGTTGATAAGAAATATCAACCCGTCTTTATATCTAATTCTACAAACGATAAATTGAGAAAATTGTAAATAAAATAAAGTATAGCGATGAGTGTAGTTTTATTTTAGTATGTTTGTACGGATGTGATATCTATAGTGTCATGACCAAATATAAATCTGTCAGAATTTGAATTAGTTTTTTAAACCTGACGTTTCGTCGAAGTGGTACCAACCTAACTTTTCGTATACAGAAATATAACCATTTTTTAATTATTTTTTTAAATACATATTTCTCAAAAAGCAACACAATAAACGTTGATGTCACTCCTGCCGAAAAAAATAGCGCGACTCGCTCGCATGCGACGGCGACGCTCCGCGTCGCATCACTCCTCGTCGCGCTATTTCATACTTTCGGCACTTGTGACATAAATAACTGTTATTCTAATGACGTAGTGTAGGTAGTGTCAAATGCTGATGCTTTGACAATACCTACGATTTATATCAATAAAATAGTATCTCATGCAGCAAAACTATTAATTTTATATATTGTATGATAAAGTCATAAGTCCCCAAAACCGGATACCGAACTATAAAAATCTGATTAAATCTAATAATGCCACAAAGAAATCCTTTCTCAAGAGAATCTTCTGGCAATAATGGTGAAGAAAAAATTCGCAATTTATTTTCAAATATGACTATAGGGTACATATTGCCGTGTACCCCTATATATATATTAATATGACTGCCGTGTAAAGAATATAGTTATAACTGATAATTTGCTCAGATTTGAGTTTTTTTGATAAAATCATAAGAGGTAGAAAAAGCGTTTCTTAAAATTTATATAGGTAAAAGATCCAAAGACAACAAAATAATAACAAAAAACTTATTATAGATTTGCAAAGTAACAACACAATATATTCTTAAATGCAACATTTTACATCTTTTCACAAATATAGATGACCTCTATGCTAAACAGGGCAGTATAGAAAACCCATATTTTATTCAGCTATTGTGACTGTCTAACTCCTTAGCGCAAAAAACTATAAATAAAAATCAACGCAATACTGTAATTTTGACCGTTACTCCTGAAAAGCTGAATTTGTGACAAGAACAAGATAACATGAAGAAAAAGAGACTTAGAAGGTGTCTTAAAAAGTTAAATTGAATAGGACAATAAAGATTCTAATTTTGTTTCTGTTTAGTTTGCTGTGGACAATACAGGGTCTCTCACGACGTGCTGCCCTTAGAAGTATATAGAGAAGCAAATGAAATAACAGCAAATTTCTACTGCAACAGTTGTGTGCGCTGGAGCACCATCTATTTGAAACCACCCAATAATTGATAAGGAGAACATGAAAGATAGAAATCGAGCTGCTTTCAATGGGTTATGTGCCAACTCTATCAGGGACGCCATCAACAATAATATGTTAAAAATAATTGAAGCATGATTAGGGGAAAACGGCCACGTTTTTGAACAGTTACTGAAATAGAATTAAGCAGTTTTTTCAGTTTACTTAAAGATTTTGTTTTATTTTTATAGTAGGCTTATAATTTTATAAATACAAAATTAATTATAATGAAAAATGACCTAAAAACTTCTTCAATAAAGTTCTGTTTATTCCAAATTGTTCAGTTGTTTTCAAGGCAATCTAGTTTTGGCAACGTTTGTAATTTCTACTGTGATGTTTAATAATTAATTTCAGTAGGTGCAAGTACATTTTAGGTAGAGGAGGTTGTACACTAACTTGATCTAAGATTTTCCATAGAATTCAAAAATGCATTCATATGATAGGGTTGCCATTTGAAACAATCGACATATAGTACTTTTCTCGAATTCAACTTTGATCTTAGAATTTGAACACCCTGTATAACATTTAGAACAACTTTACCGGTGCATCGATAATAGCCGGCCAACTTTTTTCCAACGGTCACAGGGGATATTTTATAACTAATTGAAAGTAACCGTGCAGCTGTCATTTTTTAATGAATTTTTAATTTAATTAATATCTCAAAAATGACACATGTTAGGTATAGGGAAAGACAGATAAAATTGATCTACAATTTAATGAAGATTTCAAAAATGCCATAAAATACAGGGTGTTCCATTTGAAATATAAAAGTTGGCACCATTTCCGGTGTACCAACCGGTGTAACTGGAAGTAACCAAAAACTCAAAATAAGTGCACAAATTTTCAATATCTTATTTCAATTGGGTGTCCATATACTTCTAATGGCAGCTCGTCGTGGGAGACCCTGTATAGCGAAAGCGTTCCTGGCAGGCATGTTTAACTGAGTTTTCTTAAATTTGCATTGAATTTTAACTGATACAAGCATTAGTTTTGAAAAAGAAAAAGTTGCTTTGTTATGTTGAGACTGATTACACTGTGTTACAAAAAAAAACTAAATATACTTTTCACGAGACATAGCAGAAGTTGTTGAGCTGGTAGAGTTGAACATAATGGCATAGCTGAAATTTTCCAAACACCTCCAAAATTTCGATTTTTTTCAAAAAAACTGTTTTTGGGTACTTGCACGTGTATAAAAATTAAAATAAAAAATAACTTCCCCATTTTCTATGCAATTTCAAAAATACAAAATGTGAATGAAAGAGGAAGCATAGACCATTATAAAGATGTACTGCTCGGTTAGATCCAATAACAAACCTAAAAGTTATGGACGTTCAAATTCAGAAGTTTCCAATTATTTTCAGATTTTTTCAACTTTAACAACAATTTGATGAGCTGTTTGAACCCGAAATATTTTTTGCTATTTTTTTATTGAAAGCCAATTTAAATTTGCGTCTAATACGCGTTTGGTTATTAGAATCGGTTGAAATTTAACAGAATTATCAAATTTTATTGACCGGCTAGACACATCACACTGCGGAGAAGAAATATACAGTCAGACTGTAATAAATCCGTAGTCTTTATACACATTCATAAGACATTACTAGCACTTAGATTTACAATGTTATTCTAACATTATGCCACTGGTTTTTACTTTATCATACGCAGTATGTAAAGTATTGTAATCGTGCCGAAAAAAAAAATGAGATTTTAGCGGAAATAGGTCTTTTTGGGTCCCCTGAACATTTTTGACCAAGGTACAAAAAAATGTCTGTGTGTGTGTCTGTGTGTATGTGTGTGTGTAAACGATTTTTGTGGAGACGATTCCGGAGAAACTACTGAAGGTATCGGAACGAAAGTTCATATTTAGAAGTTTCATGACCTAACTTAGAGCTGAAAAGCTTTTGGTTCACAAGGGTCCAAAGGAACTGGTAGTTTATTCTAAGCCTTTTTAAAGGATTTTGCAAATGAGCCGCCATTTCTGTAATTTCGTCAAAATAGTTAAATAGTAAATTAAAGTAGAGGAAATTTTGAATAATTTATGTTTATGACATTTTTTGGTAAAATTCATACTTTAGCGTTTTAGTTTATTCTAAGCTTTTTTGAAGGATTTAGGAAATGAGCCGCCATTTCTGTAATTTCGACAAATTAGTTAATTAATAAATTAAAGTAGAGGACATTTTGAATAATTTATGCCTATGAAATTTTTTGGTAAAATTAATAGTTTGGCTTCAAGAGCAAATTCTATTTGATCGAGATCGGTCGCATATGCATTGATATGAAATTACATAGTAGCCAGGATTTTGACAAATATTTTTTTGTGTTGTCACATTCGAAAACAGCTGATCTCATCAGAGGTTGGAAAACGACTATGGAACGTTGCCGCTGTACTGCGGCAAATTATAAAATACAAATTTCAAATAAAGTAAGATCACCAATTTGATTGTTTGTTGATAAGAAATATCAACCCGTCTTTATATCTAATTCTAAAAACGATACATTGAGAAAATTACAAATAAAGTTTAGCGATGAGTGTAGTTTTATTTTAGTATGTTGGTAGGGATGTGTCATGAACAAATATAAATCTGTCAGAATTTGAATTACCCTTTTAAGGTGCGTTTTCATTAGTGACAATGGCAGTGGTAGCAGATGCCGTTATAGTATTTCCAATAGAACATTGATAGTGAGTCATGTTTATGTACATGCAAACTAATATGTGTCATTATCACGTAATGTAAGAAATACTATAATTTCGTATTTTACCACCGCCATTAGCTACCATTACCTACCAATTGGAACACACTTTTAAACTTGACGTTTCGTCAAAGTGGAACCAACCTAGCATTTACTGTACAGACATCATTTATTTTTTTAAATACGTATTTCTTAAAAAGCAACACAATAAACGTTGATGTCGCTCCTGCCAAAAAGTAGATAGCCGACTCGCTCATATGCGACGGCGACTCTCCGCCTTCGGTGACGCGCCGCATCACCGCTCGTCGCGCTATTCCGTACTTTCGGCATTAGTGACATAAATAACTATTATTCTAACGACATAGTGTAGGTAGTGTCAAATGCTGATGCTTTGACAATACCTACGATTTATCTCAATAGAATAGATTCTCATGCAGCTAAACTATTAATTTTATATATTGTATGATAAAGTCATGTGCCTGGCCACATCAGATTTTTTTTCTTTTCCTTCTTGTTGTTACCTGCCAAACTATCACAATATGTTACTAACATTAGAGTTTACGTTCATTACATTTCCTGGTATATTTGGGTTGAAAATAAATTGGCACCAACAGTAAAATTTTTACTCGTTTATTGAAACTGTACTGAGTTACTATCGTGATTTATGAAAAATAGAAAAAACCAAGATATAAAAAATTTGTTGATGCTGTCCTTTCCTTGAAAACGTATTTCAATAGATTCCATTTCCTGATGAAATCGTTCACCTTGTTCGTCACTGAGTTGGCCAAGACTGTCCGGAAAGAAATGCAAATGAGAATGCAAAAAGTGAATTTTGATAGACATGTTGCAGCCCGTTTCACCGTAGGCACTCAAAAACTCTTGTACAATATTTACGTAGTCGGCACTTTTATTATTTCCAAGAAAGTTATTGCACAATGAAATAAAACTATTCCAGGCTCGTCTTTCCACATCATTCAGTTTAGCTGCAAAATCGTTGTCCTGCATAATTTTCCGAATTTGTCGCCCAACATATATTCCTGAAAATAGATCAGTTAAAATACTTAAATTCTTGCTACCAACGATTTGAAATGTAAGGTAACCTACCTTCTTTAATTTTAGCTGCACTCAATCTAGGAAACTTTAAGATGACGGAATGGGAATGCTTCGCTGTCGACGTCCAATTGTTTCACAAACTGCTTCATGTATCCAATCAAATGCAATGGCGGTAAGATAATGTTTTCGGGCCCCACCAGCGGAATGTTCAAAACATTTTTTTTTGCCAATTTGAAACGATGTACGCGATGGCCACTCACTTTGTTCATATTTTCTCATATTTGGTGCACGACTGTCCTATTCACACATATAACATGGATACTTCGTATAACCGCCTTGCATTCAAAAAAAAACTGTCAAGACTTTCAAATCGCTGACAATTTTCTATTTATGTGTAGCGTAATTGATAAAACGTTTCCTTCATACCAGTTGCGTAGGCCAATGAAACTGATGGCAACTCATTTTTGTTATGCAGCAATACAGCTTTCAAGCCTATAAGAAAATACATTTATTCATTCACAAATCCAAATAAAGGAATAAATAAAAATGCTTACTTTTGCATAAGCCATCAATGAAAATTCTCCATTCGTTTGGTATGTATTCGTGACCAAACAAGACAAACAATTCCATCACATCAGGACAATAAACAAGGTTGTTATTGTCATTGTCGGCTTTAAAACACTGTCTAAATAATAGTCGATCATCATTTCGGCTGAACGTAATCTTGAAGTCTTTGTCTACCACATTCTACTGCTTGAATCGAGATGCAAGCATTTCAGTTTGTCTTCGTGACAATCCTAGATCACGTACAAGATCTTGGTATTCCCCATTTGACACTTCATGTCGATCCATAGAATGCGATCCAGATGGCAGGAACTCTGCATGTTTATTGTCAGAAGTGTAGCATTCATCAGCTTCATCCTCAGATTTATAAGATTCTTCAGCTTCAGCAGCAGGTTGCTCAACCCAATCATCAAGACCTAATGGTTTCGTTACAGTCAAAACATTAGCATACTTAACGTATCTCCGCGTTTTGAAATGATGGCCTCTAACGTCCGATTGACAAAAATAGCAGTCCTCCACCGTATGATAAGTTTGATGATGCCATATCATCGGAGTAGAAAAAGCCATTCCAGTTCTTGCGTTATCAAGATTTTTTGATTTCCATAACTTCAATTTTGACGAGCAAACTACACACACGTATTCTGGTTCATACCAGCGACTTGCGGTGTAAACACGGTCAAAAAATTTGTTGTATGCCTCAACCATAGATTTATCTTTTACTAATTGTAGCCGATGCTGTTTGTCCACAAACAATCCGCAGATGTAACAAAACTTATGGCGATTGTCACACATTTTACTTAATTTATATTTGCACTGAAGTTTGGTGATACTAAAGACCTACATCGTCCTAATAGTATACGAAATTGTAATAGGTTAAAATTGTCGATTAATGATTTTACGATATTTGGGTACAAGTCAAATAGTACTTAATAACATATTAGATAGACAAAAATACAATAAAACAGGGTAACAAACAAACAAAATAATGTCTAGTTAATGTGAATTACGAGTACGGTTATTATGGTCGGGCTGTATGGTCCTGCCTACTATAGTTTGAATGTCAAGATGGTAATTAAACATCGATAACTCAGTCAAATTTCAACCGATGTTAACAAACAAACTCGTGTTAAATGCACATTTAAATGGTCTTTCAATAAAAAAAATAGAAATAAAACATTATGGATTGAAACAGATCATCAAACTGAAGTTATAGTAGAAATAAAACCGTAGTTTGTTCTTCACTGTTCTTTAGAACAAACTACGGTTTTATTTCTACTATTATGGAAACCTGTTCATACAGCGTATATTTTTTCAAATAAACTGAAGTTAGTTCAGACAATCTGAAAATAATGGGAAACTTCTGTATTTGAACGTCCATAACTTTTCGACTTTTTATTGGAACTGACCGAACAGTACATCCTTCTAATGGTCTGTGTTCTCTCTTTGAACTGCATTTTTTATTTTGGAAATCGAATGGAAAATGACGGAGTTCTGCATTTTTATACACATGCAAGTACCCAAAAACAGTTCTTTTGAAAAAAAATCAAGATTTTGGAGGTGTTTGGAAAAGTTTGTAGATGCCATTATGTTCAGTTCTACCAGCTTAACAACTTAGACTATGTCTCGTGAAAAGTATATTTTCACTGTAACATAGTGTTATTGTTTTATATATTGCATATGTTAAGTGCTGTATATCATGGAATGATTTGATAACTATATTAAATATATCAAAACATATTTAATATAGTAGCTAACTACATGTAGGGCGAAAAGGGACAGACGGCAAAATTGTCAAAAGATGCTTCAATTCTAAATTTCTTGAAGGTTCTTTTAATAAACGGCATTTTTATATAGATAAATAACAGTACTTTTGGTTTGTAATATTGGTATCTTTAATTCATATACTTTAAAAAATTTAACCAAACGTGTAAAAAATTGACATTTAAACCCGCCCTACACTACCGATGTATAAAGAAGCGTCAACTTTTATCGAAAGGCCGCAAATGTCTTTCGCACACTCAAGAAAAAAACACGCATCGGGCCTCCTACAGCTATAAACGTGTTTGTCCCGGGTGGTCCACAGTAGCCCAAGCCAAATATCTACCCCTAAAAGGGTAAAAATATATATTTTTTGTTACCACTTTTAGTACTTCTTTACTGCTAAGCACAAGATCGACAAAAAAATCGAAATTGTTTGTACGAAAACCGGACACTTTGTCTAGTTATCTCACAGATAAATTAGGTACTTAACACTGGGAACTACAATAAGCAACCTGTTCTAGTGCAGTCTAGTTTAGTACATCTAGTTTAGACCTAAAGTAATAGCTTATGTTAATAATAAACCGATAAGTCTTGTTTATTGATTAGAACGCATCAATGTTTACAGTTTGAGGTATTACATTTACGACATTAGATCATCCTATACAAGAATCAAAACAGCACAGCATCATTTGCAAACAAAGCAAAGTTATTTACCAAGCAAACAACAACAATACCTGCACACTTTATTCGATACAAGATATTTCACGAATAAAGTAATAAAACAAACTACAAACTGGTTTTTCCCGCATACACGGATAAAACGCCAAGAGAGCATCACTTCACTTACCATAGGATGTTATCAGACTTATTAGCATGCACAGAATCGGCAAAACACACTTTAAACTCGTCATCTTTATGGAACGAAATTCATAGCACCACAACAATGATTTTTATTAGCAGAAACGCTAAGGATTCACTCTGTTTTCGAGGTAGACATCTTGCGCACAAAACAAGACCTCTCGCACTGTTGATATTCAAGTTCAAGTTCTTGATATATTCAGCGCGCTCGACTCGACCATGAGAATGATACTAACCGCGTTTAAAAGTGAACTGGTCATTTTATAAACAGTTATCAGAGGAGTTGGTGTGTGCAGGGAACTCCACATATGTTGTTACGGTTGAGTGAAAAAGTCAGAATGCGACGAAGACTCGAATTCTCGTTAACTCGCAGTGTAATTATCAAGTTGATATCAGTCTGTGTAGTGAAACGACCGGTTTACCTCGAAAATCACCGACCATGCTATCGCTGGATTATTATTACCGCTCTTTATTCGGTTTTATTGTATTTGAAGACGGTATTTGGTTTATGTTAGTTATGGGAGGTTCAAAACAAAATAAAATAGTCATTATTAATACAACAATCGCAACAGTATTCGTATACCACACGAAAAAAAAAAAGAAATTCAAGAAAAGACAAAAAAACCCGAAATATATTCATTATCCATCTGTTAATAAAATTATAAACCCCTAACCACAACAAGTATTTTAGAAACCTAAATACATATTTCAGCAACTATGTTGCCATCTTCAGTAGAACCTAAAAAGAGGAAAAGAGAGATTAGCACTTCATAGTATCTTTACTGGATATTGTCCAAGCAAATCACTAGTGGAAGTGACGTCCATGTTAAAAATTACCCTATATATATACCCATTTGTTTGTCACACCTCAGTGAGTTTTGATCATTGAAGCGTAAAAAACAAATTTTAATTAAAGCAGGTCAAACAATGGCGAACTAGGTATAGGACCCCTGTCTGAATTTATTAATTTATCTCTATTCAAGTGAATAAAGATAGTTTCCAAGCTGTTTAGTTCCCTATTATTTGAGACAGCTTTTACAAGTTTTAAGTCATCTACAACTACTTTATGACCTGTGTCTAAAATATGTTGAGCCACACTAGATTTTTCAAAACGATTATATTTAAAATGAGCTACATATTCTTTGAACCTAGTTAAAATTGTTCTTCTAGTCTGGCCTACGTATTCTTTTTCACAGTCATGACATTTGATACAATATATACCAGATTTATCAAGTACATCTATCTTATCCTTTGGATTTCCAAGAAGGTTTTTTATGCTATTATGAGTCGAATATGCTATACAGTGATTTTGTGATGTAAAAATACTTCTCAAACCCCTTGTATATGCAAAATCGAACGGTATTTTAATTCAACACCATTAACTTTACTGTAGAACAAGAAGTTAACAGCCAACTTCCATTTTTAGATACTCTGGTAGTCAGGAATAGCAAAAATATAATCGAAATTGACGTGTATCGGAAAGATACTAACACAATCAGGTTTATCCCTAATGATTCGCAGCATCCTTTTCAACAAAAATTGTCTTTTATTAGATGTTTAGTAAATAGGTTATTGAAATTTCCATTGTCCGCAGATAGATATCAGCAAGAATTATTGTTTATTAAGAATGTTGTCATACATAATGGGTACCCTGAGAAAATAGTTGATAGAATGATTAAGAAGCAGAATCAAAAAATGTATGTAAATCAAATATCTACTTTAAATACTTTGTCTGTAGAAAAGAAGAAATATGTTAAAATACCGTTCGATTGTGCATATACAAGGGGTTTGAGAAGTATTTTTACCTCACAAAATCTCTGTATAGCATATTCGACTCATAATAGCATAAAAAACCTTCTTGGAAACCCAAAGGATAAGGTAGATGTACTTGATAAATCTGGTATATATTGTATCAAATGTCATGACTGTGAAAAAGAATACGTAGGCCAGACTAGAAGAACAATTTTAACTAGGTTCAAAGAACATGTAGCTCATTTTAAACATAATCGTTTTGAAAAATCTAGTGTGGCACAACATATTTTAGACACAGGTCATAAAGTAGTTGTAGATGACTTAAAACTTGTAAAAGCTGTATCAAATAATAGGGAACTAAACAGCTTGGAAAGTATCTTTATTCACTTGAATAGAGATAAATTAATAAATTCAGACAGGAGTCCTATACCTAGTTCGCCATTGTTTGACCTGCTTTAATTAAAACTTGTTTTTTACGCTCCAATGATCAAAATTCACTGAGGTGTGACAAACAAATGGTTATATATATAGGGTAATTTTTAACATGGACGTCACTTCCACTAGTGATTTGCTTGGACAATATCCAGTAAAGATACTATGAAGTGCTAATCTCTCTTTTCCTCTTTTTAGGTTCTACTGAAGATGGCAACATAGTTGCTGAAATACGTATTTAGGTTTCTAAAATACTTGTTGTGGTTAGGGGTTTATAATTTTATTATTAAGTTCGCCACAGTCTCCAAAATATTGTCATCCATCTGTTCACAAATAATTTCTACATTTGCTTACAAAAGAAATACGTTTTTTACGGATTTCAACTAAAATATTATAAAAATTGTAATGGCTCCCATGAATAGGCTTACAAAAGTTTTGATAAAGTAAAGCAAATGTGTCCTAAAATAATGTTGCTTTATAAAGGTATTGTTCGACCCTTGGTTCCAAGAACGACATGTAGACGTCGGTACATGGAATTTATCAGTTTTTGCGCTAATTCCTTGTAAATATACAGGGTGCTAATCAAGTACCGGATAAAAGAGAAAACTCGGTTAATGTTATTTAATTTAATTATTTAATATTTTCTTGTTATGACGTCAAAGATTTTGTGTTCTTTATTTTGTTAGAATTTTATAATCTTATTCAACAGTATACACTTTTTAATAGATTACAGAAGAAAAAAATCAAGAAAAACTTACGTACATGAATAAAATGAACACAATAATGCCAGTGTTATTAAACAGAAATAAAAAAATTACTCAAAATGGTTTTACTGCTGGCAGTCGTTACTTACAATAAGGGCGGTGGTGTGTGCGAAGTGTGCGGTGCACACAGGCGCCGTGATACAGGCCCCACCCTAAAAGATCCTAAAATAACTGTGAGATATGTGTTTATATTAAAATTAATGATGATGTTTAAACAGTGATGATTTTCCAAAATGCAGACTTGCATTAACTTTACCTGTTTTAACTTCTAGATTTGCAGTAGTAAAAAATACGCGCTATATTAAATAGACTTAAAAATATCTACATTACCAGGAAAATGGAATAGTTTCGTAATTATTTTCGTTTAAAGGCGAAATCGCCGTCAGTGAACATCCAGTACTTGAAGAGTTTGCTTAAAATAAAGCTTGGAGAGTTCCTTTCAAATAAATATTCAGTATGTCTCCTCAGATTGACGTACAAAGAGGGGACACATGTTTTAAAAATTTCAAACCCCCAACCGTATAAAGTTTCCAATTTAAAGAAATTAAAAAATAATTCCAGTTTTTATGAAAATTTTTAGCTGCATTATATTTCATGTGTAATAGCTAGAGTAACCATATAATGCACTACGTGTGTCATTAAGAGCAATAATCAAAATTAGATTCAAAGTACTTGAAGAAAACTGCCATAACTAGATTTTCTTAACAACATCGCAAGCTTAACTTAATATTTTTAATTTAAACATAAATATGAAAATCTGAGAAAAATATTCTAAATAATTTGGTTGTTGTTTTTCTTGCAACGCCTTGCTTTTTAAACAGCTATACTCCGAAGTTAAAATAATTCCATTAATTAAAACCTTATCTAATTGCACTAAAGATTTTAAGGGGTTCTTAAGTTATTTTGATTTCTTAGCCTTCTTTTAATTTCTTTGGTACTTTTAATGTTAATTCTTTTAAAAAAGAGATGTTTTGTTATGTGTCATATGAATTAAAAAATGACGACAATTTTTATGACATTCCCTAGTAGTGTTCGATTCTAATTGCTAATTATAAAATTTCAGATCTCTATTATTTTTTATTTCAGTGATAACACTTGTGTCACGTCACAGGCACTTCACAAGTTCTTAAGGAATTGAACTCATATGAAACTTCCTAAAAAAATACAATTTACTTTCTAAAAAAAAAAAAAACAGTAAAGGTTTCATATGGACTTTAGTTTGTTCTTATGTTTATTCAATATAATTTTATAATTTTTATTGTTTTTACTTATAAATGTGTTCAGAGGCGGATTACCCATAAGGCAACAGTGACACGTGCCTAGGGGCCCCGGGCCTTGGGGGGCCCCCAACCAAGACATGTTTCCATAGCGTTTTAAAGATTACTGTCTTCTACAAATATATAAATATATTTAATATTTTGATAATTTTTAAGGAAATTTTTTTTGCTAAACGTTTATTACATTTTCTTACAAATAAGTTTTGAATATCGCGCTTCCTACTGTACCCATTCAATAACCTCCTTTTTTACCTAGCTCGGGTTCTAAGGCTGAGTATTGTAAGGAGAAAGAAAAATGTGTACTCAATGATATTAATGTACACGAAAGTGCTTTACAAACGGTGACTGTTCGTGTTTTCCAAATAATGACCCTGCTGAGTGCAATAATTGTGAGCAAGAACAGTTCAACACTTCATTTCAAAACATTTTTTCAAACGGAAAATGCTCAATGGCGAAGAAATTGATCGTACCTGGTTAGTTTTTTCACCAAAGACAAAAATGGCGTATTGCGGGTTTTGCAAGTTATTTTCTTCGAGTTGTGACCAACTAATAGTTGGCTTTAATGACTGGAAAAACCCAGGAATTTGCCTTTGAACCCATGAAAATAGCGCGTCTCATTCAAAATCAGTTATGAGTTGGTCCATTCGATCTAACAAGAAGGGGTTGGATACGCTTTATATTAAAAAAATGGCCACGTCATTTTTTGGGATTATTCAAAAACTGTATAACTTTGCATCTGGATCTACCTACAGATGGAATTTATTAAAGGAACAAATTCGCTTAAATAATGTAAGCGAAAGTCGATCTTTTATGGTTAAATCCCTGTCCGACACTAGAGGTCTGCGCGATTTCATGCAGTTAGATCTTTAAATGACTCTATCATAAAATTTTTAAAAATGTTAGCGGAAGATACTGAACAAAACTACGACACAAGAAGTGAGCAAATATTTTGCAGAAATTATGTGAATTAGAAACATGTATACTATGCGTATTTTGGTACAATATTTTAGAACGAATCGATACGGTAAATAACATATTCCAAAGAGAAACAATAATATTGAAAGACGTAGCAGATCATTTAGAAAGCTTAATAGGGTATCTTAAACAAATACGAGAACATTTTGACGAATATGAATTGAAAGGAGAATATATTTTCGAATCCATCAAAAATTTGAATGAAGTGGATCTGGTCGACAACTACCGACAAGTGAACAACCGCAAAGTAAAAGTGAAGTTTTTCGCAGATGAATCTGATTCCACATACCACCAGTACAATATTTCGCCAATAGAACGATTCAAAATTGAAAAATATTTAACTATTTGCGACAGTCTAATCGCAAAAATGGTGAAGCGTTCTGATGCCTACGAAAAAAGTCACGCTAACTTTTCCTTTCTATTTGAATATTCGAATTTGAATATACAACGCAAACAACAAGCCGCTAAAGAACTAGCAGCTAAATATCCAAACGATCTGGAAGATCTCTTTGCAAAATGAATTAATACAATTTCATCAACATCAACAAGCTTTACTTCGAGGAAAATAGCAATACGGAAACAAATATCGTGTCCATATTTAAGAAAATTTTAGTCCATGCTATCCAAATATAAGCATCGCATTTCGATTATATTTGACATTGGCTTGCGGAGTATATGAAGGTGAACAATCTTTTTCTAAGATGGGATTACTAAAAAATCAAAAGAGGACGGTCATGTGCCAGGAATGTTTAAATGCTTTATCATTAATTTCTATCGAACATGAGTTTGCCAAAAATATAAGGTTGATGACATTATAAATAAATTTGCACATTCTAAAATTCGCCAAATAAATTTGTAAGAACACCACAATTTATTATTTGTAAACCATTATAATTGTTGTTACTTATATGTTGTTATTATAAAACTGTTTATTTCGTTACCGCGCAGAAAAAAAAAATTGCTACCTGTTTTTTTTTTTTTGTTTTAATTATTGGGGGGCCCCCAAATATAATTTGCCTAGGGGCCCCGACCATCCTTAATCCGCCTCTGAATGTGTTTACTTTCTATTGTTGTAATGGGTACTGATGGTGTTATTTTTCGGATACGCATTGTTTCATTTGTATATTAATTTTTAGTTTTTTTTGTGATTATTGCAGACGACTGTAACTTCTTAAGGAACTGAAAAAAAAAACAAATATGTGTGTAGAAAATATCTTTTCGGGGAAGAAGTTGGACACCTTGTAAAAGGAAAGTATTGTAACCGTGCCATACAACCGATGGGACTATAACTGAACTTTTTACAACGGGCGGCAAAAAAATTTTGGGCACACAAGAAAAATATCACGCGCCGGCCTTGCTTACATAAATTCGTATGAGGTATACGAATGGTTTTAGGCTTTATTAATGGCACTCATGTCGAAATCTAATGGCGACAGATCAGGGGACCTAGCCGGCCATTCCATTGGGCCTCTCCTGCCTATGCGGCGCACCATCTTGTTGCAACCAAATATTATTATTTGATAAATTAGGGTTGTTGTCATTCCGTAATAATATTACTAATACAGGCATTAGTTCAAACTGTATTTAAGTATAGCTATCTTTCACCAATTAAATTATATATAAAAAAATGGTCCTACAATTCTATCACGGATAAGTCCAGCCCATACATTAAGCTTCTGTGGGTACTGGGTACGGATTTCCTGCATCAAGTGAGGATTTTTCCTAGCCCAGTATCAAGATAATCATACAAAAAATGGTGATTTCTCCGAAAATAAGTTGATTGTATCGTAAAAATTGTTGATATAAGTACATAATATCTGCATTAATTTATAATAGTTGCTATCCGAAACGGTGTAAAATTTTACGGGCGGTGTTAAATAAAAATTAACACCATGCAGGGGTGTTGAGATAACTAACAAAATGAAGGAAATTCCAGTTTTCGGTGTTGATACGAACTCCGTGTTGGACTGAATAATTTCTTAAATGGGATTTACGAATTTTGACACACGGCATAACCCGGAGGCAATTTATTTTCTAAATGATTTTAAAACCTACGTACTGAATTAAAATAAATATAAATATATTATTATATATTATAAATAAATAATAATAAAATACCTATTAGTAACTACATATAAAGATGACTATATTAAATAATGTAATAAAGAAAAGAAATGTAACTAACTAATTTGCCAACAATTACTGGCTTTATTAACATAGTATATTGTTGCATGGCAACATTATGGTTTATTTTCAATGTTATTGGGTTCATTTTGTTATTTACCAGAATGTTGGAATAGTGATATTCCTATGTCCCAGTGTCCCACACCCCAGTCGTCCGTCTATTTTACTTCCACATTCTCAAAGTGTTCCTCTTACTCGACGACGAAACAAGACTTCAAAGTATAAAAACCACCAAAAGCACTTCAAAAAATGGTGCTTTTATGTGAGTTAGTTCTACGTCTAGCGCACCTCAAATATGTCTCCATAATTGTGTTAGTTTGACCATTCCTGGGCCCCATTTCTACCTTAGCAACGTGAATTGTAAATTACAGAACAACCTATCCGCAGAACTGGCAGCCTGTGGACGCACTCGGTAAGTTTCCTTATCTTTCCTTTTGTGTCCGCGGTTTCAGTAAAAACATCATAATTGTCCGAACAAATATTATCATACACGTTTTATAAGGCGCCAAATTGCCGCTAGAATGTTTAAATGAACAAATACGCTAAGATATCTTATAAAACTAGTGTAACATACTTTTTCTACTTTACGTCTTTAATTTTATATAAATTTAGGTACTCCCATCCATGATTACAATCTAGATCGGATGTAATACTATTACCATTGTTATATTTTTAAACCAATGCTATTTCCTGCTCTGATAAAACTTTCGTAACGGTTAACACTTAGGAGCGATATCAGATACCGATAGGTAGCCGTTGGCTGTGTGAGGAGAGCAAAAGTAAGGAATCATCAACTGTTTGAATACCGTAAACTTGGGTGGTTTTGGCCACCCTGGGTGGCTTTGGTCAGTATTAGAAATTTGTTTGTATAATTCAGATTTCTGCTGCTTTTTCAAAAATTCAGAGTAGTCTTTTTCGTATTGATATTTAAGATAGTAAGATAGATTGAATACAATGTAGGTTGTTAGATTGTAATTTGTAAGTATGGCCAAAGACACCCAGGGTGGCTAAAGACAGCCAGGGTGGCCAAACACACCCAAATTCAGCGGTATACGTGAATGATTAATTATCTTTACGAATACAGATATTCCTAGATATTATATTCCCATTCAGTAAACCAGTTATCGCGCATAAACAATACCACGATTGTTATCAAAATCGGGTTTATTCTTCGCATAATTCCTTATTCATGTAAATTAGTTGACGAGAATGATGCACGAGAACTTACCAGTCACAATACAAATAATTCTAATCATTCTTAATATCTTTTCTTATGGAATAATTCTTTCATGATGATTAAACCGATGCGTATCAGTCATTATTGCTGTTTAGTAATATAATTACTGTTCCTGGAATAATTCCTATTCAGAGGACATTGAACTAGCACATAATATATCTAAGCACATAAATATTTACCGCTTCATGACGGAGACAGGTCCAGTAGAAATGTCGTACTATATGAATAGTGCATCATAATATTTCTTTGTACTATGAGCGGTGTGTATCATGTGTAAATAGAGTTGGCAATTTGCATATACAGTTGGTCAAGGGTTGCTTATCAAGCTGCTTATTTATATGTCAACTCTACCGGGTGACCCATGCCATAGGTATACCCATGCTCATGTATATTTTAACTTTATATGAGATTTTAGCGGAAATAAGTCTTTTTGGGTCCGTGTGTAGGTCTGTGTGTATGTGTATGTGTGTACCCTATTTTTGTGGCGACGATTCCGGAGAAACTACTAAAGGTATCGGGACGAAAGTTCATATTTAGAAGTTGTATGACCAAACTTAGAGCTGAAAAGCTTTTTGTTCAAAAGGGTCCAAAGGAGCTTGATGTTTCCTCTAATCATTTTTCAAGGATTTTGCAAATGAGCCACAATATCTGTAATTTCGTTAAAATAGTTAAATAATAAATTAAAGTAGAGGTAATTATGTATAATTTATGTCTGACATTTTTTGGTAAAATTAATAGTTTAGCTGTATGAGCAAATTCTATTTGATCGAGATCGTGTCTGCATTAAAACTAGTTAGCCAGGATTTGACAATTATTTTCATTATATTGTGTATTGTGTATATTATCAAAATATCTGTCAAATCCTGGCTAACTCGTTTTATTTTAATGCATTAGTGGTCAAAAACTAACTAACCACGATAGAGGACGTCAGTAATAAAATAGTGGCCAATATCGATTTAGTTACTGTTTATTTGACAATATTATCAACTATTTTCACCAATTTCTTTGGCCACCTATATTAATAAAAAAGGTTATTTTTCCGTTGCCATGGTGATCAAAACTGACAATCGATACGTTTTTGTGTTCAGAATTTCATTTTGATTGAAACTATCATACAAATAACGACGCCATTTAAAATTTCAATCATGATGTGATTTCCTCAAAAACCGGAAGTTATACTAACCTCCAGAGTATCCCAAAAAATAGCATTTTTGTCTATTAGCACAGGCGTCCATACGTCATCGGTCGCCCGGTATAGCAATAAATAGAAAAACATTGAAAACACGGACAATAAAAGGTTGAAAAGACCGAATGTTTGTCTCAAATTTTATAAAAATACTGGTGTACCAATAACACGTGTCCACAAAGTTTGACGTTGTTGTATTACCGGGTGACCCACGGCACAGGTACTCCCGTTTACTTTTTATGTCTATAGAGCTGGACGAATGAAATTTGGGAATGTGTTAATACACATACAATGCCATTCTTTGGGATACTGTTGAGGTTAATATGACTTCTGGATTTCAGGAAATGACGTCATCATTGACACTTTAATGGCACCCTATACTTTTTGTGTGATATTTTCAATCAGGATGACATTCTGAACACAAAAACATAACGATCGTCATTTTTTATCACCAAGGCAACGCAAAAATAACTTTTTACTTTATCATACGCAGTATGGTAAAGTATTGTAATCATGCCGAAAAAAAAAATTGAGATTTTAGCGGAAATAGGTCTTTTTGGGTCCCCTGAACATTTTTGACCAAGGTACAAAAAAATGTCTGTGTGTGTGTATGTGTGTGTGTGTGTGTGTGTGTGTGTGCGTATGTGTGTACTCGATTTTTGTGGCGACGATTCCGGAGAAACTACTAAAGGTATCGGGATGAAAGTTCATATTTAGAAGTTTTATGACTAAACTTAGAGCTGAAAAGCTTTTGGTTCAAAAGGGTCCAAAGGAACTGGTAGTTTATTCCAAGCCTTTTTCAAGGATTTTGCAGATGAGCCGCCATTTCTGTAATTTCGTCAAAATAGTTAAATAATAAATTAAAGGAGAGGATATTTTGAATAATTTATGCCTATGACATTTTTTGGTAAAATTAATAGTTTAGCTGCAAGAGCAAATTCTATTTGATCGAGATCGGTCCCATCTGCATTGATATGAAAGTACATAGTAGCCAGGATCTTGACAAATATATTTTTTGTGCTGTCACCACAGAAATGTCTATGGCTGTCACCACGCTGTCATACTCGGAGAACCGCTATGGAATGTCATCTACAGTGTCATGAACGAATATAAATCTGTCAGAATTTGAATTAGCTTTTTAAACTTGACATTTCGTAGAAGTGGTATCAACCTAACATTTTCTATACCGAAATATAACCATTTTTGAATTTTTTTTTAAATACTTATTTCTCAAAAAGCAACACAAAAAACGTTGATGTCACTCCTGCCGAAACTACATAGCGCGACTCGCTCACATGCGACGACGACGCTCCGCCATCGGTGACGCGCCGCATCACCGATCGTTGTGCTATTCCGTTTTTTTCTGCACTTGTGAGATAAACAACTATTATTCTGATGACAGTAGATAGATAGTGTCAAATGCTGATGCTTTGACAATACCTTCGATTGATACTATTGACTATCAAAATATCTGTCAAATCCTGGCTAACTAGTTTAATTTTAATGCAGGCACGATTTATCTCAGTGAAATAGATTCTCATGCAGCTAAACTATTAATTTTATATATTGTATGATAAAGTCATGTGCCTGGCCACATCAGATTTTTTGTTTTAATCTACTAAGTGGCTAGGAATTGGTGAAAATAGTCGAAAATTGTCAAATAAACACTAACTAAATCGATTTTGGCCGACATTGCATTACTGGCGCCTTCTAGCGTGATTGAATTGGTTTTTGGCCAGTGAGTCATTTTTTCACGGGTACCTTTTGACCACACCCTGATTATTCGATAGAAAACATCTTTCCGATTACAATGATACCAAATACATTCAGGGAAATTTTTAATTTTCAAGATGACCGACTTCCGTTGGCGGGAAATTTAGAATTTTAAATTTTTGGCGCCAAATTTCCAGGATGGCCCACTTCCGGTCTGACGTTTTCAAAATGGCCAACTTCCGGAAGTCGGCCATCTTGAAATTTCAAATCTCCCGCCATGCGCAGTTTCAAATTTCGTGCCAAAAGTTCACGCATGCGCGTCCAGAGCGACCTCAAACCTACTCATTCGTCCAGCTTTATAGACAACAAAAATAAATGGGAGTACCTATGGAGTGGGTCACCCGGTATATTTATATGCTAAGCTGTGGGCTAAGTACTTACCTTCATTACAAATTGGTATATGAAACAAATGTACTACATCACATTTTTGACACTACTTAGGTTTCAGTTAAATTCTGGATTACAAGTACACTTTCTATTTGATTAGTGCAAAACGTCCAAAATTCCTAATAAAAATTCAAGATAAATGGGCAGTTTCACTTAAACAAAATCTTATATTTTAGACAGAACGAAAGGTAAGTAAAGAAAACATGCATTCTAGATTATCTTCTATTTTGCCAGCACTATTACTTGGTTATTCGTGCAAAAACAATATTAAGTATGCATACAGAATGTCGCATATTAAGATATGTAATTATACAATTCCTCACAACATTTCAACCTTAATTGCCTTGATTATACGTTTTAAAACGCTGCATATTCAAACTTACTTAATAATTTAAAGACAGCGACAAAGACATATTGCGATGTAACCGTTTTCTTTTAATATTTTACTATATTTAAACGAACAAAAAAAAACACTCGACAACATACACATTTAATATTCACCATACCTTAAAAAATAAAACCTTGTTTGAAAACTTTACTCCTACTTATGAAATTTTAATTGCCTTAAAGTGGGGGTACTCCCTTTATAATGACCGTTATTATTTCTTATCGACTTAATCGAATTTAAGCATTCACACAAAATGATTGTCTTTTTTAAATATCCAAAAGGCAGGCCGAAGAATTACTTTGCTCTGCAGAGAACTGTGCTGAGATGGCTTGGGGTTTCTTTAAGAAGCAATGAGAGTTTGCTTTACTGGACCTATGCAATTCTGTGGCTATCTTCAATTGTTCTAACCTATACTGTGGTTGAGCTTTATGAGGTGTACGTGCATCTGAATGATATGGATACTTTGGTCAGCATTTTGAGCTATTTAGGCACTGACTTACTTGGTAAGATTACACTGATCAACAACAGTTTCGTTTCAATACACAGATTTTATATATTTAGTTTATATATTTCTTTGATGAAATCAAAAATTACAGCCACAACCTGGATTTGAACCAGGGACCTTTGTGTCGCTCACGATAGGTTAGGCTTTGGTAGTGTTGGCTACTTCCTTACCTAGATATGACAATTTTCCCTAACAGATGTCATAGGCCTCAATAGCTCAGTTGGTAGAGTTTTGTGCTAGCGACACAAAGGTCCCTGTTTGAAATCCAGGTTGTGGCTGTAATTTTTGATTTATTTGAGTCAAAACAATATTATGTACTGTTACTCAAATATCATTTGACAATTTGTAAATTGTAGCACATAAATATATTGTTGTCTCTATTCAAACACGGGTGTTTTAAATTCAAAATCAGATACGGCGGATCCAACATACCAGAAATGTTTTTCAAAATTGATCGATCTTACAGCCAAAATATGTCACAGTACGCGTTTCCAATGTCAGATACTAAAGTGATATTTACAGACAAATGTTTTTGTATCTTCGTATATAGAGTAATTATTATCCAAAAGAAAGGTTCTAGGTATGTATATCGGACGCCAAAGGAACTTCGACAATAATAATGTACATAATATGTAAGTAATAAGCAGGGCCGGTGCATGATATTTTTCTAGTGGGTGCAAAAAAAATTTGGTGCCCTTCGGAAAAAGTTCAGTTATCGTTCCATCGCTTATATGGCACGATTACAATACTTTCCTTTTAGAAGGTGTCCCACTTTTCCCCGCAAAAATTATTTTCTAGACACAATTGTTTTTTTTTTTTTTCAGTTCCTTAAAAAGTTACAGTCGTTTGCAATATTCACAAAACAACTAAAAATAAAATACATATGAAACAATGCGTATCCGAAAAATAACACTATCAGTAGCACCTATTACAACAATAAAAACTAAATACATTTATAAGTAAAATAAATAAAAATGATATTGAATAAACATGAAAATAAACTAAAATCCATATGAAACATTTTACTGACGTTTTTAGAAACTAAATGTTATTCTTTTAAGCAGTTTCATATGAGCTCAATTCCATAAGAACTTGTGAAGTGCCTGTGACGCGACACAAGACGGAGTGTTATCCTTCTGAACTGAAGGAAATTTTATAATTGGCAATTAGATTGAACACTACTAGGGAATGTCATAAAAATTATCGTCATTTTTTTATTCATATGTGACACAATAAAACGTCTCTTTTTACTTTATCATACGCAGTATGTAAAGTATTGTAATCGTGCCAAAAAAAAATTTTGAGATTTTAGCGGAAATAGGTCTTTTTGGGTCCCCTGAACATTTTTGACCAAGGTACAAAAAAATGTCTGTGTGTGTGTCTGTGTGTGTGTGTGTGTGTGTGTGTGTGTGTGTGTGTGTGTGTGTGTGTGTGTGTGTGTGTGTGTGTGTGTGTGTGTGTGTGTGTGTGTGTGTGTGTGTGTGTGTGTGTGTGTGTGTGTGTGTGTGTGTGTGTGTGTGTGTGTGTGTGTGTGTGTGTGTAAACGATTTTTGTGGAGACGATTCCGGAGAAACTACTAAAGGTATCGGGACGAAAGTTCATATTTAGAAGTTTCATGACCTAACTTAGAGCTGAAAAGCTTTTGGTTCAAAAGGGTCCAAACGAACTGGTAGTTTATTCTAAGCCTTTTTCAAGGATTTTTAAAACGAGCCGCCATTTCTGTATTTTCGTCAAAATAGTTAAACAATAAATTAAAGTAGAGGAAATTTTGAATAATTTATGCCTATGACTTTTTTTGGTAAAATTGATAGTTTAGCTACCAGAGCAAATTCTTTTTAATTGAGATCGGTTGCATCTGCATTGATATGAAACTAAATAGTAGCCAGGATTTTGACAAATATTTTTTGTGCTGTCACAGTCGAAAACAACTGATTTCATCAGAGGTTGGAGAGGCACTATGGGACGTTGCCGCTCTAGTGCAGCAAAGTACAAATTACAAATTTCAACTAAATTAAGATCACCAATTTGATTGTTTGTTAATAAGAAATATCAACCCGTCTTTATATCTAATTCTAAAAACGATAAATTGAGAAAATTGTAAATAAAGTATAGCGATGAGTGTAGTTTTATTTTAGGTTGTTGGTTCGGATGTGACATCTACAGTGTCATGAACAAATATAAATCTGTCAGAATTTGAATTAGCATTTTAAACTTGACGTTTCGTCAAAGTGGTATCAACCTAACATATCCTACGCCGAAATATCACCATTTTTTAATTATTTTATTTTTTTTAAACACATATTTTTCAAAAAGCAACACAATTAACGTTGGTGTCACTCCTGCCGAAAACTAGATAGCGCGACTCGCTCACATGCTACTGCGACGCTCCGCGTTCGGTGACGCGCCGCATCACCGCTCGTCGCGCTATTCCATACTTTCGGCACTTGTGACATAAATAACTATTATTCTAATGTCGTAGTGTAGGTAGTGTGAAATGCTGATGCTTTGACAATACCTACGATTTATCTCAATAAAATAGATTATCATGCAGCTAAGCTATTAATTTTATATATTGTATGATAAAGTCATGTGCCTGGCCACATCAGATTTTTTAAAAAGAATTAACATTAAAAATACCAATAAAATTAAAAGCTGTCTGAGAAATCAAAATAACTTAAGAACCGCTTAAAATCTTTAGTACAATTAGATCAGATTTTATTTCATGGCGCTATTTTAACTTCGGAGTATTGCTGTTTAAAAAACAAGGCTGTGCAAGAAAAACAACAAGAAAATTGTTTAGAATATTTTTTTCATGGATTTTCATAATTATTTATGTTTAAATTAAAAATATCAAGTTAACAGCGTGCGATGTGATTAAGAAAATGTATTTATGACAGTTTTCTTCAAGTACTTTGAATCTAATTTTGATTATTGTTATTAATGATACACGTAGTGGATTATATGGTTACTCTAGCTATTACACATGAAATATAATGCAGCCAGCTAATAATTTTCATAACAACTGGAATTATTTTTAACTACATTAAATTGGAAACTTTATACGGTTGTGAGAAACATTGTGTTCCCTCTTTGTACCTCAATCAGAGGAGACGTACTGGATATTTATTTGAAAGGAACTCTTCCAGCTTTATTTATTTCAAATTCTTCTAGTAGTGGATGTTCACTAGGATGGTCCAAATTTATACCTAGCAAAATCTTTTTTTTGCTAGAGGGCAACGATCCCCCCCAATCTGTTCCTTTTCCAGAAATAAAAATTTTCCCTAAATTTCAGAAAAATCGGTTAACGTTAACACGTGCCACCGAGCACCTCAAATTTTCCATTTAAAATACATTGCAAAAATGCATCTTTTATCCTTTTTACTTTATCATACGCAGTATGTAAAGTATTGTAATCATGCCGAAAAAAAAAATTCAGATTTTAGCGGAAATAGGTCTTTATGGGTCCCCTGAACATTTTTGACCAAGGTACAAAAAAATGTCTGTGTGTGTGTGTGTGTGTGTGTGCGTGTGTAAACGATTTTTGTGACGACGATTCCGGAGAAACTACTAAAGGTATCGGGACGAAAAATTATATTTAGAAGTGTGATGACCAAACTTAGAGCTGAAAAGCTTTTGGTTCAAAAGGGTCGAAAGGAACTGGTAGTTTATTCTAAGCCTTTTTCAATGATTTTGCAAATGAGCCGTCATTTGTGTAATTTCGACAAAATAGTTAAATAATAAATTAAAGTAGAGGAAATTTTGAATAATTTATGCCTATGATATTTTTTGGTAAAATTAATAGTTTAGCTTCAAGAGCAAATTCTATTTGATCGAGATCGGTCGCATCTGCATTGATATGAAACGACATAGTCAGGACATAGTAGCCTGGATTTGACAAATATTTTTGTGTTCTGTCACCACAGAAATGTCTATGGCTGTCACACTCGAAAACAGCTGATTTCATCAGAGGTTGGAGAACCGCTATGGAACGTTGCCGCTCTAGTGCAGCAAAGTACAAAATATAAAATTCAAATAAAATAAGATCACCAATTTGATTGTTTGTTGATAAGAAATATCAACCCGTTGTTATATCTAATTGTAAAAACGATAAATTGAGAAAATTGTAAATAAAGTATAGCGATGAGTGTAGTTATATTTTAGTATGTTGGTACGGATGTGACATTGACATGAACGAATATAAATCTGTCAGAATTTGATTTAGCTTTTTAAACTTGACGTTTCGTAGAAGTGGTACCAACCTAACATTTCCTACACAGAAATATAACAATTTTCTAATTATTTTTTTTAAATACATATTTTTCAAAAAGCAACACAATTAACGTTGGTGTCACTCCTGCCGAAAACTAGATAGCGCGACTCGCTCACATGCGACAGCGACGCTCCGCATTCGGTGACGCGCCGCATCACCGCTCGTCGCGCTATTCCATACTTTCGGCACTTGTGACATAAACAACTATTATTCTAATATCGTATTGTAGGTATTGTCAAATGCTGATGCTTTGACTATACCTACGATTTATCTCAATAAAATAGATTCTCATGCAGCTAAACTATTAATTTTATATATTGTATGATAAAGTCATGTGCCTGGCCACATCAGATTTTTACTTTATCATACGCAGTATAATAAAGTATTGTAATCATGCCAAAAAAAAATATTGAGTTTTTAGCGGAAATAGGTCTTTTTGGGTCCCCTGAACATTTTTGACCAAGGTACAAAAAAATGTCTGTGTGTGTGTGTGTGTGTCTGTGTGTGCGTGTGTGTGTAAACGATTTTTGTGGCGACGATTCCGGAGAAACTACTAAAGGTATCGGGACGAAAGTTACTATTTAGAAGTTTCATGACCTAACTTAGAGCTGAAAAGCTTTTGGTTCAAAAGGGTCCAAAGGAACTGGTAGTTTATTCTAAGCCTTTTTCAAGGATTTTGCAAATGAGCCGCCATTTCTGTAATTTCGTCAAAATAGTTAAATAATAAATGAAAGTAGAGGAAATTTTGAATAATTTATGCCTATGACATTTTTTGGTAAAATTAATAGTTTAGCTGCAAGAGCAAATTCTATTCGATCGAGATCGGTCGCATCTGCACTGATATGAAAATACATAGTAGCCAGAATTTTGACAAATATTTTTTTGTGCTGTCACCACAGAAATGTCTATGGCTGTCACACTCGAAAACAGCTGATTTCATCAGAGGTTGGAGAACCGCTATGGAACGTTGCCGCTCTAGTGCGGCAAAGCACAAAATACAAAATTCAAATAAAATAAGATCACCAATTTGATTGTTTGTTGATAAGATATATCAACCCGTTGTTATATCTAATTGTAAAAACGATAAATTGAGAAAGTAAATAATGTATAGCGATGAGTGTAGTTATATTTTAGTATGTTGGTAAGGATGTGACATCTACAGTGTCACAATGAATATAAATCTGTTAGAATTTGAATTAACTTTTTAAACTTGACGTTTCGTAGTAGTGGTATAAACCTAACATTTCCTATTCAGAAAACAACCATTTTTAATTTTTTTCTAAATACCTATTTCTCAAAAAGCAACACAAAAAACCTTGATGTCACTCCTGCCGAAAACTACATAGCTTGACCCGCTCACATGCGACGGCGACGCTCCGCCATCGGTGACGCGTCGCGCTATTCCGTACTTTCGGCACTTGTGAGATAAACAACTATTATTCTGATGACAGTAGGTAGTGTCAAATGCTGATGCTTTGACAATACCTTCTATTGATACTATTGACTATCAAAATATCTGTCAAATCCTGGCTAACTAGTATACTTTTAATGCAGACACGATTTATCTCAGTAAAATAGATTCTCGTGCAGCTAAACTGTTAATTTTATATATTGTATGATAAAGTCATGTGCCTGGCCACATCAGATTTTTTACTTTATCATACGCAGTGTGGTAAAGTATTGTAATCATGCCGAAAAAAAAAATTGAGATTTTAGCGGAAATAGGTCTTTTTGGGTCCCCTGAACATTTTTGACCAAGGTACAAAAAAATGTCTGTGTGTGTGTGTGTGTCTGTGTGTATGTATGTCTGTGTGTAAACGTTTTTTGTGGCGACGATTCCGGAGAAACTACTAAAGGAATCGGGACGAAAGTCCATATTTAGAAGTTTTATGACCAAACTTAGAGCTGAAAAGCTTTTGGTTCAAAAGGGTCCAAAGGAACTGGTAGTTTATTCTAAGCCTTTTTTAAGGATTTTGCAGATGAGCCGCCATTTCTGTAATTTCGTCAAAATAGTTAAATAATAAATTAAAGCAGAGGAAATTTTGAATAATTTGTGCCTATGACATTTTTTGGTAACATTAATACTTTAGCTGCAAGAGCAAATTCTATTTGATCGAGATCGGTCGCATCTGCATTGATATGAAACTACATAGTAGCCAGGATTTAGACAAATATTCTTTTTGTGCTGTCACCACAGAAATGTCTATGGCTGTCACCACGCTGTCACACTCGGAGAACCGCTATGGAACGTCATCTACAGTGTCATGAACGAATATAAATCTGTCAAAATTTGATTAGCTTTTTAAACTTGACATTTCGTAGAAGTGGTATCAACCTAACATTTTCTATACCGAAATATAACCATTTTAGAATTTTTTTAAAATACGTATTTCTCAAAAAGCAACACAAAAAACGTTGATGTCATTCCTGCCGAAAACTACATAGCGCGACTCGCTCACATGCGACGACGACGCTCCGCCATCGGTGACGCGCCGCATCACCGCTCGTTGTGCTATTCCGTACTTTCGGCACGTGTGAGATAAACAACTATTATGCTGATGACAGTAGGTAGTGTCAAATGCTGATGCTTTGCCAATACCTTCGATTGATACTATTGACTATCAAAATATCTGTCAAATCCTGGCTAACTAGTTTAATTTTAATGCAGACACGATTTATCTCAGTCAAATAGATTCTCATGCAGCTAAACTATTAATTTTATATATTGTATGATAAAGTCATGTGCCTGGCCACATCAGATTTTTTTTTCACGTTTCGTATTTAGAAAAAAAGTTGCGGGAGATAATTGTTTAGAACTCCCTAAGAAACAAATCCACAATCACTATTTTTTTTTCACCATCCCCCACCCTCCCCTGCAGTACCATAAATATGAGGCAAAATTTTCTTAAAATTTACAATTTTACAATGTTACGTGCTTTTTATTTTTGTTTGCATAAATTATTATTAATGGATTACTGACATGTCCCTTTGTCATTTATAAACTAATTTCAAATTGTTTAAACAATTATAAATTGTTTAAAAAAATATTTTTCCGTCGATCGTTTATTTATGAGTCAGTTTAGTGAATAGGAAATCGTTTATTAAAATACTACATTAATGCACGATTTCTGTTAATGCATGATTTGTTATAGCCAATCACAAGACGCAATGACGTCGTTTGATTGGCCAATCGAGCATATGTGAAATGAAACCTTCCAATCAAAACATACCGCTCTCTAGAACTGTCAGTGTCAAGTTACATAAATTGTCATAAACCTAAAAAGACATCGGCGAAGAAAAATCTAGGTAGACGACGCTAGAAGAATACGGTCGACGGAAAAATTTTGTAGCCAACTCGAATATTAAACAGCGATTAATGATCTCGACAATTAACGCGCTCGCTTCGCTCGCGCGTTAAACAGTCTCGATCATTAATCGCTTTTTTTAATATACTTGTTGGTTAAATAACTATAATGTAACCGACTCATTTTTATATTTTATGAAGAAATTATTGGAATATTGGCATTTTTGTCATTTATTAACTAATTTGCAACTGTAAACAAAAAAATATACAATCTTACGGACAAATTTTTACTATTTTTTGCTGAAATTATTATTTAATTAATGGATTTTTTTGTCATTTATTAACTAATTTGCAATTGTTTAAAGAAATACCATTTGGTTAAACAAAAATATACAATGTCACGGACACATTGTTGTATTTGTTGCAGAAATTATTATTATATGAAACACTGGATTTCACAGTTTTTTTATATAATAATGTATGTATTTGCTTCCTACTAATAATAATGAATAAGTAAATAATAACTCTATTAATAATAAATAACTAAGTAATAACTAATAACTCTATTAATAATAAACAGCTAAAAAAATACGTAGGAAGGCTTGGTTTTGCCCAAAAAACTAACATTCTCAATGATGCAATGTGCAAAGACACAAGTGGAAACAGCTAACAACGAAATCAAAATACCGTAAGCAGTACAAGCTAAGCAATATAAGACTAGGGCTGTTCGAGTTATCAAAAAATTCAAGTCTCGAATTTCAAGTCGAGTACAACTAGTTTCGTTCGGAACCGAACCAAACACGATTATTTGAGTTGTCTCGCATTTATTCGAGTCTCGATATCAAAGTCGAGATCTTTTTTATATGGAATGTTCGTAAAATGAATAGAAACACATGTACGTAACTTTGTAGATCATTTTTTAAACAAGTAGTATGTTTAAACAAGTGCAAATTAGTTAATAAATAATAAAAAATAAAATAATAAAAAATATACAAATAATCTAATAGTAATTTCTGCAAGAAAATAGAAAAATATGTCAATAACATGTATATTTTTGTTTAAACAAATGGTATTTGTTTAAACAATGCAAATTAGTTAATAAATGACAAAAATGCCAATAATATAATAATTTCTGCAAAAAAAATATAAAAATGTGTTCGTGACATTGTATATTTTTGTTTAAACAATTTGTAATTGTTTAAACAAATTGAAGTTCATAAATGACAAAAGGACATGTCAGTAATCCAGTAATAATACTTTATGAAAAAAAAAAATAAAAAGCACGTAATATTGTAAAATTGTAAATTTGGAGAAAATGTTGCCTCATACATATTTATGGTATTGCAGGGGAGGGTGGGGATGGTGAAAAAAAAAATACTGGTTGTGGATTTATTCCTTGGGGACATCTAAACAATTTCTGGTAATCTCCCGCAACTTTTTTTGTAAATCCGAAATAAGAAAAGAAAAGGAAAAAAATATGCTTTTTTGCAATGTATTTTAAATGGGAAATTTGAGGTGCTCGGTGGCACGTGTTACCGTTAACCGATTTTTCTCAAATTTGGGGAGAATTTTTTTTCCAGAAAACGAACAGATTGGGGGGGATCGTTGCCCTCAAGCAAAAAGTCAGTTTTTTGGACCACCCTAAATTGTTCACTGACGGCGATTTCGCCTTTAAACGGAAATAATTACGAGACTATTCCATTTTCCTGGTAATGTAGATGTTTTTAAGTCTATTTAATTTAGCACGTATTTTTTACTAGGTAGGTATTATTAGTAGGTATTTTACTGCAAATCTAGAAGTTAAAACAGGTAAAGTTAATACAGGTCTGCATTTCGAAAAATCATCACTGTTTATTCATCATCATTAATTTTAATAGAAACACATATCTCACAGTTATTTTTAAGATCTTTTAGGGTGGTGCTTTTAATGCCAGTTTTCCACGATCTTGTATAATTCAACTCAGTTCACGATTTTAATTGGCATTGACAAATTCAGCTTTAAGGCGCCTTTTTAAACGCTTCCTGTGTGTACCGCACACATCGCACACGCCACACGCCGGCCCTGGTTGCAAATCCGGTCAACTGGTTTTAGTAACTTTCCTAACTATTGAATAAATTCGGCAAAAATAGTTGATTTCCCCGTCCTAGTTTGCGTCAACAACGTTTTAAAAACTTTTTGCTTAAAATAAAAATTTTATGATACTTTTTAAAAACATGAATCATTCAAAAATTATCGGAAAATGCTTGGCCAGGGGCCCTTCAAGCCTGGGGCTTCTAGGCACGTGCCTCATTGCGTTATGGATAATCCACAACTGTGTATAATTCATTACCTAATTTGTTACAGGAGTTATCAAATTGGTAGTGCTCATGTATCACAGAATCGAACTTGGAAAAACCTTGGATAATATAGAACACGGTGTGTTCGCCCCTAATAAGAAACGAGGAGGTGACGAGGAGGAAAAACTTATCAAACAATGCATTTTAATCAGCAATAGACAAGTAACTGTCTTTTGCCTCACGCTCACTTCAATATCTAACATTACACCACTTACGTGTTTCAGACTTACTTGTACTATCTATCAGTCATCATGGTTTGCTTCATTGGTGGTATTGGTACCATGCTGAAACGTGTTATCTACAGCAGTCGTCACGGATGGGAACTACCTTTCATGCCTTTCTCATGGTTCTCAGTTGCGACAAGTCCAAATTATGAAATTGTCTGGTTTTATCAGTTTTATTGGAGGATTATGTATGCGTTGATCGTCAGTTCAACTGACTCACTGATTGCTGGTGTATTGGCGCATATCAGCAGCCAGTGCAAGATATTGCAGAATGCAATCAGACGAGTTGTTAACAATGCATATATAGAGGCTTTTCCGGTAAGAAAATAACATACATATATTACATTTTATTTAACTTTGTACTGCAAAATAGAACTACATATTTGTTGTCAATTTTTCGAAGTTAATATTGCCAACAGACTCCACAAATATGTAAGAAAAAAAGCATTTACGTTTTCAGATATAAGGAGACTCTTACTGAATTCGATAGAAAATTTAGCCTGAGCTAACGTATCATAAAAAAATGTGCCTTTAAAATCATTACTTTGCTATTCGTTTGGCTAAAATCGTTTTTATTTAATCTTAAGAGTGACTAGTTTCGCTTGCGCATCATCAGACTCTCCTGCAAATTACACATACAAATTTAATTAACCTAACATTATGAAGTAAAAATCACTTACGTGTCAAAAAGATAAAACAAAACTGTGGTTACACTCACACATATGTTACAAGTAACAAACACTATAAAATTGGTGTAAATATAAAAGAATAAATTAGCAATAAATAGCTAAAATTGTAAACGGGGCTATCACAAAGCACGTACTGACATATAAACAATTTCGAAAGGTGGTAAAGTAGACTTACTATAGATCATGTTTGGTTACTATTGCTTCATTTCCTCAGGTACCGATAGAGGGGAGGCACAGTAAGCTGCAGTTGATCGTCCAGAATAGTGTGTTTCCGTTCAGTTTTGGGATGGTAGGGTTCATTGGTATGAGGTGTTTAACATTACATTTATACTTTTCGAGTGTTTCTCTATTTTTATTGATGCATTCCTTCGTTGTTTGTATAATCTTTGTTAAAGGATTCTTAGTGATTTTTTGGTACCCATTTTCATCAAGGAATTTTCGTTATATTCTGACTTGTACATCAATACCATACCTGCCCCTTTGTCGGCTTTCACCATGATTGCATTCTCCTGCTTAATCATTGTTCTTAAGTTTTTAATTATGTTTTCCTCGGTGGTTTTACCATTAATTTCTCTCTTGGATTTGTTCATTAGGTATTGTTTATCTCTACGTTCTTCATTTTTTAGCAGTTGTATGCATTCGCCTCTGATTTTTCTTTCATCAGGATGGCCTTGTATTGCACTTTCCACTTCTATTGCTATTCTCTGATTTTTACTTCATAATGTTAGGTTAATTAAATTTGTATGTGTAATTTGCAGGAGAGTCTGATGACGCGCAAGCGGAACTAGTCACTCGTAAGATTTAATAAAAACCTTACACGAAAAACAGTGTCTATTGAGTACTTCTTACAATTTCACGTGTAAATAATGGAAATCCAAGCTTTTTTACTTATAGAATTTTAGAACAATGTTGTTCAGAAGATCAAATTTTGTTTCTAAGGTTGTTTTGAGTTCTTCTGATTCTAATTCTTTCTTGCGTTTTTCGTTGTTTCTCTTGTGGAAGCAGCCCCCGCAAACGTCTGCGTCTTAAAGAATCTCTGTAAATGTTTCAAACCCATTTGTTTAAAAAACATTTCAAGAAATTTTACCATTTCAGGTAATAGTACAAAGTTCAACGTTTCCTATGAGAGATCGTTTGAAGTTTCTATGATATAGGATCCAGCTGGCATAAATTTTGTAAAAACTGGCAAAATCGCGGTTTTTTATAATTTGCCCTCACTTTTGAGTGGAGATTCGTATTCAGAACATCTATTTATATCCGAAAATCATTTTCATATGTCATTCTGAAAATCCAGAGTTCCCCAGAGTTACCAGTATCTACTTTCCAATTTCCAGTTTTTTTTTCTCGAAAATCGTTTAAGACAATCAAAAAATCTACTCAAATGAGTAAGAGAATATGACGTTGCCATTTAAAAAATGATCTATGACGTCATAAGTCAGTAACAACTGAACGTTGAAAATAGAATTTCACACAGAAATGTTCCTTTGGTTATAAGTAAAATCGGGTGTTTGAGCGTTGTGTTTGAGAAAAAAATAATCCGTTTCAGAATTTTTCTCATGGTTCCATTGTTTACGCATGTTTACGCGCACACAGTTTTGTAGTTATTTAGATAATTATTTTGTTGTTGTATGACGTGACGAGTCAACACATCGTATTCTTATTCTATAAAGAATATTTAATTTGTTTAGAATGAACCACCACCTGATGATATGGACCCTTCAAAGATTCCATGGCCAATTTTGGAGAAACACATGAAGGAAATGATAGATTATCATCTAGCCATTATAAAATTAGCGGAGACATTCGAAGCACTGTTCAACATGTTGGTCCTATGCGTCTTTCTAGCGACACTCTTCATACTATGCTTCATAATGTATCATGCCTCCTTAGTAAGTAATATATTTTTACAATAATGCAATACACAAAAAATCCGTTTCTAGTTCGATCTTTTGAGTATGAGGGCAGCACAGGATTTTTCGTACGTCGGCGTTGTTACCATTCAAGTATTTCTCTATTGTTTCTGGGGAAACGAAATTCGTTTGGCTAGTGACAATGTTTCCAATGCTTGTTGGGATGCAAATTTTGTCGGTTGCGACATAAGGTTCCAAAAGGGCCTTGTTCAGATTATTAGGAGAGCCCAGAAACCGATAGTTCTGACAGCTGGAAAATTTACACCGCTATCACTACAGACCTACACAACAGTAAGTATCCGGAGGGTATTACTGATCTTCGAGGATAACCATCTGATATAAACCCTCGAAATATTGTATACGAACAGACTGAAGCATAGACCAACCTGAAACAAAAGTTCTTTTCGTTCAAATGGCAGGGAGTCAATTCTGAGCCTAGCGTGAGTTCACGATCTCGGGAACTAACGGATGACCTTGGATGCAATCAGTTCGAACCGTATTCTATGGGCAGTGTCGACAGTGCAGTGTCCTTTACTACCGGTAGAGTACGTCCGTTATGTTCATGTTATTGAGATTGGTAGTAAAGGACACTGCACTGTCGACACTGCCCATAGAATACGGTTCGAACTGACTGCATCCAAGGTCATACGTTAGTTCCCGCGATCATGAACTCTAGGCTCAGAATTGACTCCCAGGTCGGGTGCCACAATACAATCATAGTTGCACGTGTTGTGAGTGCATGACGTTTTGTGACGTCACATACCATAGGATGGTATTAAGGTTAGAAAAATTTGTACCCTCGAGATCTAAGGTGTCGAAACGAAGTTGGGGTTCTGGTTATTCTGTGACATGCTCGAAACGTTCGAATCTTATTGTTCGACCGTGTATTCTGTAGTTTGCCAACCTACGCTGTTGGTTTACCATTGCTCCATTTACACATTCACGCAAGAATCTCGTTGTGAATAAATGTGATAAATGTGAATGTCAGTAATATTTTTTCGGCGTCTACATATATTTTATTCGTCGTATATATTTATGTCCTACAGTGACATATTACATCTTAGATACCGGGGCATTAAGGATTCTTAATGCCCGCGCGGGAATTAATCGTTGCCATGGTTTAAATGTCAGATACATCAAATATTTGACATTCAAATTGTAAATTTTAAATCGTCAGTGTCAATTATAGCGATTAAGCTTATTCTGTTTGACAATTAATTGTCTGTATTGTCACTCAACTCCGAATTCTTTGTATTGTTATTCAACTCCGTAGATACGCATGTCACTTGATAAAGCCAAAATATTTATTAATATTATTCATACGGAGGAACAAAACCATTGTAGGACATAAAATTTTGTATGCACCTCGGGCATTACTTGATGTTTATACCAAAGATAAGAGAATAGAAAGATACGTCGCTTCGGGTCGGCTCCGTTGATTTAGTGGGTCCACATTCGTTGACCTTGAACGCATGTGGGCTTTAAATCGTTGACCAAACAATGCGGGAATTGGCGGGACTTTTAAACTAACGAATACAATGCACGATGGGCGGCAACGTTACCGACCATTACCGACATTAGAGGTTATGTAATGCAAATGAAAACAAATCAATATTCACATATATAAATAAAATAAAACGTCTCCGATAGTCGCATAAATGGAATATTAACAAACTGACCAGTCATTAAAATGCTTATTAAAACACTGCATACACAATCTTGCACAATCCAATAAAAAAACAGCAAAGTAAGGTTATGTCACCCGCTAGTATACAAACATAATCAGCTGTTGGTCGCCATCTTTTCGTTGACCAAATCTATCTCACTCTCGAACCGCGTTTTCTTGTCTAGTGACGTATCTTATAATTCTTTTATCTTTGTTTATACCCACGGGCGACTTAAAAAACTCTCGGGCCTGTCGGCCCTCGACCTTTTTAAACGGTCACCCTCGGGGCATAAACATCCGTGTTGGTACATAAATAACTATTTTGGTCTGTCATTTTTTTTTCTAATTGCAACCGATTCTTTTAATTTTTGTGGTTTTCTATCGGTATTCAACAGTATAAAATTTGGAATAGGTTACAAACGAAAAAATCTAAAAACACGGTCCTAAAGTTGTACTAGTAAAGATGAATGCTACTACTTGAATATGTAACTTTCCACCTTGGGGCTCTTTTGGTATATTATTACCCCGATGTTGATAGGGATACGCACGTTTTGACAACTAAAATAGTGAGTGAGTTTTAGATATATGTAGTAGTTTTTCAGTTTGTATTTTTGAACCAAAGTCAACATTCGGTCGTAGATGATTTGGTATTTAACTCGTCTCACTTCTAAGTTTGTTTATAATTTTGAGATCGTCTCTCCTGTGAGAATCTTGGTTAGACAATTTTGTAGTCCGCAGGCCCATGGCGCTATAGATTAAAAAACCTATAAAACCTAAACTGAATAATGAAGTAATAAGTTCTACCTACTAAAAATCTTAAAACTAACATCAAAATTGTTACAAAAATGTTAAGGTCGGCGTAACTTGCAAATATGCGCGAAGTTATTAACTTTTAAACTTTGCAAAAGTTTGAAGCGTCATATCGCAAAAGTTTACTTTTTGCATCAGCAACTTAATTATTATTTTTTTTGTTCAATTTCCCCTTTATGGTAATAGGTTTAAAATATTGGAATATCTTTGGCATAACTTATTCTATTCAAAAACCTTTATAACTCAATTTCGGTCAACTGGTCCCTCCATGATAAAGGTAGACATTTCCCTAGCAACGCAGGTCTAATTGTGTACAACAGCCATACAACAGCCTACCAGTTTTAAAATTCAAATGTCACATCGATTGACTTTAATACACTGTGGATCAAAAAAAGCGGTACAAATGTACAATTAATCATATTTCGAAAGAACAAGCATTTCTTTGAAAAACTAATTGCTTATGTTGGGAGGATTGAAAACATGCCATATTCGCAATTCTTATTTGAGTAAAAACAGCAAAAAACGACGTTTCAAAATTTCAGCCTGTATACAAAAAAATCGTATACGATGCTATAAAATCTCTACTGACCCTTTTGATCAAAAGAAAACAAATGTTATTACGTACTAATTTTATTACACCTTTCATTTCACATTAAATTGACCCGATATTATCAGAAATGTTGCATAGCCAAACATAAAGCAACATAACTTTGGATTGATGGTTTCAATCTTCACACTACAGCAATTCGTTTTTAACAGAAATATTTGAATTGACTAAATATTATTGGAAATACGAGTGATTAAAAATGCGTATAGTTTTTTTGGGCCACTGTGTATATTGTAGTAATATGTTTTTCAATATAAAATCGTCATATTTCCCGGTCACAGAAAAAAATAGTGTATTATACACGGGCTAACGTTTTACTAGTAAAATCAGTTACCGATTGGTTACTTCCATTATTGTGTTTGCCATCCAGGCTATACCACCGTATCTGAAATCTTAATTTGTTGTCTTTTTTTCAGATTATAAGAGCTTCATATTCGTACTACATGGTCCTCAGGAAGCACAACAGCGGATAATATGGCCACCATTCAACATAAAATATTTCACTGTACCACTTTATAATCACGAAATTATTAATTTATATTGATAAGGAGGTGAAATGTACGAAAAGTAGGCGTTTCAGATCACGACACCACAACCAATTTATAGCAAGAAGTGTTTTAATAAATCTCAACGTTAGTAAAATATTGAAGTAGCACCTGAATATTACATAGGAAAAAATTGGTATAAGATGTCTTTTTTCCGTTACTCTATTCGATTTAGCGTCAGATCATCAAACATGGAAGAACTACCTAAAAATTATTTTAGGCACCAAAAAAGATTGTTTGGTTTTTTGGGAATATCATTGGACGACCAGAAGCGAAGCATTTCTTACAAAATTTATTCGATAATTGTGGCTATTACCATGTTCGTTTCTTATGGAATCCTGGAAACTATGGAAGCTTTCTATAATTTCGAAAATGAGGACGTCTTTATCAGTATTTGCAGTTATTTAGCCACTGATTTGATTGGCTTGATCAAGTATTTTATCCTTTTGTACTATCGCAAAGAAGTTGCTGAAATGCTTAGTACTTTCGAGACTGGAGTTTTTAAGCCAGATTTTAAACGTGGTGGAAAATACGAGGTGGACATTGTGAAGAAATATATCGCTATATCGGATAGACAGGTATGTTAAGAGTTAAGCGGTATGTTAAGAGTGGATTTTCGCTTCGAATTTAATGCTGTTAACCATTTAATTTTTCATTTTTTATTATATTTGGTCAAAGTTTTCAAGCATGTTGCAAATAATCCAATATCATATTTTCAGGCCTATCTTTACCAGTTCTTCTGCTATTGTGTCATAACTCTTGGAATAGTTGGCAGCATGGTAGATAGGGTGTTAAATCCAAACGACACCACCAAATGGAATATGCCCTTTCTTCCGTTCTCCTTGGTCGACATAAAGAAGAGTCCTAACTTTGAACTGTCCTGGTTTTACCAAGGCTTCTTGCGCATGTTTTACTGCATGATTGTCAGCACAACTGATACTCTATTAGGGGCTGTTTTGGCTCACATAAGCGCTCAATGCTTATTATTGCAGAACAGCATAAGAAGAATGATTGATAATGCGTATAAGGAGATGTTGGAGGTAATGATCAAAATTATTTTTGGACGATACACAATAGGGTATTTGAATAGTTTTGGAAAGCCATCGTAGTGTGTTTATTCCGTCACTCTACTTTGTAAATGATTTTTTTCGTCATTATTCCCTGAATATTTAATAAAAATCAGCGTTAAAAATTGAATCACAAAAAGTCCCGCCAAAACGATAGTTTCTGTTTACGTTGATCACGTGAATCTTGTGACATCACACCATACTAGAAATCGAATCGGCCCATATGAATCACCGCCATCGTCGCTGTTTGGTAATTGTGTTGTATGATGTGTTGCTTTCACAATTTATTCATAAAAGTGGGTTATTATTATAGTAGTCTATGGGTCCACAATGCATAAGTACGTCAATAAACACTCCGGATAAACTATTTGAAGCTGTTCCGCAAGATGTGAAACTGCGAAGTAAAATTAGCAAAGCAAATTAGAAAAAAATGGAGGGAAGTAAATCCAATACAATTGCCAAATTGCTACAATTGACCCGACGCGGAAAGTATTGGACTTCAATATTCTATGGCGTCCGTAAATTTTATAACAACTTACAAACTTGACAACTTGCAGTATGATCTAAAACACCATTAAAATAATATTTAGGTACGAATTTTTTAATACTTTTTTGTGATAAGTAGACCGTTATGTGTTCCATTAAAAACACAATTAAATTAGAAACAATCAGAAACGCTAGTCGCATTTGCACCTGGACAAGAGTGAGTAATAATTTGGAGTTGCAACAATAGTACAGCCTTCTTCAGATCCGATATATTACTGTGGTTGACAATTCAAATAAAAATATAATGGTCCAGATAAGGCTCATCACAAAAAAGCAGCATGCGACTACGTCGACATGCGAATATATCTAGTTCGAGTTGTTGAGTTGTTCTAGTTGTTGCCTGTTGCTGTCGCTGTCTGTTGCCCTGGTCTAAATTAGCATCTACACTTTACACATTGTAGATTTGACTGGTTTTCATTTGAGCCAAATTTTATTCAGCAATTATTATTATTAATTTATAAGAAAACAAAATAATCGTTACCCTGTTAAGTATACAGTGTGCCTCACGGGACGTTTGATTGTATGGGTACCTACTTTTGTCATTAATAGAGATAGAAAGTCGGTTAAATAGGCAAAGTAGTGCATACTTATCTGCTCTTTCTTACCAAGGACATAGTATCGACATTTATTTGTGAATGTACTTTTATTTGGCTATTCAGGATGTTTAAAGCAAATGTAAATGTCAACATGGTTACGTGAATGAACCGTTAAAACAGAATGTCCGTATTTTGTACAAATTCAAGGGGATCTCGGTCTCAAAAAACGATTCTAAAACTATGCATTAATGTTGATCAATTATCTATAAAGAAATGTACGCAAAATTATTTTTAGTGATACAGTACATGTAAGTGCATGAAGAAAATATACTTTTTTATGGAATGTCTTTTATATATTATTATTAATACTAAGGAAGTTGCATTTCAAAATGTATCTGAGATATTCACTTGTTTGTTAAAAAAAAACGCAACTGCAAACCTATCTTAAAATTTTGTAAAAACCAATTTTTTAAAAAGTAGTGCAATAATACACGAAAAGCCTGATAACTTAGCTGTAGGCTTTAATTCACTAAATTTATACGTACAACAATAGCAATTACAAATAGTGTCGTTAATGTAAATCTTGATAAGACGTTGTCAGAATCATTGTCTATCATAGACAATGTGATCATAAAGAGGGGACACAATATTTACAAGGAAGTATTATATCATTTCTCCCCCGCTAAGTAGTGAACTGAAAATATTGGGGCGATCGTCTTGTACGGCAAGATCTTCTCAAGGGAACTTCTTGCTGGATCACAGGCGACCCCGAAAGCGGAGTAGCATCAGTCGGAGAAGCTTCAGGCGTTTGCATAACAGATTGAGCTTCTACTTCATGAGCAGTTGGTGGCGGCTCAGAGTCTTGCAGCGTGGTTTCTGGAGCGTTTAGGCTTGTAGAGGGTTCAGTTTCTGAGATGTCATTTGCTAGTTCGGATTGTTCTTCTCTTATCCTCTCTCCTCTTTCGCCGATCGGAGCTAAATGCCGATTGGACACAGCTGTCTCTCTTCCGTCGCTCAGTCTCACTATTGAGTAGTCTGGGTTGACTTAAACCACATCGGCTTCCTCTACTAAGGGCAGATACTTGTTTGCTCGAGCACAGCGTTTAACTAGAACTTGTCCAGTACTTGTTAACCATGTTGGAATGGTACTGCCGTTTTGAGATTTACGAGAGTGTTTAAACATCCGTTCATGTGGTGTGCATTGGTTGATGTACACAGCAGAGACCTGATCGAGTGCAGAGCATTATCCAGTACTTTTTCCCAGCTTTCAATTGGTAGGTTATATGAGCGTAGGCTTAGCTGTATAGCCTTCCAAAGGGTGGAGTTAAGTTTTTCTACTTGTCCGTTTCCTTGCGGATTGTATGCTGTCGTCCTACTTGTAGCAATACCGCGTGAGTGAAGGTATTATTTTACTTCATTGGATAGGAAAGCAGTCCCTCGATCGGAGTGAATGTAGCTAGGCATCCCAAACATCATAAAAAGGTTGTTCAGATGTTTAATGACGGTTTTGGAACTCATGTCAGAGCATGGGACGGCAAAAGGAAATCTTGAAAATTCGTCAATTACAGTTAGTATGTAACGATTGTTTGTGTTGGTTGGGACAGGGCCCTTGAAGTCGATACTCAAGCGTTCAAAAGGCGCTGTAGCTTTGATGAGTTATGGAAGTGGTTCGGTATTCTTATAAAATCTAGGTTTTACTTCAGCACAAATTCGACATTTGTTCGTCATGTTCCTAATTTCTTCAATAGTGTAAGCAAGATTTTTCGTTTTCAGCCAGTGATACATTCTCGTTACTCCTGGATGGCACAAGTTCTCGTGGAGTTTGTTCAGACGTGTGAGTCGTGATAAAGTGTCCATATTAGCGCAAACTCTAGACAACGTGTCGGCTACAAAGTTTTCTATACCTGGCCTGTAGACGATGTCGTATGTATAAGGTGCAAGTTCTAATCGCCATCGATTTATTTTCTCGTTTTTGATTTTACTAGAGTGCGTTGTATCAAACATGAATGCAACTGACCTTTGATCTGTGATCAATTTGAAGGATTTACCAATTAGGAAATGGCGCCACTTCTTGAGCGATTCTACTATAGCATAAGCTTCTTTTTCGACTGCTGAATGGTTATGCTCGCTTTTGTTTAGCGTTCTAGAGTAGAATGCTACCGGTCTTGAGTCTTGAGAGAGTGGGGCAGCGATAGTGTGCTCCGAGGCGTCAGTTTCCACAGTGAAAGGCATTTTGTCATCAATGGCGGTATTGTTGATTTAGCGATTACGGATTTAAGATCATTAAAGGCTTTTAGGGCATCTGAGCCAAGTGGAAATCGAGTCGTATGTGTCAATGCGTGAATATTCTTCGAGAAATTCCGAATCCACTTTGAATAGTGCGCAAACATTCCTAATGTTCTTCTTAACGATGCAGTGTCGTTTGGAGGAGGCAAGTTGATGAGAGGCTGCAGTCGATCACTGTCAGGTTTTATAATGTGATTTTCTATAGAGTATCCTAGTATATTGAGGGATTTCTGATTGAATTTGCTCTTTTCTTTATTTAGCGTCAAGCCGTACTTGTCAGCTGCCTGTAGGAATCGATCTAGATTTGTATCGTGTTCATCTTGCGTATTTCCGCAAACAGTTATATCGTCTAGATACGCAAAGGTCCCCTGCAAGTCCTCTTTTCTGATCACCCAGTCGATGGTTCTTTGGAAACTAGAAACACCATTTGTTACCCCACAAGGAATCCGCCAAAAGTGGTAGAGATTTTCGTTGGCTTCAAAGGCTGTGTATGGGCGTTCGTGTGCGAGGATCGGGATCTGATGGTATGCGCTCTGTAGGTCTATAGCACTGAAGAAGGTATATTTTGAGACTTTTGTAACTATTTCCTCGACGTTAGGCAGCGGGTAGGCGTCTAAGAGCGTATATTTGGTGATTGTTAAAGAATAATCTATGACCATGCGCTTCTTGTGATTTGCGTTTTCGGTTATTAGTACCTGCGCACGCCAAAGAGACTGACTCTCTTCGATGATACCTTGTTCAAGTAATTTCTTTACTTCTCCGGATATGAACTCTTGGTCTTCTTGGCTATATCTGCGTGACCGTATGGCGATAGGCTTGCAGTCAGGAGTGACGTTAGAAAACGGCACTGCGGGAATCGTAGCCTCTGCGACACAGCAGACCTTCAGAGTTTCTTTCGGTCAACCGAAGGAAAATTCGAGAGTTGAATGCTGGCCGAGAAGGTCATGGCCCAAGATTATGTCGGTGCACAGGTCTTTAACGATAAGTAATTCGACGTGGTCGTACGAGTACTCTTCCAAAGTGATGTTCTGATAGGTGACACCAGTAACTTGTGAGGTTAAGGAAACGGAGGCCATGAATATCGTCTGCTCACAGGGACGTTTTCTCAGACGGGCTAGGTTTGCAAAGTTTTCATTTATAAAACTGATGCTGCTGCCTGTGTCTATCAATGCTTCTGCCCTGATACCTTTGACGTAAACGAGAACCGTGGCTTTCTTTAGAGATGCTGGTATAGCAGCCGAGATGATTGCCGTGCAATGTGCGCCGTCTTCAGAGGAACTAACGAAAGTGACTTGAGCCGAACTTCGACAGACAGATGCATAATGTCCTCTCTACATTTCTTCCAGTTCGTTCTGGACGCAAGGCAATTCTTCCTGTTATGTATACGGTCCCCTCCACAGAAAAAGCATTTTCCCGAGATCTGTTGTCCTTGTCCGTTATATTAGATTTAGGAGCAGTGGCCGCAGTCGTTTGCAAAGATGTAGTAGCTTTGGAGTACTCGTTGTTATTGGTCATAGCAGTATATCGTGCTTGGCTGACAGCATTGACATTTGGAGTTGAAACTTTGCGAATTGCTTTCCGCCATCTCCATTGATTGAGCCTTTTTGTAAGCTTCATCGAGGGTGAGTGTGAGGCTCTCTAGAAGCCGTTCACGTATCTTGAGCGAAATGATTCCAGCAATGAATGCTCCTCTTATGTTGTCTTTCATGTTCGTTTCAGCATCGACAGATTTGAAATCACATTCCCTGGCTAGCTGTTTGAGAGCTTGTAGGTATGTGTCTACGGTTTCACCTGGGTGTTGGCGTCTCGTAGCCAAAAGATGACGTGCCATGATTTCATTTTTCGGCTTGACGTATAGTGCTTCTAGAACTTTTATCGCTTCTTCGTAGGTTGTACAGTCACTAATTGAGCGAAATACACGTGGAGAAATGTGATTAATCAGCAACTGTAGCTTTATTCCGTCAGAAAGTTCCGGCGTTGCAACTGCAGCAGTTTGAGCTGCGACGAAGTTGACAAATGTGCGTTTCCAATGGGCCCATTCGGGGCCTGTGGAACTTAATGAAGAATCTCCATCGAAGCGGTCGGGTCTTAGAAACTTGTCCATATAATTTAGTGAATTAAATTGCAATAATACACGAAAAGCCTGATAACTTAGCTGTAGGCTTTAATTCACTAAATTTATACGTACAACAATTGCAATTACAAATAGTGTCGTTAATGTCAATCTTGATAAGACGTTGTCAGAATCATTGTCTATCATAGACAATGTGATCATAAAGAGGGGACACAATATTTACAAGGAAGTATTATATCAAGTAGTAGCTTACAACTTTATCACACAATCACCAAAACCACTAGGTGGATGACGATGTTGAAAAGCCAGACAAAATACAACTACAAACCGCAATAATCGTCGTACTTCCCTCCCTCGTAGAGAGAGAATAATGCGCATGCTCGAGAGCCGTGAACTACCCGTGCGCCAACCGTGACAGGCGCGCGCGCCCACTGCTACCGGCGCGGCCGCCTACCTCGATCTACTCACAGTAGGCGCGGCGGGGGTGCGTCGCGTCAGGGCTGTATGCACCAAGAAGCAGTTTTTGCCCCGATATCTAAGATGTAAAATGTCACTTTATGATCATGTAGGACATAAAAAAAGTGATGGCTATCTTTTATGGATAACTTTCTCTGCGGTGGATTTTATGTTTTATGTTAATTCTAATTAATTACAACGTCCAGTTTTTTTTTTTTTCAGAATACCCCAGGAGATGTAGCAAAGTTTGAGAGCTCAGAAAAGATAGATGCTTCATTAATTCCTTTCGAGATCTTGGACCGCCATCTCAAGAAAACCGTCCAGTATCATTGGGGAATCTTAGATTTAGCAGAGAAATTCGAAAAAGTCTTCAGCGTGTTGATTCTCTTCGAATTTCTGGCAACGTTATGCATTTTATGCTTCTGCATGTACCACGCGTCAACAGTAAGTACTTATCTGAAACTCATTTTAATGTTTCTAACACTACCTACTTTTTCAGTTTAGTCTCTTCAGTAGGCAAGCCGGTCAGGACTTTTCTTATGTCGCAGCAATAGCTTATCAAGTTTTCCTATGCTGCTTCTGGGGCAACGAAGTAACTGTGCAAAGTCAAGCGATCGCTGACGCTTGTTCGGAAACGAATTACGTTGGTACGAACTTGCGATTCCAAAAGGGCTTGGCATTCATCATTAGGCGCTGTCAAACGCCCGTTGTTCTAACAGCTGCAAAATTTACCGACCTCTCCCTGAAGACCTACATGTGGGTATGTTCCCTTTTAGTAGTATGATGACTTTGTCAGATTTCTCTGCACCACTTCTCAAAAGAATTTAAGTGATGGAAATTTTATTTTGCTAAATTGTCCGAGATAACAGACCTGTGTGAATAATGGTCGCAAATTGCATATATGCGTAAACAAATAAGACGTATTAACTCGTATAGTGTCCTGTGTGTTTACTCCGTGTCCATTAATATGAATTTTATCGATGCTTACATTGTGATGGAACATTTGTGAAAGCTTACAACCGAAGCGCACAAATTCAAGCGCTTTTTTTCAAGCGCGTTTACTAATGTAGGTTATTTTTGTCTGCGTATGTAAAGAAAACGTTATAAAAGTCCATCAAATATATTTGCAGGGTGGTGCAAAACTAATTTGGGGAAAACTACCAGGATATTTTAACATCCTGGCAAAAAAATCGCAGGATAAGATAAATTGTTATGTGATGAGCAACAAAATTATTTAGGGATCACCACCAATTAAGAAAAAATCATTAATTTTGCATTCAATTTTTTTAACTATTATAAATATGCACTCCACAAGAATGTTTAACTTATATAATCAATACATTTTTCTATGCAGATTCCACAACAGACATTTTCACACATTTCCAATTACTTATTTGCCAAAAATACATAATATTGTACATAACGGTAAATGATATTTAGTCTTAGAATCTATAGGAAAAAAATTGTAAATTCCGTTTGATTTATCAAAAGCAATGCAAAAACCAGTGCAAAAAAACGCAAACTGGGTGTTATTTATGATGTATGCCTAATAATATGTGAATTGAGTCGTTTTACAGATTCTATATAAAACATACCGTAATCAGTCGCCACTTGCTCGTTTTATATTTTTTTGGTAGGGTGGCAATTTATTTTATATTTAAGTACGAATTAGGTACCTAATTAAAAAAAATTGACAATAACTGGAATGAAACAATGATATTTTCTGAACATGTTCTTTTTTGATTCACTTCATTATCTATGTATATCTTGTTGTATATCTATGGACATACAACAAGAACAGTAATAACAAAATGGCTTGATTTTAATGTTGATTTTCTCTTAACTGATGATTTTTTATTCACATGTAGGTTAGTTCTTCAGTTTTAAACATATGCAGGAAGAAAGAATTAGTATACAATTTTGACAACAAAATATTAATAATTGAAATTTTCTTAAAAAAATCTTCATAAATATCATTTGAATGGGGGGGGGGTTGAGATTAAAAGCATTCTGTAGTAATTGTTTTTAAATAATAAATGTGAAAATAAGTTTCGCAAAAATGTAAAAGAATAACATTTTTTTAATGTTCATAAAAGTTTGTAAATACCTAGTGATTTTAGTTAATTCTGAATTTCAAATGAATAATGTTTGATAAAAAATCCCTAATATGATTTTTTATTTATTTTGTTATCTCCGTACTTGCTTTTGCACGCGCACGCATAGATAAATGCAAATTACTGACGTGAGTCATCAATCATATCAAAAATTAACAGCCTAATGAAACTGGTCTACCACGGTATTAGCAATATGGTATAAGAACTATGTATATTAAAGTGGCTAGTCTAGATTTTCATATGCAATTTAAGCAAATGTTACCAAAATTCCTAGTTGCGGCTTTGTAGACTTTTTTCTAAAACTGCATTTTATAAAATATCGTAATGGCATTATAACAAAGTGCTGCCAATTTAAAAAAAAAATCTGTTGTGGCCAGGCTCATTACTTTATCATACAATATAAAAAAATATTAGTTTAGCTGCATGAGATTCTATTTGAACGAGATCGATCGTGTCTGCTATAAAATAAAACAAGTAGCCAGGATTTGACAGATATTTAGATCGAAAAAAAACGAGCGTTTGACACTACCTACTGTCAGAATGAACATAATTGTCGAAATCCTGGCTAACTAAGTTTTAATGCAGACACGATCTCGACCACAAAGTATTTGCTCCTACAGCTAAACTATTAATTTTACCAAAAAATGTCAGCCATAAATTATACAGAATTTCTTCTATTTTAATTTCTTATTTAACTATTATGACAAAATCACAGAAATCGCAGCTCATTTGCAAAATCCTTGAAAAATGCTTAGAGGGAACATCCAGTTCCTTTAGTCCCATTTGAACCAAAAGCTTTTCAGCTCAAGTTTGGCCATATAACTTCTAAATATGATTTTTTCCCCCATTACCTTTAGTAGTTTCTCCGGAATCGTCGCTACAAAAATCGGGTACACACACAGGAATTTTTTTGTACCTTGGTCAAAAATGATCACGGGACCCACAAGGACCTATTTTCGCTAAAATATTTTTTTCCGGCGCGATTACAATACTTTATCATACTATGTACGATAAAGTAAAAAATAATACAATGTTTCTACATTTCCCCATTCAAACGATATTTATGAAAATATTTTTAAGAAAATTTCAATTATTAATATTTTATTGTCAAAAATGTATACCAATTCTTTCTTCCTGCATATGTTTAAAACTGACAAATTGACCCACGTGTGAATAAAAAATCATCAAGTTAAGAGGTTCAACCTTGAAATCGTGCGATTTTGTTATTACTGTTCTTGTGGTATGTCCTTTAAAAACAAAGGTAATGAAGTAAACTGAAAAACAACATGTACAGAAAATATTTCTTTTTTCACTCCAGTTATTGCCACTTTCTTCTAGCTGGAAAACCCCATATAGTGCTTCAAAGTTCAGGCAAAGAAACATAACATCTTTCACCCCCTCTATCTACTCAAAATTTAAAGTCGAAATAAAAATTCTTCATCCCTACTTCTTCTCAAGAATGAGGTTTCCAATGAGTAAAAGAATCATCAAAACCTATATAAATAAAATATAAATGGTTGGGGAGAATATCAACTTTCAATTTTTTATCAAATGTTTCATAGTCGCCTAATTCTCTTGACCAGTTTAGGTAAGAATTACCGCAAACCTCTACACACCAAGTTTCATAAACATTTAATATTAATGAAATATTAATTTTCTTTTACTCTTTCAACCCGCATGTGATATAAAATACCTGATCAACCTGAATAGCGGCCTTTACACCTACGCTCTTTACCGCGCGAAAGCATAGTGTGCACGATTGCGCGCGGGTAATACCTTGCGTGTAGTGTCGCGAGATGCGCAAAGGAAAGCGCGCAGTGAATTGCATGCGTGATTATACACGCTTCGCATAAAGCATGTTGCTTGCTGACTGCGTGATATCGTGCGCGCCTGGATTGGTGTGTTTATAGTGGTGTCTTTAACCCTACAGTCCTTTTCGCGTTTAAAAAGAATAATAAAAATGGACACACGTCTTTGGTCCCGTGAATTAATAACGGACTTAATAAATATGTATAAAGATTATCCATGTTTATGGAAAATAAAATCTGAACACTACAAAAACAGAAATTTGAGGGAAGAGGCGTACCAAAAAATTATTGAGTTGTGCAAGGGTCGTGGATTTCCAGACGCAAATCGCGACTTTGTGGTAAAAAGAATTCAGAGCCTGAGGGGATCATTCCGAAAGGAACTTAAAAAATCAATTCAAAGCCAACGTAGTGGCAGTGCTACAGAAGACATATACAAACCATGTCTGTGGTACGCTGGTTTGCGAGACAACAAAACTTTACACTCTTGCAAAGCCGTTGACATGTACAACGCTCCAACACGCGCCAGGTTCGCGTTGTAATGAACGCGTGATTACTCTTTAGATGCGCAATCCCGTCACGCGCGCTATAAGAACTTGCGCTTTCGCGCGCGCTATGCTTCGGTTGTAAAATTTGGTAGCAAACGCCTGGCGCTAGGGACTGCACGCGCTCTAGGCGCGTACGCTCCTAGGCTCGCGGTAAAGAGCGAAGGTGTAAAGGCCGCTAATGTGTAGTATTCACATTTCACGTTTACTTAAATAACTATTGCTAGAGTATGCTTTTAATCTCAAAATCCCATTCAAATGATATTTACGAAGATATTTTAAGACAATCTCGATTTTTATTAATGCTTTTTGATTTTACAAAATTTCGCCCAATTGTGTTAATGGTGTTTCTGGGCTATTACTAGTAAATTATTCTGATAAAAAAAAATTGAATGGTGTTAAGCTCTTCTCGGGTGCAGTAATTGGCAGTGTTTCATAAAAAGCCGCTAAATTCATATTTGGGAATGAAATTCAGCTACAGTGAACAACGCAAGTGGACTGTTGGGCTGAAGTTTTTGGTGGACGACATGATGTTTTTAATTTTCGTAAATTTCACGTGGACGATATATTTACGAAAATTCCACCTGTGAATATACATTTACTTTCTATTTATAGAAAACCCACGACGCAATGTAGGAATATCCCAATAAAACTGATTACTGTTCTCCTGCCTAATAAGTAATAACTAGCGCCAATACACCCAAGTTATTATCAAATTTAATAATTTAATAATGTACTCAAATAAGTTTAATATTATTTCAATTTGAATTGTAATACAATTTTTAGCGAGGGCTTGCGGGACACATCGTAGGGTGTTGAGGGCCGCAGGTTTGACATCACTGAGCTAAGGCATTGGGTTCAGGCGCTACAGATTCACAAAACTCAGCAAAATTACAATTTTTGGCATAATGACCTCAACTTTATTGCAAACCTTGTTATTATTACCATAATCATTTTGAACAATTTCAATGTTAGCGTCAACCTCAATTTATCCACCATTTTGAATTTGGCAATTTTGATAACAGACGCCTAATAATCGACCTTTCAAGGGTAATGTTTTTTGTCTCTTATAATCTTAATCAAATGATTACATATGTTAAACATTACTGCACATATATTTTCTGGTCAAAGTTGAGGATAACACTTTCTCATCAAGTAGACTTTGGCCATTAAGATAAGGGGATAGTACCTAATTATTCATAAATAACGCTTTTGACCAAATATTCCTGGACAAAATTGGTCCTGTAAAACTCTTAAAATAAGGGTGACAAAAATAGCTTTCGTGTTGAATTATTTCATCCAAATTGATATGGACCACCAAGACATCATTGTACAAAAATATTTATTGTAGTCGTAAAAATCTGTGTAAAAGGAAGTCCACCTTTCACAAAGTCACCATATTTCTTTGTTTTGTCAATATTAACATAAATTTGTGTTTTTCAGATCATACGCGCATCTTATTCTTACTACATGGTGCTGAGAAGCCGCAATGATATGGATCAATGAGTTAACCTATAAATTTGAGAATTGACAATCGTTGAAAAGATAAAAACAGCACTTTTAGTCGCTATAACCATAAAACAAGATATAATGAATAATGTAACTTTTTCACAAAAGAATGTTTAAAGCACAAGCATACAAGAATGCAATAAAAAATCAAACAAAAGATTTGTTAAATTATGTATTATCACACTTCGTACGGTACGCATTCAAAAATTAACACTAATATTACACTTCAATAATAAATAATCTTCACAAAAAAATAATAATAATAATAATCGACACCCCACCCGTATGTTAGTTATCGTTCCTATCATCTCGTTCTTCATTTTGTGCCTGGTTATTTCCCCATTCAAATCCACCAGGACGTTCCTCTGGTAGTAAATTGTATTCCTGATCTATTTGTCCATCCAATAGTTGCTTTCTAAAAGGAAAAATTTACGTTAGGTCAGTTAAAAATCTTTGACGAGACGGAAGGAAACTGTCACAAATACTGCAATTTTCTGAAAAACAGTAAATTTCTGTAATTCAAAACTGGCATAATTACTGCTAGCCTAAGTATATGAGGTTTTAACCCTGAAAAAAAAAATAACGTAAATTTGCAAATTGGTAAATACCTTCCATTTTTAGTGTCCTAAACACTAAATAGGTTTAAACAATAAAATCAGCAATTCTACTGTCTGGCCCCTCCGAACATGGCCCCCATGGCTCAAAACTCGTCAATTCAAGAAAATATTGCGGATTATTTGGCAGGCACTTACTGAAGAGTTTTCTACCGTCTTTAAAACGATAACAACGATAGGAATGGGCAACAAACAAAGATATTTTTAAATGTCGAACGAAATAAATCAAATTTAGCGTATAGTACTTGAACACCCCTATCATTTGATATATTATGTTTCATAACAAAATTCGAAAAAAGTTATGACTATCTTTTATGGCTAACATCTCCGCGGTGCAGAAAAATGCTATAAGTACTCGATATGCCTCCAAATACTGGACTTGTAACTTTAACCACGTTTTTCTCGAAACAGCGTTTGGTTGGCATGTTGAAATGTTTACTACATGTTAAAAACCCATTGCTTTATCTCTTGATAAACCAGAAACCCAATACTGTATGTATTTTTCATTTAACATTGTCACAATGCATCAAAAATTGTCATTTTTATGTGGTAAATCGCCCTCCACATTTGGTCGTTCAGGCTATATCTGTCAAATATAGGTGACGAATTCTGTGAATATCGGCGTTTTTTTGTTAAACGTAAGAAGAATACGACACAGCCATCAACAATCGTAAAATCCATCACCTAGACCCGACAGAATTGAGCCGGATATTTTTTGTATTATCGGCAAAGGTTTCAAGTTCTGTTCAACGTATAATTTGAATGGAAATACCTAATCATTTTGGTGAAATACCACGAAATACTGACCTCAAAATTTATGAGGTATATTTGGTTGCCTATCATTCCGAATCCCACCTTAATGCAGGTGACTGGAGAACAGTGGAGTAGATGTATAGGCCACTCGGAGAAGAAAATTATGGAATGGTGGAGAATTGAACAACAAATGGAAAGAACACAAGAACCCATCATAATAACATTGCAATGCAACAGGACAGCAGTGATGATGAGGATGAGGAGGGAGAAACCATTGTAGAAGATAATGTTTTTATTTGAATTATATATTTATTTTTATAATACATATTTATATTTAAATTGTAGTTTTCAGGTTTCAACAGGACAGCAATGATGACCGCACAGGAAGAAATTGCAGAATACTTTCAACAGGACAGCAATGATGACGCACAGGAAGAAATTGCAGAATACTATGTTTTTATTTGTATACTTCATTTGTATTTTTCAGTTTTCAACAGGACAGCAATGATGAGTAGGATGATGATTTTATTTGAATTAATTTATTTTTATGTTATATATATTACTATTTTTTAGTTTTCGTTATGTATAGTTTTTATAATTATATTGTGTTGTATTTTTTTCTAATAAATTTATTTTATATGTTGCAAGTTTGGGGTAGCTTTGGTACCTCGGTAGGCAACGTATGTACATTGATGTATGTTCGGTTGCCTATGCACAACAATCAAGCTGCGCGTTACGTCAAAATCTTGGTTCATAAGCGATGAGTAATTTGCAGCACTGGTGAGATCGCCTATACATGAGGATCTCGGAAACTGTAGAGCTACGATGTCGGTTAAATTAATTTATTTCTTCTTGACCTCAGTCACCTCAGTCTTAGGGTCGGTTTATTCACCTCCCGCTAAGTGTCTGATAGCTTAGTGGTTTTTAAATTTAGTTTGTCATTATATTTTTCACAAAAAAACATCGACAATTGTTAGCGTTAATGTACTAGTTTAGGCGGTATCACCGCACAACCCTGATTGCTGCGCGCCTACCCCACAGAAAAAAACCAACAGAAAGAAAAAAAAATAAACATTAATTAAGTCGGGCGATCAGGCGGTCGCGGCCTATTATGAATTTTGTATCTAATTGATGATAATTTCATACACGTATTACAAATGGTTCTAAAGCATCTTCAAAATTTTTTTAATCTGTAAAAAATCAATATGGCGTCTATAAGAAATAAAAATGTTGAGTACCGCCCAGCTAAAGCTGACAAACTAAAAGGTTTGTTTATAATAAAAATGGCTTCAGAGTATGCTCTTATGTATCTAAGTATACAAAATTTCGAGTTTCTATTTATCGTCATAGCGAATTTATTCAAGAAAAAATAACAATTTTTGTACATCATGTTCCATCAACCAACCTGTATACCAATAAACAGATTGCAGAGACACTATTTTTTCATGGTTTTGGTCAAATTTGGTCTCAAATGACTGGGAATATTTCATTTATATTATATTAGGTTAAAATATTCCATAATGTAAATAAATGTAGATACTCACAATAACGAAGGGGTTTTGATGACTTTAAATCCTCCTCGTTCCCTTGGAAATACGTCTTCCAAGAAGTAGTAGATATGGCCAACGGCAATGCCCATCATATCGACATAGACCGCGTTACCCAATAGTAATGAAAAACCTAATAGAACCCACGGCAAATATGGAGCCTAAAACAAACAAAAAAATCATTAAATTAGTGCATGTCGTAGAGTAGAGTTATCATACAGTTGAGCCTGTCACTGAGACGGTTGTTATTATAAAAATCTTGAATACGCTGATATTTGGTTATTAAAATACCCATTTTTATGAAAAAAATTCATTTCCGACCAACAATTATTGGTACTGACATCAAAATATTTTTCAAATTAACACACTATTTTTGCTTACAGATTTTTGTAGCTCTTTTAGTTGTAGCAGTAATTGTAGCCATTAAATGTCTCTGCTACCAGTTAGCAGAGACATTTAATGGCGTTGCATAAGGTCATTTTCGAAAACAGGACAATTCAAAATAGTTAAGTTATATCGTTAAGTTTAGAGAACTAGGATTTTATGTAATTGAATTTTGAATTGCGTTTTGGGTAGAATCCTTCGCCCTGGAAACAAATCCGAAGTCGACAATTTTCTATCGCGTAAGATAAAAGGGGGTTAAAATGTAAATAAGGGAGAGTTTTTAACTTTGCACATTTAAATTTTAAACCAGCGCAGCGTAGTAAACCTTTATTTTCGAACTTTTACCTGAAATACTGAATTTTTTTTCACAAATGTTGCTGAAAAATTTACTAAAAGACACAAGAAAAACGTAATAACCTTTCATAAAAAAGCACAAGTTATCATCAATACTTCCTTAACTTTCTACTGTATTTTTCTCGAAAATGTTCTTATGGCCATAAACTTCGTAAATTACCATAAGACCATTAACAGCTATATAGGCAAAACCGTGAGAGCTAAAGATGACTCATCGCTTAAAATAGTATGAACCAAGATATGGACGTACCGCGTGGTTTGGTTATATAGCTGTGTATATTAGGTTGCCTACTAGGTAGTTCGTTAAAGATTAATATTTAATTATAAAAAATACTGTCATTTAATTGTGATAATATCCTATCTAATTTATATATCCATCATTACCATGTTTAACAGAAGCAAAGTGAAAACATACCAACGAAAACATCTTGTTCACATCACACGTTCGCGCTCGAATTGGAGGTTAGTTAGGTTGCTACCGCTGTCATTTGTTCTTATGGTTCTAAGAACAGACGTACTTCTTTTGTCTTGCCCGTTTAAATTATAAAACAGACGTATGAAAAGTATGCTATTTCGTTTTAACACGCGTCAATATTTAGAAATAATCTATAACGTATGTCGAAAATAACAGCTGAAATCTATGAGTAATCTTCAGCTCTCCCGGTTTGTGCCTATATCAATATCAATACATAGAATAGAGTCATTTAAAAAGTGTCGATGACCTTATAAGTCAAAAACTATTGAAGGTCGGAAAATAAATGTGTATGTATTTTGATAATTAAAAGTCGACGTGTATACGAGGATTTTTTCAAATAACAAACCCTTTCGGAGATTTTGTCATCTTTCCATACTGTGCACGCTCAGTTTATATTCTACAATGTATGGTATTTGCTGCTACATTTTATTTGAATTTTTTTTCGTTTGTACCGCATTTTGAAGATTATTTGTTGACAAATTCTTTAGACATATCTAGGCTTAAAGGACTGGACTAAACACGGATAAAATCCGTGTTTCTAAATAATTTCCAGAATACGGCACAGTCATTTGTACACATTTTGAAGGTAAAGTAAAGTTTCTGTTATATTAAAAATGTATTACGGCATAAAACCCCCGTGACCAACGTATTAGGCAAATAAAGCTGTTTATCTACAACTCGCATATAATAAGTTCATTGCATACGTATCTATGACTGTATAATCCCCATCATTATACGCGCCAATGATTATAATGACACTAGCGTTCTATAATAATGACAGTTCGTTCAAATAATGACCTCATTATTTGAACGAACTGTCATCATTAAACAACGCTAGTCTCAAATTCTGTCAAAACCTACGTGGATGACAGTTATTTGACAGTTTGCCTTACCATCATTGACAAATACATTTAAAATATTTTGCATAAAATGGAATTTATGAGTCGTAGATATAACGTCGTATTTGACTCGCACATAACGGATATAAATCGCTCGCATGATTACACGCTCGCCTACGGCTCGCGTGTAAACTTCATGCTCGCGATTTATATCCTTAATTATGTGCTCGTCAAATAATATACTATTATTTTTATATTAATGAGCTAAAGGCGTGAAATTTGAAGGTGTTTTAACAAAATTATTTTTTGTGATTTGCTCTTCATTTGACTGTTTTTTTCGGAAATGATGTCATCTTTTTGTGTATAAAATCTAAGTGTGTATAAATAATAAGTTATTTATTATAAGTTATAAGCGCAATATACAGAATAAAACGTGCACTTACTGTAAGCATTTGATAAAATATCCAATAAAAAAAAAAATATTTTTGCCATGGCCAATAAATTTCTATCAAATGCGCATCAGAATAAATAGGTAGTTGTACATTTATATATTTGAATGTTCCCTTCATATTCGCACTGGAATGTGAGAAAGTATAATTTAAGTAGGATTCTCAAATTATAATACATTGGATACAGCGCTACGCTAAATTCAAAATTTCAAAAATCCTACGCTACGTAGGATTTTTGAAATTTTGAAAAATTTATGAAATGGTAACTTAAATAACGTGTTTTACCCTTAATTATGTGCACTTAAACGCTTATAAAAGACAAACAAAAAATAAAATATCGAAAAATACGGTGTAGAGAATATATTTACATTAACAAAAAATCTGTTGTGGCCAGGTACATACTAACATACTATTTATAAAATTAATAGTAAATGAGATTCTATTTGATCTAGAGCGGTCGTATCTGCATTAAAATAAAGCAAGTTAGCCAGGATTTGACAGATATATTAATACAATAAAAAGTGGTCGGATTCCTTATTTTTGTTTTATTTTAGCAATCGCTACATGTTTTGTGTGCTACTGGGCATGTCTTCAAGCGCTATAGGGAATGAGAAATAAATTATACAATTGACAATCAATTCAAACTGCAAAAACTCAATTGTAAAAACTTACGTTTTGTCAGGCGCGGCCCGTGGAGAACGTAAAACAACATACAAAGGTCACAAAAAACATATATGAGACTATGATAATAATGAATAATAATGAAACTATTGAGCAAATCGTGGCTAACTAATTAATGCTCAATATGTATTATTTTAACGTAAAAGTTATACATTCTAGGGCACAATACGAATAAATTTCTCTTTATAAAATATTTCATGTAACATACATATTTATTTATAGCACAACTTTTATTATTTTAATGCTCAAATTATTAAATCTAATGAACAAAGTATTTATTTTGCATGCACATATCTATTTAAATAATGTACGCTTAAAGTGTACCCATCATGAAACAACAATGCTTTAGCATGCGCTGCCGACAAAAAATCGTTTTTAAATGGTTAGTAACTTACATGCTCGATGGTGACCTTGAAACCATATCCACTATTTCTAACCGTTTATTTACAAATCTTTCGCAATCACGTGATTTAAGAAAAAGGGCCAAGGACAAGGACTACAACGGATTAGAACCTAGCTGAACTGCAAATACAAAACAAATTCACAGTCACAATTTGCATTACAAGATGAGAGAGGCGACACGTGTCCACAAACGCGATTGCACGACATTATTTACATGAATAATATACAAGACATGTGTGTTAATATCTCTATTTCATCTCCGTTGTATACACTTTATGGGGATTTTGATACTTAAAAATTATCCATAATTAGAGATAAATAAAACGAGATAATATTTCCAATTCTGTGATGTAGATACTTAATTAGTCGCCGGGCCTTGAACCAGGAATCTAAAAGCGTAATTACCGAGTAAATTACCAGGTAAATTACAAAATAAATAACGGCAATTAATAATAATTTATGGACCTTAACGACCGTAATTTACGGCTGGAATTACCAAACGTAATTTACCGGAATTTATGTCGGCGGCCTCTGTACCCCACCCCTGCGCAACGGTCGACAACCGCGCGCTGTCGGCAGTTGTTTGTGCCTTGCGAACGTGATAGGATGTACTGTTAAGCCCAGTTTAGCTTTGTGGTTTATTGACAGTAGTTTTTGTGTTATATCGCCCCAAAACATGTACAAGTAAAATGTTAGTTTGTATACAGTTCTAAAGTAGTTTAAAAATAAAGCAGATAAGGTAGGTAACTATATTTTATGTGTTAAATAATGTACCTTGTGCTTGTGGTAGATGATCTGAAAAACAGCATATACAGGGTGGTAATTAAATAGCGGATAAAATCGATAACTCCGTCAATGTTTGCGATAGAGCAACATCTAAAATTAGTATAGCGATTGAAATTACAGCGCACATGAGGACCATCTGTATTTAATAGTATAAATTTTTAATAGCCTTATAGTTTCACTGGTAATAATGAATGACTACTACCTGAAGATGGTCCCAAGTTTCCACCTTGGGGGGTCTTCGGTACATTGCCCCCGAGGTTAATATGGATATGCACGTTTTTACTAGTGACTGAGATTAATATATATATAGTAGTTTTTCTCTTAATTTGTATTTTGGCGCCAAAGTTCAACACGCGGTCGTTGGTGATTTATTACTTTACGCATTTCATTTTTAAGTTTGTTTATAATTTCATTTAATATTATTTCTCTTTGTTTTGATTAGGATTATGTATGTACTTTTATGTTCTCTCAACTCCAAGTTACAGCCGCTTGAAATATTAACTAAATAAAGAAAAATAAACAATAAACTACATAACAAACAATGCCAAAACTAAGAAAGAGCACAATGAATGCTTATAACAAAATTAAAAGTAAACAAATTTAAGTAAAAAATATAATATGTTAAAAATAAACTAAATAAACAAATGAACGAAATACAGTGTGTCCAGGAAAGTCCGCATCATATGGAATTTTGTTTCTATCCTTTTCTCAGAAAATGTTATTCTTTATAAAAGTTGGGGGCTTATATGAAACCAATACGACAACACTCAAATATGTAAATTTCGGTACCATATACCAAGCGATTCAGAATATATGAAGTTGTGATAAGAGTAAAGTACCTTTATTTTCATTATTATCGATAAACTTTATTTGGAAATGTTGTATAGAAGTAAAAATTATATACAAATTTGAAGTCACAGCCATCTATCTCGATTTTTTTTTAATTCTTACTCTTCTGACAAATATCAGTCAATGCTAGTGATACTAAAAGGTTCGTTTTAATCTATTTTTTATAAATTTGAATACATTTTATAAAGGTTTTATTATTTTGGTATAATAACTATTGTTTATTTAGAACTAGCGCAAAATTACTCGTTTTCTTGATGCAAAGTTGATATTTCACCCTGTAGATAATAATAGTTCATACAATAATTACTACACGAGCGTGAATTGCCTTTAACTCAATCAATATTAATGACTTTGGATGTTTATAATAGTAATTATCCATCTACAGCAAGCGATTAGTCGATGTTGCTGATATTTTCAATGAAAGACACCCTGACAACCAATATACCCATTTAACCATCTCTAGGATAATCAGAAAATTCAAGTAGACTGGGTTTGTTGAAAATCTCTTTAAGAAACACTACTAAAACTATGCTGCCGAAAATAAGGAAGTAAGTTTACCAGTGTTGCAAGAGGTAATCGAGCATAAAACGACTTCGGCTTGACAAATTGCTTCTCACACCCAATGCAGCAAATCAACATCACATAACATACAAAACTGCACAAATATCACTTTGATAAACCAAAACAACTACTAACCTAAACGCAAGAGACTATGGTATCTGGTATGACTTCATTATTATCGATAAACTTTACTTGAAGATGTTGTTTAGAAGTAAAATTTAATAATTTCTAACCTAATTTCTGGTTTAAAAAGTTCTAGACGGTGGCTGTGTTGAGGAACTGAAGATATATATCTACATTTAAATTTTAACGAAAAAAGGGCGTATATATTTGGTTGTTCAAAATACTGCACAACACATTGGTCTTAAGATGGTACCGATATCGGCATTCTACCGTAAAATTCGGGTTTTCTTGTGTCTACCAACGGTTAACAATTGGACCTAACAATTTAGATGATCTTAGGGAAAAAATTGGACATGAGTGCCAGTTAATACCGCCTGAAACCATTCACAACGTGGTGAATTCATTTTATGAACGTGCCGCATATTGCCAGCTGGTACTGGGTAGGCAGTTTGACAATTTCCAAAAGTCCAACGATTGTCGAAGTAAAACAATTCTTTTGTGCGTTTTTGAAAAAAAAAATCTGATGTGGCCAGGCACATGACTTTATCATACAATATATAAAATTAATAGTTTAGCTGCATGAGAATCTATTCTATTGAGATAAATCGTAGGTATTGTCAAAGCATCAGCATTTGACACTACCTACACTACGTCATTAGAATAATAGTTATTTATGTCACAAATGCCGAAAGTACGGAATAGCGCGACGAGCGGTGACGCGGCGCGTCACCGAAGGCGGAGTGTCGCCGTCGCATGTGAGCGAGTCGCGCTATCTAGTTTTTGGCAGGAGCGACATCAACGTTCATTGTGTTGCTTTTTAAGAAATACGTATTTAAAAAAAATAAATAAATGATTTCTGTATAGTAAATGCTAGGTTGGTACCACTTTGACGAAACGTCAAGTTTAAACGTGCGTTCCGATTGGTAGGTAATGGTAGCTAATGGCGGTGGTAGAATACGAAATTATAGTATTTCTTACATATCGTGATAATGACACATATTAGTTTGCATGTACATAAACATGAGTCACTAGCAATTTTCCATTGGAAATACTATAACAGCGTCTGCTACCACTGCCATTATCACTAATGAAAACGCGCCTTAAAAAGGTAATTCAAATTCTGACAGATTTATATTTGTTCATGACACAACCCACCAACATACTAAAATAAAACTACACTCGTCGCTATACTTTATTTATAATTTTGTCAATTTATCGTTTTTAGAATTAGATATAAAGACGGGTTGATATTTCTTATCAACAAACAATCAAATTGGTGATCTTATTTTATTTGAAATTTGTATTTTATAATTTGCCGCACTACAGCGGCAACGTTCCATAGTGGTTCTCCAACCTCTGATGAGATCAGCTGTTTTCGAATGTGACAACACAAAAAAATATTTGTCAAAATCATGGCTACTATGTAATTTCATATCAATGCACATGCGACCGATCTCGATCAAATAGAATTTGCTCTTGAAGCTAAACTATTAATTTTACCAAAAAATGTTATAGGCATAAATTATTCAAAATTTCCTCTACTTTAATTTATTAATTAACTATTTTGTCGAAATTACAGAAATGGCGGCTCATTTGCAAAATCCTTCAAAAAGACTTAAGAATAAACTACCAGTTCCTTTGGATCCTTTTCAACCAAAAGCTTTTCAGCTCTAAGTTAGGTCATGAAACTTCTAAATATGAACTTTCGTCCCGATACCTTTAGTAGTTTCTCCGGAATCGTCGCCACAAAAATCGTTTACACACATACACACACACACACACACACACACACACACACACAGACATTTTTTTGTACCTTGGTTAAAAATGTTCAGGGGACCCATAAAGACCTATTTCCGCTAAAATCTCAATTTTTTTTTTCGGCATGATTGCAATACTTCAGCATACTGCGTATGATAAAGTAATAACATACTGCGTATGATAAAGTAAAAATTACGATTTCCTACCGATATAAAAAATATAGGTTGCTTTTAGAAAAATGGATGTTTGACGTAGTAATAGAAAACTGTTTTTTTTTCGCTTTTTTATATGCGCTCTAATTTCAATCGCTAATTCTCAATGAAATTCAAGCACATACACTAGACATTGATACATTATAAAAAAAAATATTTTAGGTTCTAAAATGGGTCGTAAAACGAAAATTGCTCTTATCATCAACCGATGCTTCTCCGAGAGAGAACACGGCATGTCGGGCAAAACCCCTATAATGACCTGCAATTATTGCAGCAAGACCTATACGAAAAATGTAACAAGAATGTGTAGTCACCTTTTATCTTGCAAAAGCTGTCCACAAGAAATTAAAGCAAAAATTCAAGAAGACACCAAGTCGACATTAGTTAAAAAAGGTGAGTTATGTATTTGTTATTGTGTACTTTGTGTACGTGCAATAAGATTAAAAGACAAGACATAAAAATGCATTTTGTTGGTTGTTTCAGATATGAGATATTCATGCAATGCCACATCGACATATAGTGAGCAAGTACCATGTTTGTCAAGTAGCAGTGACAATATTATTGAAACCAAGTACACAGTCACTCAGAATTTCACGGATTCTACATCTAGTGCGGATCTAAATGCATCCAGTTTCACCGCGGAATCAAGTTCAGGATGGAGCAATACACACCAATCGACTTTAAAATGTTCTTTTGATTCTATAGAACAGACAGAAGATGTAAGTATTAAACGCATTGAGCTATAATTTGCCGAAAATTACAAAAAAAAACTAAATTCCGTTCTGTTAATCCTTAAAACAGTTTCTAAGGTTTCTAAGGAAATGAAAAAGCAAATAATTCCATATGAAACATTTTATTTAGTACAACATTTACTATTTGGAAAGAAGTATATCTATATAATATGATAATATGATGTGTTCTCTGTTTGAAGTATTCTATTATATTCAATTATAATATTCAAGTTATATTTCACTTAGTTGACATGTAGGTATATAAAAACTGCACAATATTTATACTTCCAGTTCGTGCCAGAAAGCAAATAAATTCACAAATGCTTCTGCTGTAAAATTTACTCAGTTTTTAGAGCGCCACTATTATAGTAAACCAAAGATATGATAGATGAAAAACTGTGAAAACACTGAATGCGAAAATTTCAGTATGTATTTAATAAATAAAAGCAAAATGAGTAGCCGTACACCTAAGAGTAGTCCTTATTTCTATTTAAAAAAATGTAATGTGGCCAGGCATATGACTTTATCATACTTTTTATAAAATTAATAGTAAATGGGATTCTATTTGATCGAGATAGGTCGTATCTGCATTAAAATAAAACTAGTTAGCCAGGATTTGGCAGATATTTTAATACAATATAAAGTGGTCCTTCTTTTTGGTTCCTTCTTTTTGTTTTATTTTAGCAATCGCTACATGTTTCGTGTCCTACTGGACACTTCTTCAAGCGCTATAGGAAATGAGATATAAATTACACAATAGACAATCAAATCAAACTCCAAAAAACTCAATTGAAAAAACATACATTTTGTCAGGCGCGGCCCGTGGAGAACATAAAACAACATACCATACAAAGGTCACAAGCAAACATATATGAGACTACAGAACAGATTTTTTTAAAATATATTTTTACTATTGGCAGTAGATATTGTCAAAATATCAGCGTTTGATACTACCTACTAAAATTAGAATGAAACTATTTGTCAAATCTTGGCTAACTAAGATGCAGACACGACCGATCTCAATCAAATATGTTGTAGACATAAATTATTCAGAATTTCCTCTACTTTAATTTATTATTTAACTATTTTGACTAAATTACAGAAGTGGCAGCTCATTTGCAAAGTTGTTAAAAAATGTTAAGAGTAAACATCCAATTTTTTCAGCTCTAAGTTTGGTCATGAAACTTCTAAATATGAAGTTTCGTCCCGATACTTTTGGTAGTTTCACCGGAATCGTCGCCACAAAAATCGGGGACACACACAGACATACACACACACACACAGAATTTTTTGTACCTTGGTCAAAAATGGTCTGGTGACCAATAAATACCTATTTCCGCTAAAATGTCTTTTTTTCGGCACGATTACAATACTTTACCATTGTTTCTTCATATCTATACTTAATTACTGTAAAATTTGAGGTCAATCAATACATATTAACCCCAAATTCGCTCAAAATCAAGATTAAGTACGAAATATTAACAAAAATCATTTTTATTTTGTTTTACTTCAATAAATTTACACACCACAATTATTAATTACTCTAAAACTATGCTCATTTCATAATTTTTGCCTTGAGATTCAGATTCTACGGAAGAGGCAAAACCAGTTTTAAAATTAAGTACTTGGAAAAATGTGAAATCCTCCAATGTATAGACTCGAAAGTTAGTTGATTATTTTTATTAAGTTAACTGTAGCATGTGAATTTATTGTAGTATAACAAAAACAGAAATTTCATAGCAATTATAAAAAATTTCAGTCACTACCATCATTCTGTAAATGATGCACAAAATTGAATTTGCATTTTTGATGTAACATCAACCTTTAAAATCTTTAGAAAAAAATCAAGATTATAGTACACAAATATTCCGTTGAATATTATTTTCTAGAGTAAAGTTGTACTCACGTTGCATGCGTGCGTGTTTTGCAAGTGGTCAACAAAAAGTGCCGAAGGATTATTTCAAGGAAGTAAAACAAATTATTATCATTGTCAATTTCTGAATTATCTAAAGCACAGCTGTTGCAAAACCTCGCCATCATTACAAGGTACTATTCTATATCAAAACAAATCAGAAACAATGAAATTATTGTGGCCTGTAGCCCATTTGCAATTGGAAACGCTTCCATAAAACCCTCGTTTACAGCCTTTACTATATAAAAATTTAAGAAAACGCAATGTGTAGACGAGATTCTAAATATTACCTGATATTTGATTTTTTTTTTTGGCATTTGACTTAGGTGAAAAAATCGGAAAGACTGGATTATTTTAAAACTGCAAAAATTGGGTCATTTTTATGCTTCTCCCGCGCTCATGCTTAAACCGATATGCGATAGGCAGAAAAATTTTATAGTCACACATGTTATGTAGAAGAGATGCAGAAGTATAACGTACTTTATTTAAATTGTCAAAATACAGGGCTCAATACTTTTGCAATCGATAAGAGTCATACGGATTCAAATATACAGATTAGTAATGTAGTATCAATAGAGTCCATTTTACATAAAAGAAATTGAAAAGCCAAATTTCAAAATGTCTTATCTTATTTTAGGATGAAATATGGGCCCTAATCAGCAGAGCATGCTACGCTTCTGGCCAGCCGCTGAACTTCTTAGCGAACAAATACTGGAAAGAACTTTTTCTAAAACTAAGACCATCTCTACAGTTGCCATCCTCACACAATTTATCTAACGAACTTTTGGACAGAGAGTACGCTAGGTTATTTGCAATGGTGATAGAAAAGGTACAGCAGGCATCCACAATCGGCATTCAAATTTATGAGTGGACAAATATTAGGAACGAATCGATGGTCAATATTATTCTGACCACTCCTCAGCCAGTCCTCTACAAAATCATCGATGCCACAGATAATCGCCACTGTCCCAGTTTCATTGCAGACGTCATAGCGAATATATTCAGAGATGTCGGCTTGCATCGAACACTCTCAATAGTGACAAACAATGGCAGAAACATGACGGCAGTCTGGAACCTCTTGAAAACCCAACACCAGGATGGCATTTTCGAATGCTATGACTGCGCGGCCCACATATTAAACTTATTAATAGTAGATATAATGGAGTTAAATTCATTTAAGGAATGCGAGAAAAAATGTGTTGCAATAATACAAAATATAAAAGATTCTCATATACTCTCAGCGACATTAAAAATGTTTCAAAAGGACCCCCTGACTGGTGTAAAATCTTTCAAATTATTGACACGAAGGAGTTCCATTGTATTGACGCTAGAGAGCATGCTTAGCAACAAAATTCCTCTCCAAAATTTGGCTATATCAGAACACGTGCAAGGCATTATTGATAAATCAGTTAAAGCGCATTTATTGGAAGAAGAATTTTGGTCTCAAGTGAACGAGGTTCACAAGCTACTTTTGCCGATATTTTTGGCAATTGGACAGCTTGAAGCCAATACATCACATATTTCTATTGTAGCTGAGATTTTTCATGAGATCCAGAATTTTTTTCAAGGTGTGACCAAATTAGATGAAAATGAGAAATTAAAAATACTGGAATATGTCAATGATCGACAAAAAATTGCACTTGGGCCTGTTCAGCTTGCCGCTAATTTATTGGATCCCCATTATATCGGTAGATATTTAACTCCAGAACAGTACATTAATTCCCTATCGCACATCAGTAAAATAGGAGGCGTTTTGTATAAAGATGCGGAAAATACTGATAAGGGGATCATGTATGAACTTGCTACGTACAAAAGTAAGGAATCTTTTTTTAGCAATGACTGTATGGAGCGCGTTGTTGAATAACGATGACGGAAAGCTGTCGCCAGTTGTATGGTGGAAATCGCTTTGCGGACACACCAAATTAAGCAAAGTTGCAATAGCTATTTTGGAATGTCCAGCAACGACTTCGGCTACAGCACGTTCCTTTAGTTCTTACGGAAATCCTCAGACCAAGGTGACGAATCACCTAAGTAATGAACGCGAAGCAAAACTGCTTTATATCAAACATAACTTAAAGCTAACAGAATTTCAAACACAGTACAATACACAGTCATCATCAATGGACGATACAATTTTTGTTAAATCTGAAGATAATCTTACTGATGAAGAGCTAGACCCAGAAAACGACTAGCAAAATGATTAAACATAGAGAGACTTATTTTGTCCAAACATTTTCTGGGCATTTAGAAAATAAATTACAACCTTATCACGGAGAAGATGACGAAATGCAAATGGAGGAGATTGACCAAGAAGGCAAGGAATTCATGCTTACCATACCAACAGCGATTCAAAGTTTAAAACGACAAATCCCAAAAAAAAAAAAATCCCAAGAATTTGACTTGATCACTGGAGAGGTACTTAAGCAATTTCCAAGGAAGGCTGTAATAAAGCTAATGAATCTTATCAATGCTACCTTCACATCAAGGTGTGTGCCCAAACTGTGGAAGGTGCAGGCAGAGGTGATCGTGGTACTGAAGCCGAGAAACCTCACACAAACCTATTGCTGATCTTCAAGTAAAAAAGTCCATTTTCTCGCAAATCTAGGCGCGATTTTTTTTTTAAATCTGATGCTGTCCTTGATTAATATGCTACAACTCATAAAAATTAGTAAGCTGTATATGTTGGCGTTTTCCCGATTTTTCCAAATTAAGACGAATTGTCGCTGTTTTTCCCCGTAAATTTTATTCAATTAACTTTAGCAATTAATTACTCCGGAAATAATCTATAGATTTAAACGAATTAAAAAGTAAAATCACCTGCGGAATGCTAGCTTTCAATGTGCATTTTTGTAAAATCATTGGATTAGTGCTTGACCCACAAAAAGCTACATTATGCAATGCCAGCAATTCCTTTATTAGAAGAGCTAGAATAATTAAATATTGACTATAGGCTACCCACTAATCCATAGGTTTAGAGCTTATTACATAATCATTGTTTATCTTGCATTTTCCCTCAAAAGATCGAATTGAAGCATCTCATGATTGCTGCAATTGACGCGGCGCTCTTCGGTCTTTCGGGCGAGCGGGGGAAGGGATCGACAGCGACGCTGCAAGTATTAGTGGCGGATCGCACGAGCATTAGTTACTAGGAGAACAGTGTTTACGGCTACAATACATATAACGACACGGCGATTATGCCTCGCCAAAGAAATTTGGATATCCGGCGACAGATTACCGAATTAAAAAATAATGGCAAAATGAGTCAATAAGATAACAGAACCACGAACAGGCATTTGGAAGTCCCATGGAAATTCTTGGCAATTTAAATCGGGTTTCACGATTAGCATTTAAAATTAATGAACGATCTGCAAAATAATCTATTTGTCTACAAATTTACGATGCTTAATTTGTAAAAGTTTTTTGATATTTCTAAGTTTTATACACTCAGAGCTGACGTTTGTAATATATGTAATATATCAAGAGTTGGTATTTATTTTATATTGTTTGTGGATGTATTTAAATATTATTAATAAATAAACTGTTGAAACTGTTATAATAGTTTGAATATTTATATAACAAAATCGGGCATACTTTTTAAATTTTTTTTGGGTTTATCAAGCAAACTTAATTAAGTATTCACCAGTAATCGGAAAATCTGCTAACTCCATTTATTAGATCTATCCGCTTCCATCAAAATCTTGTTTACAACCTTATTGTATAAAACTGAAGAAAACAAACGCCAATCGATAGAAGAGATTTCTCTCGTACCGGGTCACATATGATAATCAGAATTATGCAAAAATTAAGAATTTAATTGTTGTTAAAATTTCTATCTTGACAAGTTATCGTTCTTTTTGTGTATTGATAATAAGCTGCCCCGGTTCTCTCAGCTGTGTCGGTTCTCTCCGACATGACAGCACCGCTAACGCCTCCCTTCCCCGCAGCACCCCAAAGAGCTTCGGAATTCACGCGGAGTTTCAGCACGATCTTTTGTATGAAAAATGCAAGATAAACAATGATTATCTAATAAACTTTAAAGCTATGAATTATTGGGTAGCCTATAGTCTATATTTCATTATTCTAGCTCTTATAATAACGGAATTGCTGGCATTGCATAATATAGCTTTTTGTGGGCCAAGCACTAATCCAATGATTTTACATGCACATTGCGCATTGAAAACTAGCATTCTGCAGGTGATTCTACTTTTTAATTCGTTGAAATCTATAGATTATTTCTGGAGTAATTAATTGCTAAAGTTAAACGAATAAAATTTACGGGGCAAAAACAGCGCCAATTCTTCCTAATTTGGAAAAATCGGGAAAAGGCCAACATATACAGCTTTATAATTTTGTATCATACTAATCAAGGTCAGCATCAGAATTTTTAAAAATTTTTCGCCCCTAGTTCTGCGAGAAAATCGACGTCAAAAGAAGGGATATAATATATGGCCACGATAGTACATGGGAAAATTCGTTGGGAAGAAGAAATTTTTTGGTATTTTTAAAATAATTGATTGGGGTTTGGGAAAACTAAAGATTACTTAAGGGCCTGTAGAGGACTTTCCAAGGAAGAATTTGACCTATTATACATATGGATTTGACGCCCCCAACCCATCTCCATAGTGCCCTGAAAACAACCTTTAAATGAAAAAATGTAGATTCTTCATATAATTGATCCATGTAATCATTTCAGTCTCTTTTTTCTTATAGAAATTATTACTATAAGTCTAGTGGAATCTTTATGAATATTTGTCAGTTAATTTGCATTTGTTTAAAGAAATTCTATTTGTTTAAATAATTCATTCTTCACGAAAATCAGCCTGTATTCGAAATTGTTATTATCTTACAGTGGCATTATTCATTAAAAAATGTCTTCCAATTGTTTAAACAATCAATTATTATTCTTTTTCAACTTTTTTTCTAATTATGCTAGAAAAGTCAGCTTTTTTGTGAAATTAACTAATAAATTTCATGTTCGTGATATCTAACTAACCTATTATCTATATTATCAACTAAACCCACATTTTGTTAAACAAATTCTATTTGTTTAAACAATTTCTGTTTGCAATTCACTTAAAATTAATTTTTTTATATCGGTCTGGCTAAGTGTTATTCTCAAGTGATAGCATTTATATTTTGGGATGATGTCCATTTGAAAATATTATTCGTTTTCAATCATCTATTCGAAAAAGTCATCATATTTTATTAATCACATTTCTCTTTACATTTCTTATTCTGATTTCCTGTGCCGCAAGATAATGTTGATTTGTTGCTGTCTGGAAACTGTTCCCTGTACTCTAATTTGAGGAAATATTGAGAACGAATATTATTTTATTATTCAAACACTGGAATTCATCCCAAAGTATAAATGATGTCACAGAATAACAATTGGCCAGACCGATCTACAAAAAAATTATTTTAGGCGAATTGCAAAAAGAAATGTTGCAAGAAACGGCATTTGTTTAAACAAATGCCGTTTAAACAGATGTAGATAATATAGACTAGAAATCTCGAACATGAAAGTTATCTTCAAAAATAAACTGACTCTACCGTAAGAGCAGAACAATTATTCGAAAACTACCAAAAAATGTTTTCTTCCCATGTAAATTTGAGGCATCGAAAGGCACCTTTAATCATCAAAATTTCGAAAAACGTGTCCATTTTTTTAATTGGAACGTTTTGGAGGGGATCGGCGCTTACTAAATAAACATAACCACCCTAGTGTCCATAAGGGAAACGGTGCTATGTAATAAAAATAATACCAAAATACGAAAGGGGGGGGGGCAGCTGCCCCCCTTGCCCCGCCCTGGATATGCCCATGGTAAGGACTATATACCAGGTGCGCAGAACAACCAACAGCGTTAGAGGAAGAAAGGTTAGTTCTGGAATTTTCCAACATGTGGCACAGGCTTTTGATAAAGTCTGGCATGCAGTACTAAATCATAAAGAAGGACTTTGTCATTACGTGAACGTTGATGCCATCCAGTTCCTGGACAATACCGGATTTATTAGAAGATTAAAAGAGATAAGCCTTTTGAGATAGTGTAAATGTGTTAGTCCCAAAAGCAGAGACAGTGCTATGTGATGGACAAGAAAAATGTAACCAGTATACCAGAACTAACTGAAAGACATCAGTGCGTGTTAGGTTATGTTATACTTGTAAAATAAGTTACACGTTAATTAATAATGACTTGATTATAGGGCATTTATTGAATTATAAAATCGCTATATTTAAAACTCGTTTTACTTGGCAACATGGGCAAGCTGTGACCAAAGATTGCTAGCTACCTACAAATAATAACGTATCCCCCAACGGTAATTAACGACGGGATTTTTTTTTAATTTTCCAGTCATTTACTTCCGCGTAATTTATCATTTTTAATGTTTAATTACCCGGTAATTTAAGTCTACGTAATTAATAATTATGAAGTTTTAATTACGTCTGAATTTAATTACGTTTCAAATTTAATATTTGAGATTAATCATTTTAATTTCACCAGGAACTTACCGAAAAAAAATAAATCACCACAATTTAATATCCCGGCTTAAACACTATCCGTAACCTACATATTATAGTACATCCTTTATTGTAAAAATTTATGTGCTAAGATAAATATAAATATATGCAAGAAGTAAGTTTTAAACTGAAAATGGCAACTCTTTTTTGTCATCTCTGCCTTTGTCTTCAACACTGCCGTATAGAATCCAATCACTGGAAAATTTGAAAATTGTACCACAATAATGTATTCCAAAGAGGAAGTTTCCGATATCAATCAGAAAATAGCTTCAAAATTAGTTGACGTAGGAGATGTAGAGTCACGATGTATAACCAAACAATTGTACAAATGATTACTTAGAACCGAAACATTACTTTGCGTTAAATTGAAAATCAAGTTAGTGAGCCACTTGCAAAAAAATCATCAGAGATTAAAAACATTCTGTCTTCTGCATGCCCGTACTATAGGGTGACCAACTTTTTCAATTGCCAAATCGGGACGCTTGGGGGTCAGAGTTGGGTTGGGTTAGTGGAAAATATTTAACAAAACGTGCTGAACTATAAATAAATTGTACCATTGGGTAAATTTACAACACCAAATATTTACTATACGTTTTCACTTTCAATAAAAGAAAAGGATAAGAAATAACAATATAAATAAAACAAACATTCTTTAACTTTCACTAGTGAAAACAAAACAAGAATAGTATCAGATGAAACATGAATCAAGCACAATACTACAATTTTTACAAATTGTACCACAAAAACTAACTTAAACCAACATTTTTATTATGATAGTATTTTTCAACTAAAAATAATCATTAAATAAGCGAAACTGAAATGAAATTGCATTTCCTCACATTTCTTCTCAACTCTTTCTTTGCTAGAGGATAAAACACATTTGTTATACTTGCTTCTGTGTTAGTTCGTACGAGAGACATCTTCTTTTCAAACATTTACGTTAGAAGTTTGGACGTGCAGTCTACTAATCGAAAATTGTGGTTGTGATACAGACAGTGGTATGACAGTGGTATGCCAGTGGTTGCTTTCTTTGCAACCCAAAATCTTTTCTGGTTCCCCTATTGTTACGGTTCTAAAACAAGTGCATAGTTAATTTCCATGAACTTGTTACATCAAGGCATTGCTTCTGTTTATTCGATGTTCGTTTCGGCGACCTCCGCCGATGTAAATCTGCATTTTAGTTCTGATTGGGAATAAGGCATAGCAATTTTCAAAAAAAGGAAATGGTTTTTGTAAGTTGTCATTTTTGGAAGAAATTTATCTAGATAGAAGAAATCCCAAGGTTAATTTAGAACAGAATAAAATAAATCGGTAACACATTATTAGGATCCATATATCTGTGATTTGTTATGGCGCATTTTATAAATACCAACAAATGTTTAATCTAGAAATCTGATAATAACAAAAATATGTTTCGTATTGTGTTGACTGATTCAATTTGAAAATCAAAAATAAAAATGATCCAGCGCGACCTGGCCGCTAAATCTTAGCCCGCCCAAACGACTCCACAAAAGACTGACATGCATTTTATTTAAGTCAGCTTAGTTTTTATTATAAGTTACCAGTTTTCGCGATATGCGCCGTTTGTACACCGTCACAAGGACTAGATTGTCACCCACCAACCGGCTATTCACTACGCGTGTAATTATTATGGTCGCTAAGGTTGCGCTTATAATTCGTTATAGGTAGACAACTCTTCTTTCAGATAATAATTGGGAATCTAATTTATGTTCATGGATATCTTGGAAATTCGAATTGTATTACAAAATCCAGGACATAAGGATAAAATTTTCAAAAATCGGGACAAAATTCGGGACGCTTTACGAGTCGGGACGAGTTGTTAAAATTCGGGACTGTCCCGCCCAAATCGGGACGGTTGGTCACCCTACCGTACTACCAAATGACTGGTCTATAACACAGTCCTATTTAAATTAAATCTTATAACATAATAAATGAGAGTTGGCCGTCACTCAAGTTAAGAAAGACAAGCACTAATGATTAATGAAATCACCCATCATTGCATTCGTTAATTGTCAGTCACAAACCTAAATATCACGCATGACTCATTAAATCGGAGAAACGAGTGTTGCATCAATTATTTCGAAGCGAGTAAAGATTCCCCAGACTAGGGGTGGGCGATCTTGGAAATTTATGATCGAACTTCGAGCTTAATTGGAGATCTATCACATGGATTGATCGATCTTTTACTGCTTCCATATATCTTTCAAATAAGAATGGATCTGATCGATTTTTCCACTAAGAATCGATCTTTCAAATAAGAAGATCGATCGATCGATTTTTTGCCCAGCCCTATCCCAGACCTCATATCTCTGATTTCTGACGACCATTATGAAGTAAGAAAATGTGTTTGTATTTTGTAACAATTTCTTGCATATTTTAAGAACTTAGCTGCTAAATGATTCCTAAAAGTTGATGTTTCGGTTTAATTTTCTTGATCAAACGTTTATTAATTCTAGATTCAACTAAACTTTAACCGTGAGTTGTAAAAAGATCAGGTCTAAATATATATTGTAAAATTGTACAAAAATCTGAAGAAAAAAATAGCCTTTATACTATAATAAATATTGGTGTGTTTAATTGTTTTTTTACTGTTATAAACAATGGTTTCATTGAAGTCTTTGTTTTGATTGTAATAACACTGGTCGACAACGTTTTGGTACCTTTAATGACACTATATTTTTTGATATCTATATAAGAGCATAATATAAAATCAGGTTTTAAAAACAAATTTTCCTAGTGGTCTCATTTCTGGGAAAAATTAAAAAAAATGCCCATCTTCTGCGACTCTAGTGAATATGATCTAAACTTATTTTGCTGTTTTCGCTATAAGTTTTGATGCTGGGGGAAATTTTTAAGTATGTATGAGCCCACCAGTGTGTCAATCACGATATTGTTTGGGCAGTTCATTTATTTTAAATGACTAATCTAAGTACAAACATGAATGAAAATGAGTGTATAAATTCCTCAACAACACTTGTTCTCACATTAATTCTCTAACCGTAAACAAGTAAACATTTTTTGTATGTTTTGGACATACTATCTAAATTTGGTAATATTTCCTTTTTCAAATAGAACTGCATATTTTAAATTTTTTTAATTCAGATATTATTTTTACGAATTTACTGTGCGAACCATTTTGCATAAACGACATCATTTCTAGGTATCAGCAATTACCTAAAACTCCTGTACTTTGATTTAATTTGCTGTTTAAACATTTAATTTAATTCTATTTAATTGTTCTGTTATTTTTATCCGTTTAGTTAAAATAAAAGTTTATGAGTTTTGGTTAATTGCTTATAACTCAAAAATGATGCATTGTATAAATTATAAATTTACTAACGAGTAAAAACTTTACTAAAACTTTAATCGTAGTAAAAATTTACTACGAGTAAACTACTCGTGCGCCAATTTTTGTCTTATAAAACTTAATAATATAATTAAAAACTAATTAATATACTATAACGCCCTCGCGGGCGTTAAGAAGCGTTAAGAAGTTTTTGCCCCGGTATCTAAGAAGTAAAATGTCACTTTGTGATCATGTAGGACATAAAATTGTATTTTGTACTTGTGCACATGCTTAAACTGAGAAATCATGATTCGATTTCAAGAGGTGGCGGTTTCTCTTAGTAATTCTAGGAAAAATATGTACGTAATATTATTTAAATTTATGTATTTGTATTTGTTTCATTCATTTTTATTTTCAATTCATTCTAATAGCATTATTTTTGTCATTAGATAAGTGATCATTAGTGATAAACTCTCGATGAGTCGAAAACCAGGACAAGTCCAGCCGATGTTTTAGCTAGTAGCTAATTTATTATTGCTTTTTGATCGAAAATTTAACTTCAGAACAACTGCCAATGACAATTACTACAACTTTTTTGTTCTCACCAAATCAGTAAAATGTACAGTCTTCTTCAGTTTCTCAAAAAGTCCGACTCGGACTTGCTCTGTTCTGCCAGTCACCGGTTCAATTATAACTTGACTAGATTTTAATTCACGGACAAAAGTATACATGCAAGGTAAGTAAATTGCTAATTTAAAAGTAGGTCACGCTCGAGAAAAACGTTTATGTTATGACACATGAAACGTTTATATATTACGCTTTCGCAGAATAGAGTTCAAAGACATAGTCTAGTCAACAAACTGAGTTCAAATGTACATGTTGCAAAGTGGCGCCAACGGCCTCTGTTAGTAACGAATAAATGTTTTCAAATAAAAATAGGTAGGTATTTGTTATCAAACAATTAGATGTGTAAATATAACAATAATAAGAAATCTGCAAATTGATTGAAGTGTTAATCGTCACAGAACTGCTCTTGTAACTTTTACAGTTTTCAAAGTTTCTTGAACTTGCTGCGTTATTCATGGCCTGCGCGGCTATGAAATAATAATGGTACTAATTAATCAGAAGAGTTAATCAGAATATTATGACATAAATAAGACAATTATGGTAGAATACTTAGATGAAAAGTATATAAGAGAAATAAATGCGGAGCAGGGACGGCCCTAGGCGGTAGGCAAGGTAGACAACTGCCTACGGCGGCAAAGTTTAGGGGCGGCAAAACCAACTGAACTACAATAAAAACGGCTCTAAAATATTGCCTGAATCTAGAAAAGAAAGGAATAGTAAAATACAATCAAATACAGTCGGAATTGACAGGCTTCAGGCCATTCCTATATTTTAAGATGCATAGCAGCGAATAATAGACATACTTAAATAAAATAGCTCATTAGCTTTTATAAAGAATTAGGATCAATTAGGAAAAATATATGATCAATTAGGAAAAATAATATGTAAGTGTACTGTAGTGTAGTGATCCTATACAAAAATCAAAAGAGAAATATAAAATAGTCCTAACAATCCTTTTGAGTTTTTATGCGATATCCACAAACTTAAAGAAAATGTTATAAGTAAAAATGATTTACTGGCACATTCAAAGATATGTAAACCGCTTTAAAAGTTGGCGAATCCTCCATCCTAACGGTTTAGCATTTGTTGCCGAAATGGTAAGCTAGTTAATTTTTATTTTGGTAGACACATAATTTCCCGCCTATAAAAATAATATTAAAATGTGCTGAGTCTTTGATGATATTATTATTGAAATTAATTAAAAACTATCAGTGATTAAAAATTCTCCATGAAATGCTTGCATCAATATCTCCGAAAATATTACTCTTAGCAGAACAAATTATACATCATATTAAAGATAAAATTTTGATGAAGATTAGGGTACATGATAAACAAAGAATTACTTAAAATGTTGCAAGATTTAGATTTGGGAAAATGTAAAGAACGGAGATATTATGTCAATATCTATTCTGTCAAAAACGACAGAAGTTTACTGATGGCAGATGACTTCAGTGTAGATATTGACATAATATTTCGGTTCTGAAAACCCGTTTTTTAACCTTCTCCCAAATCTACATCTTTCAATATTTTTACTTTATCATACGCAGTATGTAAAGTATTGTAATCGTGCCGAAAATTTTTTTTTGAGATTTTAGCGGAAATAGGTCTTTATGGGTGCCCTGAACATTTTTGACCAAGGTCCAAAAAAATGTCTGTGTGTGTGTGTGTGTGTGTGTGTGTGTGTGTGTATGTATGTATGTCTGTGTGTGTGTAAACGATTTTTGTGGCGACGATTCCGGAGAAACTACTAAAGGTATCGGGACAAAAGTTCATATTTAGAAGTTTTATGACCAAACTTAGAGCTGAAAAGCTTTTGGTTCAAAAGGGTCCAAAGGAACCGGCTATTTACTCTTAGCATTTTTCAACGATTTTGCAAATGAGCCGTCATTTCTGCAATTTCATCAAAATAGATAAATAATAAATTAAAGTAGAGGAAATTTTGTATAATTTATGTCTATAACATTTAATGGTAAACTTAATAGTTTAGCTGCAGGAGCAAATTCTATTTGATCGAAATCGTGTCTGCATTAATACTAGGTACCCAGGATCTTTTGATGTGTTTGACAGTATTTGGAACGTCAGCGTTTACGAAACGTCAATTCAACACGCAAATGCATGGAGAATTGCCATGAGGAATTGAGGAGCTAGGTGAAACAATATTGAAACAATATTGAAAAACAATATTTCGAGTGATAGCAATGTTATGTTTTCGCGAATAAATACAAGAAATATTGTAATACGGTATGTTAACCTTAAAACTTATTTGGAATATTGAGCATAATTCTTTATGAACTTTTGTAGTTAGCACTGAAGACGGCGTAAAACTCGAAAATATAGTATGCTAGAAGCCAATATAATAATTAATCATCAGAACCAGAACCTTTTTACTTTATCATCCGTAGTATGACAACACTCCATATTTAGAAGCTTCCTGTTGAACCAAGGGTCCAAAGGAACTGGAGTTTTACTCTTAGCATTTTTGAAAGATATTGCAAATATGCCGCTATATCTGGAATTTCGTCGAAATAGTTAAATAATAAATTAAAGTAGAGGAAATCTGAATAATTTATGACTATGACATTTTTTGGTAAAATTAATAGTTTAGCTACATGAGCAAATTCTATTTCATCGAGATCGCTCGTACTGCATATAAACTAGTTAGCCAGGATTTGTCAGACATTGTGATTCTAATGACAGTAGGTAGTGTCAAATGCTGATGTTTTGACATTACCTACTGTAAATATAATCAAAATGTCTCTAGTCTAGTTCTAGTAGTTTTATTTTAATGCAGACATGGCCGATCTCGATCAAATAGAATCTCATGCAGCTACACTATTAATTTTATATATGGTATGATAAAGTCATGTGCCTGGCCACATCAGATTTTTAAGTATATAATTCTTTTCATCTTTAATATGGTGTACATTTTGTTCTGCCAAGCTTAATACTTTCGGAGATATTTGATGCAAGTAGTTCATGACAAATTTCACTCAATCACTGATAATTTATAATAAATTTTAATAATAATGTCTTTATTCAGTAAACATTTTGATGGTATTATTGGTACTATTTTCATAGTCGGGCGAATTAATTATCATGTTAAATGATTTTGCGTCCATAGACCTTGTTTCCAGAAGGTCCAGTTGACGTTTTTAAAAATTCATTACCTCCCTTAACATTAGGCCGAATTTAACCATTGCTTAGCAGTTTTTTTCTAACCCTGCCTATAACTGCTGCTACCTGAGCGGGCGATAGACAGTTTGCTAAACTAATATTAATAAAAAAAACTTAAGAACCATGTCTACTTAAAATTGTCTTAATGGGTTAGCAAGGAAGGCCACTGAATATGAATTGAGTAATACATTAGCCTGAAAGAAATTACTCGCGATTTTGCAGAAAAAAGGTTCGAAAGAGCTAATTTTAATTTAGGGTTAAACTTTGTATATTGTACTAGTATTCTTTTTTTTTTTCTTGTTTTAAAAGTATTGTTTGTACTAGTATAATCTCCAAAGGTTGTGTTTTTATTACAAATAAATTTCGTAAATATTGTCTGAGTGCTGACTGCATTTTTCTGGATCATGATTTCTGTATAAATCTGTTTTGGCGGCAAAAACGCTACGGCCGGCCCTGCACCCAGTATTATTTCAATGATTTGAAGTTGGTTTGTTATAAAAGTAATTAATCAATTGAGCTACTATTTTGTAAGTATGTAATTAATTAAGTATGTACAGATGGGCAGGCCAAATTCGATGTTACTATAGGAGATATCGGTAACTATAAGAGATATCGAAAAATGTGTAAGATCGTCTTTTTTTGAGAGAAACTCAATGGTGAAAACCAAAATTAGCTATCGTCTTTTGTTTTCGAGTATTATTATCCTATTAATCTAAGCAAATTGCACTGCGAGATATGCACTGTCAAATATTTGTACCGAAAATATGAATATTTAATGCCGCTCCGTAACATCGCACATCTGGACTTGCAAACACGTTGCAAGGTCTCGAACGCATCGGCTGGTTCGACAAAAACCTGTAGTTCTGTGGCCGTAAAAATACCTTCTACGCCGATATTGGGCAGACTATTTGAGGTAAACATATTAATGCCGCATGAATGCACCGGTGAAAAATACATTCGTATGCCTGCAAGAAATAGTTTTTGCGCTATAGAATTCTTAATACGTTTTACTTTCGACAAGAAAATAATATCTTGGTACGTAGTGTGTAGGATGTTTGGTTTCGCTACATTACTAACGCGTCTTGCAAAATATAATAAATAAATGATGTGGCCAGGCACATGACTTTATCATACAATATATAAAATTAATAGTTTAGCTGCATGAGAATCTATTCTATAGAGATAAATCGTAGGTATTGTCAAAGCATCAGCATTTGACACTACCTACACTACGTCATTATTTTCCACCGACGGCGGAGTGTAGCCGTCGCATATGAGCAAGTCGCGCTATCTAGTTTTTGGCAGGAGCGACATCAACGTTTATTGGGTTGCTTTTTAAGAAATACGTATTTAAAAAAAAATAAATGATTTCTGTATAGTAAATGCTAGGTTGGTACCACTCGTACCACTTTGACGAAAGGTGCGTTCCGATTGGTAGGTAATGGTAGCTAATGGCGGTGGTAGAATACGAAATTATAGTATTTCTTACATATCGTGATAATGACACATATTAGTTTGCATGTACATAAACATGAGTCACTAGCAATTTTCTATTGGAAATACTATAACGGCGTCTGCTACCACTGCCATTATCACAAAAAAATATTTGTCAAAATCCTGGCTACTATGTAATTTCATATCAATGCAGATGCGACCGATCTCGATCAAATAGAATTTGCTCTTGAAGGTAAAGTATTAATTTTACCAAAAAATGTTATAGGCATAAATTATTCAAAATTTCCTCTACTTTAATTTATTAATTAACTATTTTGTCGAAATTACAGAAATGGCGGCTCATTTCCAAAATCCTTGAAAAAGGCTTAGAATAAACTAAAAAGCTAAACTATTAATTTTACCAAAAAATGTCATTGGCATAAATTATTCAAAATTTCCTCTGCTTTAATTTATTATTTAACTATTTTGACGAAATTACAGAAATGGCGGCTGATTTCTAAAATCCTTGAAAAAGGCTTGGAGTAAACACCCAGTTCCTTTGGACCCTTTTGAACCAAAAGCTTTTCAACTTTTCAACTAAGTTTGGTCATGAAACTTCTAAATATGAAGTTCCGTGCCGATACCTTTAGTAGTTTCTCCGGTAATGAATTAACAAAAATTGGGTACACACACACACACAGACATTTTTTTGTACCTTGGTCAAAAATGTTCAGGGGACCCATAAAGACCTATTTCCGCTAAAATCTCAAAAAAATTTTTCGGCACGATTACAATACTTTACATACTGCGTATGATAAAGTAAAAATAATACACGCAAGGACTCATGATGCATGAATTTATTATTTGATAATAATTATTTCAATCATGTGTAGTTGGTTTGTTATAAAAGTAATTAATCAATCAATCAGGGGGGCGGCACTATTGAGATTTGCCTACGGCGGCAAAAACGCTAGGGCCGGCCCTGTGCGGAGTCACGTCAATGTCAAGAGCAGATAATCGAGGAAAACAATGAAATAGATTTGAAACATGCAGCTAAATGTATTGATGTTGCATGAATGTATTGTATGATGTATTTATGTATGTATGAAATGGTACAGATCTATAGGAAATAATTAGGTAATTATGAGTATATAAAATAAAGAAATACGGGTGTCCCCCGTGAAATAAAAGAGAATAAGAGTAAAATGATGAAACAAGCATAAGGACCAGTGGCGTAAATAGCAGGTGTGCGAGGTGTGCGGCGCACACGGGCCCACGAGCCAGGGGGGCCCATTGGAGCCGGCCGGGTGTTTGGGAGGTCTCGCGAAAAATATGAGATCGTCGGCTTAACGGTAAAGTCACTAACTAAAATCTAATAATTACGAAAACCTGACTTTAAGAAGGAATACCAGTAAATATAATGTAATTTTCTAGAGATTTAATGGCTTTTAGAGAACTTTATAAGCATATGGCTACTATTAATTCCTGTTTCAATAAATTGTAAAAATTATAGTTAGCAACTTTTACTTTAGTCGACGATATGTTGGCATTTCTCATAATTGTTCTAAAAATTAACTGATAGCCCCTCTGAGCGCGGTATACGATTTCGGGCTAAAAAGAGAGCAGTTTCTGGGCCCCTGGGCTGCAATAAGATGCTAGCATAACGTAAATAACTGAAGTCGAGCATTTCAAAAAGTAGGTACGCAGGCCTCCACGGATACCAATCTAAACTCGATACCATATATTTATTTTTTTTAGTAATAATACAATTTTATTAAGATCTACAAACACAAACAATAAACTTTTAATTCTAACAATAGAGAAAATAACTTTCAAGACTGCGTTCCAAGCTATATCAAAAAAAACAAAAAATTTAACTTTTTAATTATGGTAATAACTTCTTTATTTGTGATCCCTTCAAAAAAGCGTTTTGACATTATAAAGGCACTTTTCCCTACAATTTGAATAGGTTAGTTTAAAATTTTTCGCCAATGAATTCGTCAGAAACAAACGAAACTTCTGTTTTTGTTATGGACGCCATATTGGTTTTATACATATTTGGATTCAGATTTTTTTCTGAGTAATTTGGGATGCCAGTTGCCGTATTTACAACATAACAACCCGACAGAATTGGAGTTTTTCTTTAATATCTGAAAATCGCATGGTGTCATGAAAAACACATTTGAGTGATACAGTATTTATGTGCCCATAATCAAGTTACAGTAAACTTTTGGAATGTATTTATTTGTACTAACTACACAACATAAAAAAGTAACAACATTTTAACAAACTAAATAATTTTTTCAAAAATCTCGCCATGTTTACGGAGGCATTTTTCACAGCATTCCGTAATCTGGTGACGTTACCGAGGATTCTTCTGTCAATCGAATTGAAAGCGACGATGACAGTGTCACGTAACTCCCCAACGTTTCCAAAATTAGAAACACCATACACCTTATTTTATAAGTCATTCCATAGATAAAAATCACAAGGAGTAAGATCCGGAAATTTTGGTGGCCATGATACTTCTGAATAGGTAGCAATTACTCTCCGTTTATGTCTTATATCAAAATAGTTCCTCACAATTCGGACATTATGTGCAGTTGCTTTGCCGTGTAGTAGCCACATACCTTTTCGTAAGGCCAACAGTATATCGCCCATTCTTTCTTCCACGTCTTCAGAGAGCAATATTGCCGATACATCTCCGAGGTTAGATTTTTGTTATAAAAAATTAGTCCGGTTAATCGATTGGCCACTATACCGCACCATACATTAAAACCAAGCTACACCCGATTATGCCGCGGTACAAAAAGGTTTTATTTTTTGCGGGCCCAGTGCGTTTCAGTTAAAAATGCCGCAGTGAGAAAAATATGTTTCATCGGACCATTATACTTTTTTATAAATTCTAGGATTTCACCATTTTTTTCAACAAATGGTTACAGATGAGTAGATATCGCATTATTTCACAAAACGTCTTCCATGGCACCATGCGATTTTCAGCAATTCTCGAAGTGTACAATTTTCAGTCTTCAATTTTTAGATTCTATTATCATATTGTAATCAAAATATGGCATGTGGCATACCAAATTACTCAGAAAGAAGTGATGAATCCAAACATGTATAAAACCAATATGGCCTCCATAAGAAAAACAAAAGGTTCGACTGTTTCTGACGAATTCATTGAAAAAAAATTTTAAACTGACATAATCAAATTGTAGGGAAAAAAGTGCCTTTATAATGTCAAAACGCTTTTTTGATGGGATCACAAATAAAGAAGTTATGATCAGAATTAAAAATGAAATTTTTTGGTTTTTCAAAATAGTTTGGAAACCATTTGGAATTCAACTGTTTTCTGAACATTATGAAAGAGCACATAAATATGCACTACTTTGTCCATTTAACTGATTTTCTATCTCCAATAATAACAAAAGTACTCATACACAATCCAACGTTCCGTGAGACACTGTATAAACTATAAAAAACGTATAAACAGTATAAAAAGTCTTAGTGGGCAGTCAAATAAGGGTTTAAGGGTTTCAAAGTATTAAATAAAGTGGGGGGCCATTGTTTCTGTTCGCACACGGGCCCACTGACTCCTAGTTACGCCACTGATAAGGACAGTAATACATGCGTGTATCTATTAGAGAAATTATGTAAATCATCCAAAAGTATAGAAATAAAAAGAGATAAAGATAAGTGAATCAGTATGGAAGTAATGTACTGTATTGTATGTTTTTGTTCTTTACGTTGTTTTTACAGAGTTAAGATAGTAATTAGAGATTTTTTTACATACATACTGTTGTTTTTTTATTGTGTTTCAGAGCTGAAAAGGAAGAGATATTCGAATTGGTCAGTGGACAGGGAACGTGACAATACCCATACCATGTTGCCAACATCGTGAGTGATGCTTTTTTGTGCACAGGGATGTGTAACGTAGGTTCGAATTAACAGGTTCGGAAAAAAAGTCAGGTCTAAATATATTGTAACGTTGAGTGTATTAGACCCATAATATTATAACATTGTCAATCAGTAAAGACAGCTTTGATTTCGTGTACATGTGCTATGGCCACAGCATGTTTATTAAGAAATTGAAGTAACAACAAACAGAGAACCTAAACCAGTGAACGACATTCGAATATCTCAACTTCGAGACCCACTATACACTACGAAACATTTTTGTTTTAACTAATTAAGAGTTAAGGCATTGTAAAGTGCAAGTAAATAAATTAGTATATAATAGGGATTAATAGGGATTATACAATAGGGTGTATCGAAAAAAAGCTCCTTTTTCAAAATTCAAAGTTTACAGTTGATTAAAAGATGTCTTATGGGTGCTTTTGTGATTATTAGAGATAGAAAGTCGGTTAAATGGACAAACTCGTTCCGATTTGTATGTTCTCGAATGAGAAAACAGTTCAATACATACTTAATGATTTCAGAGATATTTTGAATCTATAAAAAAATTACATTCTATAAATAACTTTTTGTTTGTGATTTTAAGTAAGTTTTTTTTTGTGGTCCATGTGGTCAATTTTTGATATCTTATAGGCCGGTTTAATTACATTTCGATTGTCAGTAAAACAATTTTTGCCAACAAATTTGCTGGACACAAATAAAACTTCTGGTCCTCCTATGGGTTCTGCATTTGTTTGTGAGTAATTTAATATGCACAAGCCATATGTTTAATACAATCAGAATACTCGAATAGAAGATTAATTTATTAAATTTGTTTCTTTTTTTTTCCTGGCAATGGTTTTTGTTTTCATAGCAAATTTAATATTACATGGTTGTATTATTCTGTGTCAAATTTGTGATTATTTACATGTAAGATTTTTATTACACAGAATAATTTGAAAATATTTTTGTATGCAATATTTCTGGAGTAGGAGTTGGACCACAAAAAATATCTGGAGTCGGAGTGGGAGTTGAGAATTTGTTTTTCCTCTGCGCAGCCCTGATTTGCATACCACTGTATGATAGATCCTGGAAAGTGCAATTTTTCTGGAGTCGGATCACGAAAAATATCTGGAGTCGGAGTTGGAGTCGACAATTTTTTTACCTTCTCCGCAGCCCTGGGTTAACCAACATCGCTTTGGATCACAGTTTGTTTTCTGACTAGTGAACATTCAAGTTATTTAAACAAGTATATAAACAATATTATTCATCAATATGTAGTCAGTGATTTCATTTAAAAATATTATTTATCTCCTCTAAAAGTTCTATAAAAAGCGTGGAGGAAAAGTTTTGTGTAAGTTAGTTTATATTACCTTTCATTATTACATCACATTTTCGTAATATAGTATTTTTACATACATTTGTACATGGTATTTGTAATGAAGTATGTACGTAGGTTGTATAGTTAGGTATACCACACTTAAACTTTCTTATTTGTTAAATACCCCGTTTGTGTTGTTCCTTTGACATATTTTATTCATCTATTTGTACAAATACATATGTATACTAGGGTGGTTCAAAAATGTTTGTGATGATAGAAAGCAACGATCCACCCAAATCCAAATCCAAAAAAAGTGTACACATACTTTTATTTCTCGAAATTTTCGTTTTTAATAGTGCCTATCGATGCATCAAATTTACATAAGAAAATGCATGGGAAAAATACATTTTTTGGTATTTTTCGACTAATTGTTCAGGGTATGGGAAAACTTAACATTAAAGTTATAGGACTTGTAGAGGACTTTCCAATGAAGAATTTGAGCTATTATATGGCTTTGACGCCCCCAACCCATCCCCACAGTGCAGTACCCTGAAAACTACCCTTAATGAAAAATGTACATTCTTCAGAAAATTTACCCTTCTAATCACTTCATTCTGCTTTTCTCATAAAAACCATTACTATAAGTCTAGTTGAATGTTTATAAACATTTGACAAGTATTTTCCATTTATTTAAACAAATTCCAATTGTTTAAATAACTCCGTCGGAATTCTGTTTCTGAGTTCGAAATGGCAGTTTATTATCTTAGAGTGACATTATTCATTAAACAAATTCTTCCTATTGTTTAAACAATCAACGATTATTAATTTTCAACTGTTGTTCTAATGATGGTAGAAGTCAGGTTTATTGTGAAATCAACTTATAAATTTCATGTTCGAGGCATCTTGCCTATCTTATTAGCTAATAAACCCATATTTGTTTAAACAAATTCCATTTGATAAACAATTTTTTTTGCAATTCTCCTAACATTCATTTTTTAGATAGGCCACAACCTGGATTTAAACCAGGGACCTGGGCCCTGGTTCAAATCATTATGAAGTACAATATTATTCGTTTTCAATATCATTTAACCGAAAAAAATTAATTGATTTAAAATCCTTTTTCCGAGAAATTGCGGAGTTACATTTCTATTAAAAATATTAAATTTCCTAAGTCAACCAATTTTATTAATCATATTTCTTTCTGCATTTCTTATTCTTATTTCCTACCACTGTGTGTCGCAAGATAATGTTGATTTGTTGCTGTCTGGAAACTGTTCCCTGTACTCGCTAGCAACTTGCAATAAGGATTGAATGAATAAATGGTCACTTGAGACCAACGTTGGCCAGAATAGCGGTCTAACAAAAATAATTTTAGGTGTATTGCCAAAAAAAAAATTTAAACAAATGTGGTTTTATTAGATAATATAGGCGAGATATCTCAAACATGAAATTTATAAGTTAATTACTCAAAAAAGCTGAATTTTCTAACATAATTATAAAAAAGTTGAAGATGAATAATAATTTATAGTTTAAACAATAGGAGGAATTTGTTTAATTAATAATGTCAGTCTAAGATAATAAACTGCCATTTCGAACTCAGCAAACAGAATTCAGACGGATTATCGAGAAAAACGAATTATTTAAACAAATAAAATTTGTTTAAACAAATGGAAATTAACTGACAAATGTTTATAAACATCCCACAAGATTTATAATAATGACTTCTATGAGAAAAAAGAGAATGAAATAATTAGAAAGGTAAATTTTCTGAAGAATCTACATTTTTTGATTTAAGGGTAGTATTCAGGGCACTGTGGGGGTGGGTTGGGGCCTGGGGGCATCAAATCCATATGTATGATAGGTCAAATTCTTCCTTGGAAAGTCATCTACAAGTCCTATAACTTTAGTCTTAAGTTTTCCCAAATCCCGAACAATTATTCGAAAAATGCCAAGAAATGTCTTTTCCCCATGTCTTTTCTTATGTAAATTTGAGGCCTCGACAGGCACCATTAAGAATCAAAATTTAGAAAAAAAAAAAATACGTGTCCACTTTTTTAAATTAGGAAGCGATTGGGGGGATTGTTGTTTTCTAAATAGAAATAGCCTATTTGAACCACCCTAAATTGTATACAACATATTAAAATTAAAATAAACATGAGTTGTTTGGCGTATCCATGTTTTCAAGTATCCGACGAAGGCTCGGTCCAACCGGATCAAAGATAATTCTCTATAATTCTCCGGAACTTTCTGCGTGCTTTTATTAACAAATTCATGGCCCTTTGCTTAAGCATGATACCAGTATTTATACTCTCAAAAATATTTTATCAATACCTATACTGTTATGCGAAAAATATGCGTCATTAAAATAATCTCTAATAATTCTTAAACTATTTCCTGATACAACAAACATAAGTCTATTATAATACGTTTGTTAGACCTCATTATCGAGGTCAATTTGTTTAGACAAATTTAAACTGAGATTTTGCCATACTAGTAGCGTTGGTTGCCTATAGGACAGGTTTGCCATATAAATGTTATCGAAACAACATTTCTTAATATTTTGATATGCAAACACCCATCATCAAATGTATGACCTCATTATAGGCACCAAATAGTAATAGATTTACTTATAAATGCAATAATATAATTTTAAAAACTTACGTAAAAATTAAGTATGCCGAAGAAGTTCATTCGAATGGCTGGGTTTCGTCTGGACCAGATGTACACCAGCATGATAGTAAACGCTTGTCCTAAGAATAATAAATTTACGAAGAACGCAAAAGCGACCATAAAAATTCCACCGAACAGAAACATCATCACGAAATCGGCCGTTCTATCGCGAAACGAGCCCTCCTCTAGCATACGGCAGTACCGGTACGTAAAAATCATGTTAAAAAAGAAATTAAACCCAAACGTCCCGAAAAATAGGAATGTCGTAATCAGCCTGTGCACCTGTCCTTGCTTCAGTATTAATATAGGATTGAAATATAGTTGGAACGGCGTAACAATATCCAATTGCTAAAAAGGAATAAACATTCGGTAGTCGTATATATCGATAAACAGTAATCTTCAAAAACTAACCACTGCTAAAGTTGTGAGGACACATGCTGTTGTGTACACCCTGGTCACAGGGGGTATCTGCATGTATTCAGTGTGAAATGAGCGAAACGCCATTGTTCTTTGCTTCTACCGATGTTACAAATTCATAGTGTTATTTATTGTGGATTGGCCACATCATTCTCTTTTACTATAATTTACATACGATAACAAAACTGTAGATACACATCGTAAGTAGTGGGAGATTTTACCGATCAGAACATAGCCACGTTAACAAACACGACATCTATCGCCGAATAGACAAAAACAAACGTGAATTAGACTCTCACGGAGGAAACCTGTAGATGGCGCTAATCAACACTTCCACTTCCACTTTCATATAATAATTCAAACTATGCAAACGTAACGAAGCAATTTGTTGCATTTTTAGGATTTTTATACATGCTTATAAACATGCTTACGTTATGTGATATTCCGGTTATTCATTTTGTTGTTCAACTGAGTCGACAACTCAGTTGAGAATATTTACTTATTTTTCATTCAGTCTCCAAACATTTATTTTTCACGCGGCACCTTTCAATGGGATGCTGTCAACGCAATATTTTAATTTTACTATTTTTCAACATTATAGAATTTGGGGGTTGCTACCAGCTGATAGTTTATTTGTTGATTTTTATTTTTGCTTCATCATTTAACAAAGAATAACTGAAAAACTGAAGTGCGTAGGGTCTAAATTTGTTTTGCTACCATTTAGACAATTAACAGATACGAATATTTTACAAGGTTGACGTGTTTGAGGACGTTTTAAAAATAACCATCTCAGAGTTTTTCCAATGGGGCGCCATCTCGTAGTCGCTAGTTGTATCACATAGTCATACACGTAATCACCATAACTCATCACATAGTGATCTCCGTATCAAGGGTTGGTAAACTTGAAAATCACACGTGAACGTGATGTCTTGAGTTCTTACACGAAACACCAGTCAAAAATATCAATAACCTGACATTTCCGATGGCTCTGAAATAATCGCGAATATATTCACAATGGTTTTAACCAAAGAATATCGAATATGCATGCCTATGTCAGTAAAAGAGGTAAGTAGAATAATTAAATAAAATCTACAAGATAATATCAAATCCATGATATTTTAGTATCAAATCGGGCAACTTTATATGATTGCGAGGCATAGTTTGGAACAGTCTGGAGATGGCGAAGGTGTCGAAGTTGTAGAGAATAAAGAATGCGAAGACCCTGTTCACGGGAAAGGACATTACACTGAGAAACGAATACATTTATCAAAGTGCGTACATACCTGTAATTAGCCTTAAAAATTTATAATTTTTTTGAAATAAATTACAGTCGGCTGCCGTATTGGATACAATCGCTAATCCCAAAGATATTTTATATTACGGAACGTGCGTGGAATTATTACCCGCTAACCATTACTGAATATGACGTGAGTATTAAAAAAAATCCAACAATTGTACTCTAATATTTTAGTATTTCAGTGTTCCTTTATTCCGAAATTCCATATCACTATACAAACACGGTATGAAGATAACAGCGGCTCTACTGAAAATGCAAGTCTCTTATTATCTTAATTATATCGTACATTAAACATCTCTGTTGCAATAGAATTACTATCGCAACGACCAGTCCTTCTAATCTAATTAAAAATAGCATTGCAACATGTTTGTGACTTCTAACCTAAAAAAAAATAGAAAAAAAAACTAATGTCAAGTTAGTTCCGCGAAACCCTAATAGATGGCGCCACCTGCTTCTAGACAATTTAAAATTTATTTTTGTTTTTAGTGTTTGAACTTAACCGCCGAACAACTAGCAGAGAGGATAGTGGAGTGTATTGATATCGCGTATGATGAATTAAGTCCGAAGCATTATAAAGAGCAGGAAGATCCGAGGTACTTTCAGTCGAAGAAGACGCATCGGGGGCCTCTGGTGGATGGGTGGAGAAATAGTCAAACCCCGATAATGTGCTCGTATAAGGTGGTAAACGTTTTCTTTGAGGTTTGGGGATTGCAGACCAAAGTCGAGGATTTTGTGCATTCGGTAAGGATGTAAAAATTGCTTTGAGTGGAGTTTAAGAATATTAAAATCAGTTTTTTAATAATAAACAGAATGTACTAAAATGGCGAAGGACGGGTTGAATTTCTCGCCACATTAAAAATTGTGATGTTGGTAATGGTTGTAAATGACAGTTGGTATTTTTGTTGTGGTGTAGGAATTATTTCTTGCATAGGGATTTATTCTCTGATGTAACACTAAATACGTTCAAAACTGTGGCGGGAATTTCAAACTGACCATCGTCAGTTAGATCACCTGTTATAGTACAAAAATGGCAGTCTTAATTCAAGTGATTACAAAAAAGAATATTCCCATTTTTTTGCTGCCCAAAGTCTAAATTTTTGTGAAACATATGTACTGTGTGTGTCAGATAAGTTCAGTGCTCTAAAGAGGTCCATAATTTATATGAATAATAATTGATATGGTGCGGAATTACTTTCTACGCATATTACTAAAATGATACAGGAGGATACAAATATTACTGTTTAGTTTGGCCAACTTCTATTGAATTACAATTTTTTTCTAATGTAACACCCTGTATTTTATAGCTTTTTTGAAATCGTGGTTAAGTTTTAGGTATAGTTGTATGTTACAGACCCTATACCTAGCATGTGTCATTTTTGAGATATTTATTTTTTGCGTTTAAATAAAAACTAGTAAGAATATTTATCTTCAGCTTTACCGAAGTTAAAGTACCCCTCAACGTCAAATATTTTTGGTGTGGAAATAGAAAAAAAAATTGAGTTAACCAATTCTGCGCATTCACGAACTTGTCCTTCCTTTTCAAGCGATAACCTTGCATAGAATATCTCACATCAATTGCTCTAAAATTATAGAACTGTGTGAGTGAATAAAAAAAAAAAAATCTGATGTGGCCAGGCACATGACTTTATCATACAATATATAAAATTAATAGTTTAGCAGCATGAGAATCTATTCTATTGAGATAAATCGTAGGTATTGTCAAAGCATCAGCATTTGACACTACCTACACTACGTCATTAGAATAATAGTTATTTATGTCACAAATGCCGAAAGTACGGAATAGCCAATAGCGACGAGCGGTGATGCGGCGCGTCACCGAAGGCGGAGTGTCGCCGTTGCATGTGAGCGAGTCGCGCTATCTAGTTTTTGGCAGGAGCGACATCAACGTTTATTGTGTTGGTAATGGTAGCTAATGGCGGTGGTAGAATACGAAATTATAGTATTTCTTACATTCGTGATAATGACACATATTAGTTTGCATGTACATAAACATGAGTCACTAGCAATTTTCTATTTGAAATACTATAATGGCGTCTGCTACCACTGCCATTATCACTAATGAAAACGCACCTTAAAAAGGTAATTCAAATTCTGACAGATTTATAATTGTTCATGACACATCCCTACCAACATACTAAAATAAAACTACACTCATCGCTATACTATTTATAATTTTCTCAATTTATTGTTTTTAGAATTAGATATAAAGATGGGTGGATATATTCTTATCAACAAATAATCAAATTGGTGATCTTATTTTATTTGAAATTTGTATTTTATAATTTGCCGCACTACAGCGGCAACGTTCCATAGTGATTCTCCAACCTCTGATGAGATCCGCTGTTTTAGAATGTGACAACACAAAAAAATATTTGTCAAAATCCTGGCTACTATGTAATTTCATATCAATGCATATGCGACCGATCTCGATCAAATAGAATTTGCTCTTGAAGCTAAACTATTACTTTTACAAAAAAATGTCATAAACATAAATTATTAAAAATTTCCTCTAGTTTAATTTATTATTTAACTATTTTGACGAAATTACAGAAATGGCGGCTCATTTGCAAAATCCTTGAAAAAGGCTTAGAATAAACTACCAGTTCCTTTGGACCCTTGTGAACCAAAAGCTTTTCAGCTCTAAGTTAGGTCATGAAACTTCTAAATATGAACTTTCGTTCCGATACCTTCAGTAGTTTCTCCGGAATCGTCTCCACAAAAATCGTTTACACACACACACACACACACACACAGACACACACACAGACATTTTTTTGGACCTTGGTCAAAAATGTTCAGGGGACCCAAAAACACCTATTTCCGCTAAAATCTCAATTTTTTTTTTCGGCACGATTACAATACTTTACATACTGCGTATGATAAAGTAAAAATGGAGTTTACCGATTTTGCCCATTCATGAACTTGTCTTTACTTTTAAAGAGATAAGCTTTTATACTAAATTTCAGATCAACTGCACCAAAATTACAGCAGTTTTCGTGTGAATATAGAAGATAATGCAGTTAACCGATTTTGCCCATCCACGAACTTGTTCTTCCTTACTTTTTACGAGCTAAGCTTAAATACCAAATTTCAGCTCAATTATGGCAGTTATCGTTTACACCAGTGATGTCAAACCTGCGGCCCGCAACACTCTACTGTGCGGGCAGCGAGCCCTCACTAAAATTGTATTACAATACAATAAGATTTAAAAAATATAAAACTGATTTGTAACATTTTTTAATTACTAAGTTTGCAATGAGCTTCAGAGACTGAATTGCCCGACAATACCTTTCTCCTTCGGAGCAGGAACACTAGTTATTAGTTATTAAGTAGCAGAGCAGTAACCATTTTTGTTTGGGTATTCCTACATTATTGGGCGTACTATATAAATAGAAAGTAAATAATTTATAGGTGGAATTTTCGGAAATATATCGCTCAAGTGCAATTTTCACATATTTCATGCACGTCACAAGGAGTTTTCGGACCATTCTATGCACAAAATATGAACCTTATGTTTAAAGTTCCCTATCATGTCATCCACCGAAAGGTCAGCCCACGCGTCCACTTGTATTGTTCATCGTTGTGAAATTTTACTCTCAAATATGAAACTAAAGACATTTTACGACTTGTTATGCAACTTCACCCATGAAGAGTATAACACCATTTTAATCTTTTACTAAAAAATTGGCTAGTAATAGCCCAGAAACAACATGAACAAAAAGCCCAAAATACTGTAAAATCAAAAACCATTATTAAAAATCGAAATTTTCTTAAATATCATTTGCATGGGATTTTGAGATTAAAACTTTTGAGATTTTTAATGTTCATGATTCATCATTCATTTTTAATGTTCGTCATTCTGTATGAAGAGATTGTGGCTAATGCTGAACTAAACTGGTCAAAAGATTTAGGGGTTAATGAAAAATATGTTAAAAATTGTAAGTTGATTTTCTCCCCAACCATTTTGATGATTCTTACACTTACTGGTAGCCTAAATCTTCAGAAGATGTACGGATGAAGAATTTTTATTTCAACTTTCAGTTTTGAGTATAGACAGGGTGTAAGAATGATGTTATGATTTTTGCCTGAACTTTGAAATACTATATGGAGTTCCAGCTATAACAAACTGGCAATAATTGAAATGACAGTGTAATATTTTTGAACATGTTGATTTTCGATTGCATTATCTTTGTTTTTAAAGGCCATACAACAAGAACAGTAGGTAATAATAAAATGGCACGATTTCAAAGTTGATTTTCTCTAGACCTGATTAAGGTTTATTTCACGACAAGTGGCAGTAAGCCGCTGACATAATGCGCAAACGTTCCTATATGCATTGACGTGTGCTAGAATGACATAGCAATCTTCTTTATTTCATTCTGACACACGTCAACGCGTAGGAACGTTTGCGCATTATGTCAGCGGCTTACTGCCACTTGTCGTGAAATAAACTTTAACTGATTTTGATGATTTTTTATTCACATGAGAGTTGAATCTTCAGTTTTAAAGATATATGGGGAGAAGGAATTAGTCAGTATACATTTTTTTACAACAAAATATTAAAAATTAATTCATTTTAAATATTTTCGTTAGTTTCATTTGAATGGGGGTTTGAGAATAAAAGCGTACTGTAGTAATTGTTTTTAAACATGAAAAGTGATCAAGTTTATAAGCTATTTTGTATAAATTCAAAGGAAAATGGTTATTACGTGGTTATTAAGTCGTACGTAGCGTAGTATCAACTAAACAAGCGAATGATAATTAATCCAGGTGAAGATAAATTTTTGAAAAAAAAAACATTTCCACCTATATTTGAACCAGAAACCCTCCATTATCCTCACCTGTATTAATTATCATTACTAAACCTAACCAAAACATAATCGTCAGTAATGTAGGACCAACTAAAGAAGCGAATGATAATTAATCCAGGTGAGGATAGATTTGAGGAAGAAATTTGTTCAGGTGATGAAAAAAAAATCTGATGTGGCCAGGCACATGACTTTATCATACAATATATAAAATTAATAGTTTAGCTGCATGCGAATCTAATCTATTGAGATAAATCGTAGGTATTGTCAAAGCATCAGCATGTAACACTACCTACACTACGTCATTAGAATAATAGTTATTTATGTCACAAATGCCGAAAGTACGGAATAGCGCGCCGAGCGGTGATGCGGCGCGTCACCGAAGGCGGAGTGTCGCCGTTGCATGTGAGCGAGTCGCGCTATCTAGTTTTTGGCAGGAGCGACATCAACGTTTATTGTGTTGCTTTTTAAGAAATACGTATTAAAAAAAAAAAATAAATAAAAAATTTCTGTATAGTAAATGCTAGGTTGGTACCACATTGACGAAACGTCATGTTTAAAGGTACGTTCCGATTGGTACGTAATGGTAGGTAATGGCGGTGGTTGAATACGAAATTATAGTATTTCTTACATTCGTGATAATGACACATATTAGTTTGCATGTACTTTGCATGAGTCACTAGCAATTTTCTATTTGAAATATTATAATGGCGTCTGCTAGCACTGCCATTATCACTAATGAAAACGCACATTAAAAAGGTAATTCAAATTCTGACAGATTTATATTTGTTCATGACACATCCCTACCAACATACTAAAATAAAACTACACTCAGCGCTATACTTTATTTATAATTTTCTCAATTTATCGTTTTTAGAATTAGATATAAAGACGGGTGGATATTTCGTATCAACAAACAATCAAATTGGTGATCTTATTTTGTTTGAAATTTGTATTTTAATAATTTGCCGCACTAGAGCGGCAAGGTTCCATAGTGGTTCTCCAACCTCTGATGAGATCAGCTGTTTTCGAATGTGACAACACAAAAAATATTTGTCAAAATCCTGGCTACTATGTAATTTCCTATTAATGTAGATGCGACCGATCTCGATCAAATAGAATTTTCTCTTGCAGCTAAACTATGAATTTTACCAAAAAATGCCATAAACATAAATTATTCAAAATTTCCTCTAGTTTAATTTATTATTTAACTATTTTGACGAAATTACAGAAATGGCGGCTCATTTGCAAAATCCTTGAAAAAGGCTTAGAATAAACTACCAGTTCCTTTGGACCCTTGCGAACCAAAAGCTTTTCAGCTCTAAGTTAGGTCATGAAACTTCTAAATATGAACTTTTGTTCCTTTTGTTAAATTTCAAATGAAAACTGTTTGATAAAAAATCCTTATTAATTTTTTATTCATTTTGTTAACTCCAAACTTGTGCTAGCATGCGCTTGCTTAGATACATGCAAAATATAGATGTGAGCCATCAAACATCAAAAATTAACATACTCTAACACGGTATTAACAACATGGTATAAGAACCATTAAAATGAAAAAATTCAAATGAGATAAAAAACTGTTGTACCAGTTAATCACTTTTTGAGTCTTTTTTGTATGCAGCCTGCCGAAGTTCAGATCAGAATTTTGTGGCCCGCGCCCACAAATGAGTTTGACACCACTGGTTTACACAGACAGACTGACATAGCCTAATCAATTCAGTTTTCAATGCAGATCAAAAATATATATACGTCTATACTTGCCTTAAGGGTGTTAGAAATGTTGTGGCAAAGTGAATATATCCTACCACAGTAAATGAAGGGGTATAATGGCAGCTGCTAGGTTATTTTAAATTATTTATAAATTATCCTCAAGGACGCTGGAAAAATTTGTCGAGCAAAACAGTTGTGACACATCGGTAGAGTTCTTCGAAAAGTTATACAGGCTGTTCAAGTTATAAGATGAAAATTGATCTTGAGAGAAGTACTATATTTAAATTTTTTACTTTATCATACGCAGTATAATAAAGTATTGTAATCGTGCCGAAAAAAAAATTGAGATTTTAGCGGAAATAGGTCTTTTTGGGTCCCCTGAACATTTTTGATCAAGGTACAAAAAAAATGGCTGTGTGTGTGTGTGTGTGTGTGTGTGTGTGTGTACCCATTTTTTGTGGAGACGATTCCGGAGAAACTACTAAAGGTATCGGGACGAAAGTTCATACAAGTTTCATGACAGAACTTAGAGCTAAAAAGCTTTTGGTTCAAAAGGATCCAAAGGAACTGGCTATTTACTCTTAGGATTTTTCAACGATTTTGCAATTGAGCCGCCATTTCTATAATTTTGGCAAAAAAGATAAATAATAAATTAAAGTACAGGAAATTTTGTATAATTTATGTTTATAACATTTTTTGGTAAAATTAATAGTTTAGCTGCAGGAGCAAATTCTATTTGATCGAAATCGTGTCTGCATTAATAGCAGGTAGCCAGGATATTTTGAACCTTTTGACAGTATTCAGAACGTCAGCGGTTGCGAAACGTCAATACAACACGCAAATGCACGAAGAGGAGAAACACCTTAAAACATCTTGGTGTCAATGTGTATTTCGATTGCGGATAGCCATGTTCTTATGTTTTCGCGAATAAATACAAGAAAGATTGTAAGACGGTATGGTAACATTAAAATTTATTTGGAATATTGAGCAAAATTCTTTATGAACTTTTGTAGTTAGCACTGAAGGCGGAGTAAAACCCGAAAATATAGTATGCTAGAAGCCAATATAATATATTAATCATCAGAATCAATAACATTTTTACTTTATCATATGTAGTATGACAAGGAGGTTTAGTCTTAGCATTTTTGAAATAATTTGCAAATAAGCCGCTATTTCTGGAATTTCGTCGAAATAGTTAAATAATAAATTAACGTAGAGGAGATTGTGAATAATTTATGACTATGAAATTTTTGGGTAAAATAAATATTTTAGCCGCATGAGCAAATTCTATTTCATCGGGATCGCTCGTACTGCTTTAAAACACTACTATTAAAACTAGTTAGCGAGGATTTGTCAAATATTGTGATTCTAATGATAGTAGGTAGTGTGAAATGCTGTTTTGACATTACATCTGTAAATATAATCAAAATATCTGTCTAGTTCTAGTAGTTTTATTTTAATTTAGACGTGGCCGATCTCGATCAAATAGTATGTCATGCAGCTAAACTATTAATGTATGGTATGATAAAGTCATGTGCCTGGCCACATCAGATTTTTTCAAGTGGTAATCCTATCTAATTTATGCATTGTGGAATTATATGAAATGTTTTAGATTAACTCTGTGTAAAATTTCCTATACCTAAAATGCAATTGTACCTACTTAAATTGATTTTTAAACATCACAATAGAAATTGACAGCATTTCCAAATCAAGATTGCATTAGAAAACAACTAGAAATAAACAGAACTTTAATGAACATTCATTCACAATAATTTTTAAAAGTCATTCGTTGTTGTAATTACACTATATAGTCATGAGTAACAACGTTAAAACAGCCGAAATTAAAAATACGTGTTTACATAAACGCCTAAAAATAGTTATTTCAATTTGACAAAATTTCAAATGCTGGTTCTTATTGACATAGTAACCGATGGATACGTTGCTAAGGCTTCTGAATAGTTATTTTGAATTTGGATGCTTTAAACCAAAAATTAAATCAAGACGGAACAATGATTAAATTAAAACCATGTCCTTGCCTATTTCAATTCATATCCCAAAAATTCAGAATCGATTTTAAAAAAAAAACTAGTGTACTCCGTTCCACTAGTCCATTCCTAGTCTTTTTCTTTTATTTGTTAACCGACATGAAATTTGCTTGTCGGTTAACAAATGAAAGAAAAAGACTTGGTATTGCTATTCAATTTTGCTAATTAACCAACACAGAGGAAAATGGTGATTTGACCAAAACCATAATATGGACCAATGAAACAAAATGTTTGAAAACTGGCATGTATGTTCACCTTAATGGACATTTTTGGGGAAGTAGGTCAAAATGAATTTTAGGTATAGGACATTTTACACAAAGTTGATCTAAAATTTTCCATAGAATTCCAAAATGCCATATTTTAAAGTTGCCATTGAAAAAATCATCTTTTAATGCTTTTCTCGAGTTCAAGTTTGATCTCATAATTTGAACACCTTCTATAACTATGGGCACTGAGGATAATTCATAAATAATTGAATGTAAGCTTGCAGTTGCCAACACAAGTCCACAAATTTTCAATTACCAATTTGATTTGGTTCTCCATGTACTTCTTATGGCAGCTCGTCGTGAAAGAACCTGTATATTATTTATAAATTTGAAAGGTCTAAAAAATAACTTAGCATTAAAAAATACTTTATTTTTGTTTTTTTCGATTATTTTTTTGTATTTTGTTACCTTTGTACCTGGTTGCGCAAATAATCATTTTTTGATCCGGATATTTTTGTAATACCATTAATACAATACATTTGATCGCTATGCTCCATCTTTTTATTCAACAAAATTTTGACTGTTGTGTATTGTGAAACTTTTCAAGATTTATGAATTGTTTTTCACATTATGATATTCTTTTTATTCTTTTATAGTGTATTCGGGAAGTGTTGCTATTGGGTCACAGGCAAGCGTTTGCTTGGATAGACGAATGGTACGATATGACTTATGAAGACGTGAAAAAGTACGAGTCCCAGTTACAACAGCAAACGAATACTATTCTACAGAGCAACACCGTGGAGAATGGCGAAAGTGGCGATAGTTTATCGCAGAGCCATCTAGCGGCAGCAGTTGAAAGCAGTTCGCCTAAAACGCCTACAAAACGTGGTTACTTTAATTGGTTTTAGGTTTTATAATGTCCTAGAAATATATAGATAATTAATATTATAAATGTCGGTTGCAATTGACGCTGAATACTTACCTATTATTAATTTTTTTCCGCCTATCGAAATATTGTATTCCTGTTCCTGGTTGTTGTCTTTTATTTTGTTTTCGTGCAGATCTGATATACGGTTATATTTGTAGACGATTCAATCTGTTTGCCAGTATTAATGATCTTGTTAAGTTTATAGAAATAAATGTTTCAAATAATACGATGAGCTTTATTTAGTTTTAAAAAATCCCATTCCTAATAATTTGCTCAAAGTCATATAAGTGTGCCCTGAAGTTAGATTAAATGCAATACGCCCGCGGCACACCTCGTCCGTGTTTGAGAGAGGACCATATTACATGATGGTCAGGACCTTTAACGTACTTCCCACCGATATTCTAAGCTCATCAACTAGTAGCAAATTTAAGAAAAAACTTAGGGAATACCTTATTGCTCGAGCATTATATAGTGTTGATGAGTATTTGACTGAGACAGGTTCGCAGAATCATTGATGATGTACTGCACGTTTTGTTTTTTTTTTGTATTGTATTCTGATTGTACTTTGTAATATACTCTGACAATTGTTCATGTCCACTACGGATCAAGTGACAAATAAACATTATTTATTTATTTATTTAATACCGAAGTGCGGTTTCTTGTTTATGTTCATAGAGATATTGCAACACATGTAAAGTTTGCTATTCCATTATTCTAGTGCCACACATTTACAAAAGGAATGAGAAAAATCAAGAGCTGGTTGCATGTGCGTAATGTTGGTTATGATTTGTCTGGTATCGTCAGCATTTTCATGTAAGCATTGTAATCAATCTGCTCTAGATGCACAAATATTGAGGACGCAAAATTGATCAAACTAATGATTTGTAAAAATATTTGTGAAAAAAAGTCGATAGGCATGATTTTCTATATTAAGATAGGCTTCTAAATGAGTGGGCAACCAGATATACTTCATAATATTATTCTGAGTATTTCAGGGAAATGGTTAGGTATTTCCATTCAAATTATACGTCGATCAGAACTTGAAACCTTTGCCGATAATACAAAAAATAACAAAAAATTCTGTCCTGACGAATTCTGTGAATATCGGTGTTTTTTTGTTGAACGTAAGAAGACTACGACATAGCCATCAACAATCGTAAAATCCTTCACCTAGACCCTACAGAATTGAGCCGGATATTTTTTGTATTATCGGCAAAGGTTTCAAGTTCTGTTCGACGTATAATTTGAATGGAAATACCTAACATTTCGGTGAAATGCCACGAAATAGTGACCTCAAAATTATCAGGTATATTTGGTTGCCTAGTCATTTCGAATCCCACCTTAAAAACAATAACAGACAGCGTGGCAGTTCCAAGGACATGGCAGGATTAAAAGGACCTAAAATAATTACGGTATTTCGACAAAACTGAAATTTATATTACATTAATAATAATATTCTAAAATCTAAGCCTATATTTAGCACGCCAGACATTTTCCACAGTTCTAACATCCTGTCAGACAACCAAACGTTATGACCTTGATTATATACCCTAGGGTTATGGGGAACATGTTTATTAACCATTTTCAGTAATTTTTATTGTTAAAATTATTGCCGCCAACAACAACTGTCAGTCTTGATGTAGGCTCCCGCTAAACCTGTTATATTGCGACAACATTCTGTAACATTGTATGAAAGTAACTTTTGTAACATATTTTTGTTACGTTTATTCAACGTTGGTGAAACATTCGCAACACAACGTTTTATTGAGAACATTTTATCTACATTAATACAACATACTTTTACAACATCAATACAACATTTCATTGGCAGCATTTTATCTACATTCATCTAGAATTGTATTACAATTCCAATACATTTCATTTACGTTTTTTTAAAAACTTTAATGCCACATCTCAATACCACATACATACCGATCATACAACCTATGTAACGACCCTATAAATTATAATTATTTATGCATATTATAAAAAATACTGTATAGGTAATTGTTGTGTTTTTATAGTATATGTATTTGATATTTTGAGAAAGCGTTATGACAGTTGTCCATAATTATTCCCGCAACCAATTTAACTTTTGCGTGGAAAATAGTGGCAAGTGAGTGGCAAATAGACCAACAACCGGAAATATTTACATTTGATATCATCATGGCATACTTCGACTACAATCATTTGTAATGACGCTTTATAATGGCGATGTGATTTTTGACATAAACTGTTTTGAGTTTAATATAGATGATTTGATATTATTTGATTATTACTAGTACTAATCATAACAGTACCTATTTAAAGGACATATAAGTCCATGTTGGCATTACGGTAAACCTAGACACGGTAGTGTGACACAGGTCGGGCAAGTCAGCGGCGCAACTTTTGCAAAATGAAAATCATTATATCCATATTTTTTTGCTATTTTTTTACCAAAATATTGATTTTTTTTGCTTTGTTAGTTTCCGAGATACCGAGGCGCCGCTGACGTGCCGGCAACTCAGCGGCGCACTATGCCAAAACAAAAAAATATGAAAAATGTTTTTATAAAAGATATTTTTAGTTTTCTAGATATACAGGCTGTCCCACGGTAGATGCAAATTACATCGATGACGTTAAGAAATCTAAATACACGATTCTTTCATATCGATAAGTTGGGGATAATCATTCACTCTACAGACAGAAAATATTTCCACAACGACGTACGAACACAAAACACAAACTTATGATTTTTTGAATGGAACAGAAGATTCCATGTATCCTAATCGTTTTGAGTTTTATCAACTGTTTCTGAGATGTTGTGAAATTAATGTAAAAACGTGCATTTTTCTAAATATAATTCAGGGAATTCTAAATATTTCTGTAAAAGTAACAAGGATAAATTAACATAAAACCTTTTTTGGATAGTAAAAATATCGCACTTTTCGACGGTTACTATTGATCTGCGATTACAATATGACTCATCCCGACTAACTGGAGGTTTGGTAAATGTCGTATAACTTAAGAATTTAAATGGAATACAGATAGTAAACCAGCTTTCGAAAAATGCCTAACTCAACAGCTACAAAGTCACTAATCCAATTGAAGTGTCTGCCTGTTTGACAATCTGTTGTTGCCCATCACGCTACTGCTACATTGCCGTTTCAATGGCATCATGTAACGTACTGTAAATGCATGTTTGTAATCCGGCTCATATATATTATTATAGGTTTTTATTATATTAGATTTTTATATGATAGATTTCATAAATATTATATTTTAGTAATTAAAAATGCTTAAAAAATGTCCATTGCTTCAAAGCAAAAAAATCGATATTTTGGTAAAAAAATAGCAAAAAATTAGCAACAAAATATAGGCTGCTCACGTTTTTCATATTCTTTTGCTTTGACATAGTGCGCCGCTGACGTGCCGGCAACTCAGCCCCTATATCTCGGATACTAACAAAGCAAAAAAATCTTTTGTGGCAAATAATTAGCCAAAAATAAGCAAAAAATATAGGCTACTCACATTTTTGAAATTCATTTGTTTTGACATAGTGCACCGCTGAGTTGCCGGCACGTCACCGGCGCCTCGGTATCTCGAAAACTAACAAAGCAAAAAAATTTTGGTAAAAAATTAGCAGAAAATAACAAAAATATGGATATAATGATTTTCGGAGAGGTACCTATGTATTCCCTTTTTAGTTATCGTTGTCCTGTTCGTATGCTGTAGCTACATTCAATTAATTCCCTTTGAGTGCAAAAAATCTCAAATTTAAAAGCAAAATTAAAAGATCGGTACGAAGACCACTGTGAACTTGGCCCCTCCTTTTTCGAAATTTGGAATTCTGTTTCTACAGATCGTTTGCAATTCGTTTGCAATTGTTTGCACCCTTTTTATTTTCGTTTGCACCCTCACCGTTTCCGAGATAAAATTAAAATAAATTCTGAGGGGCCCCAGTAGCCCCTCCTTTTTCGAAATTTTAAATTCTATTTCTACAGGTCGTTTGCAATTCGTTTGCAATTATTTGCACCCTTTTTAGTTTCGTTTGCACCCCTACCGTTTTCGTGGTAAAATTAAAACAATTTTGTGAAGCGTGAACTTGCGACGGCTTCTTTTCTTTTCGCTGGCGGTTGGGTTGTCGCACAATAAATTTAATAAATTTATCAATTCCCTTTTAAAAGGTAACTCTGTTAAGGTCCAATGGTTCGACGTTTAAATAAATCTCGAGGAGTAAATTAAATAGAATTTATTTTCAACGAAGAAAAATCATAAATTATAAACCAAAAATAATAAATAAAGCGTGCTACCGCTTCAGTAATTATTGCGGGTACGGGTATGAATAGCGGGATACCGATCTTCTGGGCGGATCGACCGTCAGCACGTGGGCCAACTGGTCCAGGAAGGCACCTGGTGGACACTGATCTTCTGGGCGGATCGACCGTCAGCACGTGGGCCAACTGGTCCAGGAAGGCACCTGGTGGACACTGATCTTCTGGGCGGATCGACCGTCAGCACATGGGCCAACTGGTCCGGGAGGGCACCTGGTGACAACTGGTCTTCTCGGCGGGTCGACTGCCTGCACGTGGGCCAACTAGTCCGGATGATCTCTGGAGAGGAACTGAGTGTTTGACGCGTGTTTGGGGCTTTATATACCCGTCGATACGTGCTACATTACAAACAAAACGGTACAATACAAACAGAAACCCTAGCAACTTTAAACATATAAACAAACCAGTCACGGCTGACTGTTTAAATGTGAAACTGTACGGCTATACGGATTAATGCGGATTGACGTACTTAACTTAATATTTACATTTATAAATAATGAAATGGAACGCTATTTCGTTACAAACTTGGCCCCTCCTTTTTCAAAATTTCAATTTTCTTTTCTACAGATCGTTTGCAATTCGTTTGCAATTATTTGCACCCTTTTTAGTTTCGTTTGCACCCCTACCGTTATCGCAATAAAATTAAAACAATTTTGTGAAGTGTGAACCCTTTTTTTTAAAATTTTTATTTTTTCTGCAGGTCGTTTGCCTCTTTTTGCAATTTTCTATAGCACACAACGATTCATTCTCTTGGGTATCGGGTTTTGAGCGAGGCGGACGTGTGTAGAGCGTCCGCACAGAGCCCCAATCTTGGGGCCATCTTATAGAAATTGTGCTGTCTTGTGGTTCCTCGTTCCCAGTTATTTTAACGCGTAAGTTATTAAGAGTTTACTGTAGTTATATTGTGACCATCTCTGCCAAAAGATTATTATCATTGTTTAGGGTTAACGTTCATATCCTTTGTAAGCGGTTCTGCATTATTCATGTTATTTGTTAATAGACATTAAGTGTTGTTTGGGATTTGCGTTTTATTAGATAGAATAATTTAAATCAGTCCCTTTTGTGGAGAAGCATTTTGGCTTCTATAGTCGTGGGTAATTTGTGGTTCATCTTTCTCTGACAAAGTCTCAGAGAAAGAACCTAGATTTACAGCCTCCGGAAGAGAGATATTTAATTCACGCTACCATAGGAATTAAAGTAAAATAGAGTATATTTAAAAAGGCGGGAAAGCGCCTTCAGTATGGTTCAGGTAGAGCCATAAATAAGAAGTGAGAGGGCCCCCTTACACTGAAGATCGAGCCAGCACACCTGGCGGAAACAGGAATAGCATTCCAAAATCGAGCCACTTGATACGAGAACGAGTGCCGAAATTTTGAGGACCTGTGCAAGGGCACAGTAATACAATATTTGTGCCTAAGATTTAAGTTGTGCACGTCAGTTCTAAAGCTGATTTTACGTAAGAGATAAGGAGGTTTCCCAGATCGCACAACTGTATACATCAACCCGAGGTAGTGAGCCACACATCTTTGCCTCATATCAAGCCAACCACTGGACACCAGAGCGGGTGTAATATGCTCCCCTCGTCTAATGCCATAGACAAAACGAATACACGAATTCTGAACCACCTGCACTTTACGAATGCAGTCATACGAAAGACACGGACGAAACACCACATCACAAAAATTAAAGTGCGAAAGCACCAAAGTATCACAAAGTAACCGCTTTAAGAATGCGCGGGCAACATAATCTTATCATGTCCAATGTTATACCATCAGATCCAACACCGCTAGACTTCATACACAGCAAGAGCCTCTCCACATAATCAACAGACACCTCCGCAAATGTCATTTCTGCATTTCCAGGGCACATCTTGTTTGTGTTGTAATAATTAAGTAGATCTGGATCAGGCTCCAACAAACAATCCTTAACAGAATCTACAAAAAAGGAATTGATACCATTCGGATCCGCCAGATTCGGTGGCAAAACATCCGTAGACGATTTTACAATATTACATTTTTTTAACTTTCTCCACATATCTCTAGAAGAGTCAGCACTACCACAGCTACGCTCAAAAAAGGCCTTTTTCTCACGACGTATAGCTCCCGTGACATAATGTCGCAATTGCTTATAATATTGAAAATGTGCCTGTTGACCCGAGCGCTTGTACTTCCTGAAGGCAGAATCCTTCAACTTAATCATCTCCTTGATATTAAAAGTAATCCAAGGCAAAGAGCTCTTACTTACAGTCCTATCAATAACTGGGGCATAAAAATCAAAAAGAGAAAGCAAAACATCGTTAAAATAATTAACTTTTTGATCAATAGAGTTAAGACCATACACACCCTCCCAATTCATAACCTCAAGATCTCTCACAAATAATTTAAATCAGTCCCTTTTGTGGAGAAGCATTTTGGCTTCTATAGTCGTGGGTAATTTGTGGTTCATCTTTCTCTGACAAAGTCTCAGAGAAAGAACCTAGATTTACAGCCTCCGGAAGAGAGATATTTAATTCACGCTACCATAGGAATTAAAGTAAAATAGAGTATATTTAAAAAGGCGGGAAAGCGCCTTCAGTATGGTTCAGGTAGAGCCATAAATAAGAAGTGAGAGGGCCCCCTTACACTGAAGATCGAGCCAGCACACCTGGCGGAAACAGGAATAGCATTCCAAAATCGAGCCACTTGATACGAGAACGAGTGCCGAAATTTTGAGGACCTGTGCAAGGGCACAGTAATACAATATTTGTGCCTAAGATTTAAGTTGTGCACGTCAGTTCTAAAGCTGATTTTACGTAAGAGATAAGGAGGGTTCATTTAACATGAGTTCATGGCTCAGTATAACAAAAGCCTTGGTAAAATCAAGGAGGACCAGAATGGTCGACTTACCCTCATCCCAAGCCCTAAAAACATCATCTGTCAAATCAAGCAAAGCAGTAGCACACCCAAATCGCTCCCTGAAACCAGATTGCTTATCAGGCAAAATATCATAGGCAGCCAGATGAATGCGCAACTGATCAGCCATTATCCTCTCCAGAATCTTGAATAAAACAGGTAGTATAGTTATTGGTCTCAGATCCTTAAACTCCCTCGGCGACCTACCCTTAGGTACCGGTGTCACCAAACCGTATTTCCACGCCACTGGGAATACTGACTCCCTAAGGCAATAGTTAAGCAGATAACACAATATCTCAAGAATGCGCGGGCAACATAATCTTATCATGTCCAATGTTATACCATCAGATCCAACACCGCTAGACTTCATACACAGCAAGAGCCTCTCCACATAATCAACAGACACCTCCGCAAATGTCATTTCTGCATTTCCAGGGCACATCTTGTTTGTGTTGTAATAATTAAGTAGATCTGGATCAGGCTCCAACAAACAATCCTTAACAGAATCTACAAAAAAGGAATTGATACCATTCGGATCCGCCAGATTCGGTGGCAAAACACCCGTAGACGATTTTACAATATTACATTTTTTTAACTTTCTCCACATATCTCTAGAAGAGTCAGCACTACCACAGCTACGCTCAAAAAAGGCCTTTTTCTCACGACGTATAGCTCCCGTGACATAATGTCGCAATTGCTTATAATATTGAAAATGTGCCTGTTGACCCGAGCGCTTGTACTTCCTGAAGGCAGAATCCTCCAACTTAATCATCTCCTTGATATTAAAAGTAATCCAAGGCAAAGAGCTCTTACTTACAGTCCTATCAATAACTGGGGCATAAAAATCAAAAAGAGAAAGCAAAACATCGTTAAAATAATTAACTTTTTGATCAATAGAGTTAAGACCATACACACCCTCCCAATTCATAACCTCAAGATCTCTCACAAAATCATCAGCCCGAATGTTACGCAAATCACGGTAAGTAATAGTTTTAGGACGCGGAGCAATCTTCCGAATCAACAGCTCACAGTATACTAGAAAATGATCCGAAAATCCAAGATCCATCGTACCGCAACCAGTAGCCAACAAATTATCTGACAATAAAATCAAGTCGATAAGTGTCTGAGAGATGCTAGATACCCTGGACGGCTGGTCAACAATCTGCTTCAGATTAAATGCAAGTACCGCAGACATAAAGGAAGTGGTAAGTTGGTTGTTTACCATGAGATTGACGTTGAAATCACCAACAATAATTATCTCATCAACAGTGGGATATACACGAGACAAGGAAGAATCAAATATTTCTAAAAACAGCTTCAACTCAAAAGACGGCGGCCTATAGAAAACACCAAACCCAAAACTTACACCATTTATGATTAAACTTACCCACAACTGCTCCACCCCCGGCACCTGGTCAATGCTAACAATCCTGCAGGAGTAAGAATTTCTAATATAGAATCCCACACCTCCACCTCTAGACGCTCTATCAGCAAAAATAAAAATTAATAGTGTGAACCAGCTGACACTTATTAATTTAAACACAACTTTATTTACAAGTATCATTAATGGAGCAACACACTTTGGATAGCAATACACTAAACTTGAAAATGACAAAATACAAATTACAATAAATTGAAGGGACAATAAATTAACCTCTGCATTAATCTAGAGTTTGGGACTGAACTGCTATAAATGTAATACATATTCTAATGTTTCAAGTCTGTATGTACTTAAAAAAATCTGATGTGGCCAGGCACATGACTTTATCATACAATATATAAAATTAATAGTTTAGCTGCATGAGAATCTAGATTGAGATAAATCGTAGGTATTCTCGAAGCATTTGACACTACCTACACTACGTCATTAGAATAATAGCTATGTATGTCACAAGTGCCGAAAGTATGGAATAGCGCGACGAGCGGTGATGCGGCGCGTCGCCGAACGCGGAGTGTCGCCGTCGCATGTGAGCGAGTCGCACTATATAGTTTTCGACAGGACTGACAGCAACGTTTATTGTGTTGCTATTTTCTCAATTTATCGTTTTTAGAATTAGATATAAAGACGGGTTGATATTTCTATCAACAAACAATCAAATTGGTGAACTTATTTTATTTGAAATTTGTATTTTATAATTTGCCGCACTACAGCGGCAACGTTCCATAGTGGTTCTCCATACCTCTGATGAGATCAGCTGTTTTCGAATGTGACAACACAAAAAAATGTTTGTCCAAATCCTGGCTACTATGTAATTTCATATCAATGCAGATGCGACCGATCTCGATCAAATAGAATTTGCTCTTGAAGCTAAACTATTAATTTTACCAAAAAATGTCATAGGCATAAATTATTCAAAATTTCCTCTACTTTAATTTATTATTCAACTATTTTGACGAAATTACAGAAATGGCGGCTCATTTGCAAAATCCTTGAAAATGGCTTAGAATAAACTACCAGTTCCTTTGGACCCTTTTGAACCAAATGCTTTTCAGCTCTAAGTTAGGTCATGAAACTTCTAAATATGAACTTTCGTCCCGATACCTTTAGTAGTTTCTCCGGAATCGTCGCCACAAAAATCGTTTACACACACACGCACACACACACACACAGACATTTTTTTGTACCTTGGTCAAAAATGTTCAGGGGACCCAAAAAGACCTATTTCCGCTAAAATCTCAATTTTTTTTTTCGGCATGATTACAATACTTTAACATACTGCGTATGATAAAGTAATAACATACTGCGTATGATAAAGTAAAAAGAAAAGCGCATACACATATACAGCGAGGTATCCCAATTTCTCTTCCTCAAAAATTTTCTTTTAGATAGTTATGTCATACTGAACAAAAAAGTTAATGGACTTTTTGAATTGGTTTTTCAACTCCCTTGAAGCCGCTTGAAGTAGTAACACAATAAAGATATTTTTAAATAAAATACGTATAAACATCATCAAAAAAATTTTAAATAAAAAAAGATTTTAAAAACAAATGATGAAATAAATAAATATGTTTTCTTTGTTTTAGCTCAGCCTTTCTTCTAATGCTTTCTCGATGATATCCGTTATTCTATGGGCTTGATCTATAGTGGAATGCTTTTCTCTAAAACTTGTTGATTAGGAAGATCCCTTTCTTTCAATGATAGGTTTCATTCTCTTTAGAAGCCTAGCTTTTCAAAGGGCTTCGATATCATTGGTAACAATGATGTTAAGCGATATGGTTTGGCCTCATTCGGTGGTTTGCCTAGTTTTGGTATCATGATAACTTCTTTTAGATACGCCAGCATAACAATACCTTTTTTAGATTATTGTTCCCTGTGATAAGATCATATACAGGTGCCTTCTTTGGATTCAGGTTTGTCTTGATTTCTCTGGCAATTTCCTTTGGAGTAAGTAGCTGCATGCCTTTTTTTCATAGGGTATATTGGCTCAGATTTGATTTTGTGGGACGGGCAGATTTCAGTTTGATGTGCCAAAATTTCAGCCTTCTGTTTTAGGTCCCTTGCCCAGCTGCAGTTTCTTCGTCTTATAGGTTACAGCGAGTATTCTGTTAATTTATCGGGTGTCAATTGTCAATTTAGTTGAGAAGGGTTTCAATAAATAATAAATTCCTTAAAAAGGAGTCCATAAATAAAAATGAAAATTATTCTTTTCTCGAAAGCAATTGTCATTCTGAGTAAGAAGTTTCTAATAGACTTATTGGTTTTTCGATTCCTTGAGAAAGTAGAGCTATTTATAACACGGTTTTGTTAATATTTCAAACTGCTGTAACTTTTTAAGGAGTTGGAAAAACAGTACGTCCATGTGCCTTTTTTTATGCAGTATGAAATTACAACTATCTAAAACAAACATTGTGCTGGAGTTGGAGACAAAATGGGATAGCCTGTACATTGGTGTGCAATTCAGGTTAATTTATTGTCCCTTCAATTTATTGTAATTTGTATTTTGTTATTTTTTGTTTAAATTAATAAGTGTCGGCTGGTTCACACTTATTTACTTGTATTTCTTTTTCAACAACTAATGGTGCAAGAACAAAGAGAGTGTAAGCATATGCAATACAATGGTAATAAATCTATAGAACATGATTTTGAAATTTGTAAAAAGGGGTAAGATTTTATTTCAAACTTCATTTGAAATATATCTGAAAAACAGTAGGTGTGGAAACAAAACTAAAAAGAGTGCAAACAAGTGAAGAAAAAAAAATCTGATGTGGCCAGGCACATGACTTTATCATACAATATATAAAATTAATAGTTTAGCTGCATGAGAATCTACTTTATTGAGATAAATCGTAGTTATTGTCAAAGCATCAGCATTTGACACTACCAACACTACGTCATTAGAATAATAGTTATTTATGTCACAAATGCCGAAAGTACGGAATAGCACAACGATCGGTGATGCGGCGCGTCACCGATGGCGGAGCGTCGTCGTCGCATGTGAGCGAGTCGCGCTATGTAGTTTTCGGCAGGAGTGACATCAACGTTTTTTGTGTTGCTTTTTGAGAAATACGTACTTACAAAAAATTAAAAGTGGTTATATTTCTGGATAAGAAATGTTAGGTTGATACCACTTCTACGAAACGTCAAGTTTAAAAAGCTAAATCAAATTCTGACAGATTTATATTCGTTCATGACACTGTAGATGTCACATCCGTACCAACATACTAAAACGTAACTATACTCATCGCTATACTTTATTTACAATTTTCTCAATTATCGTTTTTACAATTAGATAACAACGGGTTGATATTTCTTATCAACAAACAATCAAATTGGCGATCTTATTTTATTTGAATTTTGTATTTTCTACTTTGCCGCAGTAGAGCGGCAACGTTCCATAGCGGTTCTCCAACCTCTGATGAAATCAGCTGTTTTCGAGTATGACAGCCATAGACATTTCTGTGGTGACAGCACCAAAAAATATTTGTCAAATCCAGGTTACTTTGAAGTTTCATATCAATGCAGATGCGACCGATCTCGATCAAATAGAATTTGCTCTTAAAGCTAAACTATTAATTTTACCAAAAAATATCATAGGCATAAATTATTTAAAATTTCCTCTACTTTAATTTATTATTTAACCATTTTGTCGAAATTACAGAAATGGCGGCTCATTTGCAAAATCTTTCAAAAAGGCTTAGAATAAACTACCAGTTCCTTTGGACCCCTTTCAACCAAAAGCTTTTCAGCTCTAAGTTTGGTAACAAAACTTCTAAATATGAACTTTCGTTCCGATACCTTTAGTAGTTTCTGCGGAATCGTCGCCACAAAAATCGTTTACACACAGACATACATACGCACAGACACACACACACACACACACACAGACATTTTTTTGTACCTTGGTCAAAAATGTTCAGGGGACCCAAAAAGACGTATTTCCGCTAAAATCTAAATTTTTTTTTTCGGCGTGATTACAATACTTTAGCATACTGCGTATGATAAAGTAAAAAATATATTTTAAAAGGAGGACCAAATTCTCACTTCACAAAATTGTTTTAATTTTTTCACGAAAACTGTAGGGGTGCAAACGAAACTAAAAAGGGTGCAAACAATTGCAAACGAATTGCAAACAATCTGTAGAAAAAAAAAATTGAAAAAGGGGGGGGGGGGGCAAGTTCACGCTACACAAAATTGTTTTAATTTTACCACGAAAACGGTAGGGGTGCAAACGAAACTAAAAAGGGTGCAAATAATTGCAAACGAATTGCAAACGATCTGTAGAAACAGAATTTAAAATTTCGAAAAAGGAGGGCTACTGTGAATCTGGCCCCGCAGAATTTGTTTTAACTTTATCTCGAAAACGGCGGTGGTGCAAACGAAACTAAAAAGGGTGCAAACAATTGCAAACGAATTGCAAACGATCTGTAGAAATAGAATTTCAAATTTCGAAAAGGGAGGGGCTACTGTGAATCTGGCCCCTACGAATTTGTTTTAATTTTATCTCGGAAACGGTGAGGGTGCAAACGAAATAAAAAGGGTGCAAACAATTGCAAACGAATTGCAAACGATCTGTAGAAACAGAATTCCAAATTTCGAAAAAGGAGGGGCCAAGTTCACATGTTTGGTACGAAGTACGTTTTTACAATTTACGTGTACAATTCGCGGTGCGTTCCGCACGCGTTTCGGCACCCTTAAGGGTGCCGAAACGTAGGTTGTTGCTAAGAACAATAACGCACGCGCCACGCCCATACTTTTCAATCCAACGTATGGGAACGTATGGGCTTGGCGGGTGTGTTATTGTTCTTAGCAACAAGCAAACTTGGTCATAGATATGGGCAACCGGTGATATCCCTACTCCATTCGAAAAGTCACGCATTCGCTTCAAAAAGATGACGAGAATTGGGTGCCTGTACGATTCACGAAGTTCTTGCTGAACTTTTTTGGGTGCGGAACGCATCCATTTCGGCTCCCTTAAGGGTGCCGAAAGGGGTGCGTTCCGCACCAAGAAAGTTCAGCAACGAACTTCGTAAATCGTACAGATCTTTTAATTTTGCTTTAAAATTTGAGATATTTTGCAGTCAAAGGGTATTAATTGAATATAGCTACAGAATACGAACAGGACAACGATAACTAAAAAGAGAATACATACCTCTCCGTTCAAACGCACAAAAATCGTCGTTTTTGCTGCTTCGTACCGATTTTCTAATTATAGCCATTTCGTGGATATTTTACTGCATGTATTGATAGGTGATTTTACTATGCAGTGATTTTACTATGCAAGGATTTACAAATTCAAAAACAAAATTGTAAGTTATTGTCTATTGTTCAATTCTGACCAATTTTCGGTATGTATTCCCTTTTTAGTTATCGTTGTCCTGTTCGTATGCTGTCGCTACATTCAATTAATACCCTTTGAGTGCAAAAAATCTCAAATTTAAAAGCAAAATTAAAAGATCGGTACGAAGTACGTTTTTACAATTTACGTGTAGAATTCGCAGGTGCGTTCCGCACGCGTTTCTCCGTTTCGGCACCCTTAACGCTAGTCAATATATAGGATCATTATAAATGATTGTAGTCGACGTATGCCATGAAATAAAATGTAAATATTCATGGTTGCCGCTCTATTTTAATGGAATACCACTGTTCTACACACAAAAGTTATATTGGTTACATAACCTATTTCATGTTTGACAGTTTTTTGGGTATAGCGGCACAAAACTATTAACATTGACACAGCCTACTTCGACTACAATCATTTATAATGACCCTGTATAAAAACAGCTTCGTTAGGGACACTGAGTATATGAATTTGTAGATGGCGGTAACAGTATTGAAATGGAGTAAAATTGAGTAAAATGCATGTATATCCATATCTCTTTATTTATAAGGTTCGGCTTTATGACTGCTAGGCGACCAGTGTTGCCTGATGAGTAACATTTAGATCCCTGGTGTTTAGCACCAATATTCCCTAGATATTTAGACCAATTCGTTTTTGAATATATGATTTAGTTTAGTTCAGACACAGCAGAATGCAGATAATGCACAAATGATCGTCAAAACCTATAAAATAAATTGTTGTAGATAGACCACTGGTTGACAACATTTTTTAAAGTTTTGGTTGGTACCTTTGTTCACCGATTGGTACCTACTTCATGTTAGGTCGGTACATACGGTTGGCTTCTTTTTGGCGAATGGGTCACTTGTCATTTGTCATCAAAGAAAAAAGTATTGTATAAGTTTGGTGTTTGGAAACTGATTGTTTTTAGTTGAAGCGTTCTTGGTAAATATCAGAATTTGATTATATGCAAGGACAAATATTTTTTCTGTCCAAAATCTGCCATATACGAAACGGCTTTGACATTAGTTGACCTAGAAAATTTAATTGCCCTTTTACTTTTAACTGTATTTTTAGTCGTTTTTAGTAAATTTATTGCTATAATCTTGTGGGATAACAAATGTCGCATCTCTTCTCTCGCCCTGCAGAAGAATTACTTAATCGGCTTGGTTCAATTTACAGCACACCTGGTGTCAATTGGACCATCAACCGTTCAAATAAAGTGACTTGTGTTTATATTAATGTAATTACTAAACTTGGACCATCATTCTTATGTTATCTCTCTCTAGAAGTTTACCGAAAGTAAAAGTTAGAGCTATCACAAATTGTACGCCTACTTAGATAAAGTAAATAACTATATACTACGATAGCTGGTTACACAGCATGTTATTTTTCTTAAGAAATAGCAATTTTTCTAACAAATATACTAATTTGGATTGAATATTTTTATACTTGTTTCATAGTGATGATTATCACAATAATTTAAAACTGTTTTGTTTTTCAGATGGAGGAGAAGTTTTTGATAGATCACATCACCCATTGCAAGGGTGTGGAGAATACGGCAGTCATGTTGGGTGCAGATGCAAGTAAGCGCGTTGTTTTACAGCTATTCTAGTTTTATATTACAACTGGCACGTTTCCATGTTTGTCTAGGCACCATCCAATCTGAAGACTGCAATGAGGAGATGCAGAGGCAGGATGTGCTTAACCAGCATGCAATTAAATACGACGTAACTGAACAAGAGTAAGTATGCATAATCTGCGTAGAAAAGTATGCCATACCAGGGTGTGAATTAGGTTACAGTTACAATATGAGTTATATTACTTAGGGTGGATCTACCAATGCAAGATTAATTCTTGTGGGTAACAAACTAGTAGTTTATATTAACTCTTAGTTATGAAAATCTCAGGTCTAGCAAAGCAGTGTAAACTTCTATAGGCAAAACCGGGAGAGCTGAAGATTACTCATAGATTTCAGCTGTTATTTTCGACATACGTTATAGATTATTTCTAAATATTGACGCGTGTTAAAACGAAATAGCATACTTTTCATACTTCTGCTGCATAATTTAATTGGGCAAGACAAAAAAGTACGTCTGTTCTTAGAACCATAAGAATGAATGACAGCGGTAGCAACCTAACCTCTAAATTCGAGCGCGAACGTGTGATGTGAACAAGATGTTTTCGTTGATATGTTTTCACTTTGCTTCTGTTAAACATGGTAATGATGGATATATAAATTAGATAGGATATTATCACAAATAAATGACAGTATTTTTAATAATTAAATATTAATCTTTAACGAACTACATAGTAGGCAACCTAATATACACAGCTATATAACCAATCAACGCGGTACGTTCATATCTTGGTTCATACGATTTTAAGCGATGAGTCAACTTCAGCTCTCCCGGTTTTGCCTATAGTTAGGCAACTCCTGGTTTAGGTGGGGTTGGCAATAAAAGAGCAATAAAAGGCCAACCATAGAAAAATAAGATCGTAGTATCACTAGACAACTCTAGTGATAACAGTCTCTGCGTCTTACCCTATTTGACAATGTTACATTATTACGCGTATGAAATGAGATGGCGAGAACGCTATGTGCAGACACACTGACTCAATTTGACCGGGAATTTTTGACCAAGGTACAAAATTGTCTGTGTGTGTGTGTGTATCCGATTTTTGTGGCGACGATTCCGGAGAAACTACTAAAGGTATCATGACGAAAGTTCATATTTAGAAGTTTCATGACCAAACTTAGAGCTGAAAAGCTCAAAAAGGTTCAAAGGAACTGGATGTGTCCTCTAAGCATTTTTCAAGGATTATGCAAATGAGCCGCCATTTCTGTAATTTCATCAAAATAATTAAATAATAAATTAAAGTAGAGGAAATGTTGTGTAATTTATGTCTGACATTTTTTGGTAAAATTAATAGTTTAGCTGTATGAGCAAATTCTATTTGATCGAGATCGTGTCTGCATTAAAACCACATTGTTCGCCAGGATTTGTAAAATGCTGATTTTTTACAATACCTATTGTTAATATTGTCGAAATATCTGTCAAATCCTTACTAACTTGTGTTATTTTAATGCAGACACGATCGATGTCGATCAAAAATAATCTCATGCAGCTAAACTATTAATTTTATATGTTGTATGATAAAGTAGTGTGCCTGGCCACATCAGATTTTTTTAATCCTGGTATGGGTTCTCTTAGTATGAGGTGTCGTGGTATGAGTTGCCCTGGTATGAGCTGTCTTGGTATGAGTTGTTCTGGTATGAGTTGTCCTAGGGTGAGTTGTCCTTTGTTCAAGTGGTAGCCCTACTGGTCAATAGGCAACCCAATATACACCAATTAGAATTTATTGTATAATAATTTTTATTTCTTTCTATTAATTTAAACTTACCTATCACCGATTTTGAGCCCCGTGGGGCACAGGAAAATATATATTGATCGATCTCTAATAGTTATATTTAGCTCTCCTTTATGTAGTACATACAGTTTGGGAACCTCTGGTTTAAAAGTTGGTAATAGTTATTCATCAGCGTCCTATATACAGTATTCATTAGGGTGGACCTTATTTTTCAAACTTTTTTTTTTTTTTTCATGCCACTTTCTAGATTTGTTCTAGTCATTATAAATACAACTTTATTTTGATAACTGGGAGGGGCGACTTAAAGTTTGAAAATATCAGTATTTTTTTTTTTTTATTTGGAGCATAACACTAATTTAACATTTTAAATAAGAAAATTGTCTAATAACAAGATTACAATTCACAAAAGTCATCACAACTTATGCATAAGCGATGATATTCTTTATACAGAATATTTTAAACGTAGCAGAGATAATGGAGGCATCTATAAACTGTATAAAAAACATACAAGGTCAGCCCTACAAAGAACTAATCGAATTAATGATATTCTTCCTTGGTGGGCCTTATGGGGTACTTTTTTTATATGGCAGGTGCCTTTCAGCGTGCGAGGTAGATAGCTAAACCCTTTTTTCCGGAAGAAGTTCACAGATATATTAACTTTTAGTGTTAGAAGTACAATTATTTTTATTATTAGTATATAGGGTGATTCATAATTTTAAAGGAAAAATTAAACAGACATTTTTTTACATTCGGTCATTGTATTCGAGATATTTGACATTTTGTGGCTGTGGTAAATTAATAAGCCGGGAAATGTAGATGTGAAAAACGAATTTATTTTATGTATATATTAGTAATTATTATTTATTGAATTTGACGGCTTACATATCTTACTGTATTGGGCCATAAATGATAAACCTTTGTGCTATATTCAAGGTGTTTTATTTGTACGCGGCACACCAGAGCCATATGTTTGAAATGGAACCTGTATCTTTTTTATCATTTATTGATACTCCTATAAATTTCAAATTGAACTGTGAAAATCGCATGCCCCTAAGTTGATGTGTTCAAAAGTTACTGACCGAAAAAGAAAACAAAGAATACTCATGACATTTTTATCGTTTAACAAAAAAAAGATAAACTGTGTAAAAAATAATATATTGGTTATATTAAAGAACTTAACTAACTTAACGAACGGAACTACAAAAAAAAAACAAAAATGTTATAGAGACGTACGTGTCAGAACGTAATATTATAAGTTAATAATACGGTGAAATACAGGCGAGATGTAAATTTTAAATTAATTAAAAATTACTACAACAACCTGGATTTGAACCACGGACCTGTGCGTCGCTAGCACAATGCTTTCCCAACAATTATTGACAATTATTACCCCTAACAAATGTCTAGGCCTCAATTGCTCGCGACGTAAAGGTCCCTGGTTTAAATTCAGGTTGTGGCTGTAAGTTTTAATTTATTTAAAATTTACATCCCGCCTATATGTCACCATATTAATAACTTTTTTAACAGTGTTTATTATTTAATAAAAGAACTACACTGAATAAAAAATAACTATTTCTTTTTTTGTTCTACAACTTTTGAATGAATAGGAAGGTACGAATTTCACTGATTAGTGATCAAGTTATAATATAATTTAAATATCGAAAGCTGGAAAAATACACATGTCATACATTTAAAAGAATGGTATGCTTCTTTCAAATTACTTACTTTGTATATGGAAAAGTATATCAAGTGTGTAACTTATTCTCTAAAACTTTTATAAAAAAATATAGGTACACCAAACAACGGGTGTTAATTTTTATTAATAAATTTCAATAATCGATTGACATAAGTACGAATCAGCAAATAAATGACAATAATAATCATTTTATTCATATTTCTTGGACAAGCCTCAGTCAGACCGTAAGGGGTGCCATAGTTTTTTGTACCCTTAATACCGTAAGTGATTAGCTGGTGAAAAATTCATTCATATTAAGAACATTTTATGCAACATAAATAATTATTTGTAATTAATAATATCACTTATTATTATATTATTATTATATTACTTATTTTCGACTGTTTACTATTACTTTATATTAATTTAAACATGGTAATGAAATTTTAGAATTTGTCATATAAAAAAGTAAATATTTTGACTTATTTTTAATAAAAAAAGCAAGTTATAACTTATTCTATTTTAATTAATTTTGAAATAGTTGACATAACAATAACCATAATTTGATATAATGCAAAAGAAATTTATGCAACCATTTCTATACAACCTTAAATACATACATCGCATTACTATATAGGTCCAGTCAAAATTTTATTGACAAAAAAAGTTATGAGTATGGAAAATAAAACTATCGCTGTATAGTCTGAAGAGTTCATAACTAATATTAAAAAAAAGAAATAGGTAAAAACAAAATTACTATTGCGCAGATAATACAAACGCAAATTCTAGTGGAAATGCAAGAAAATACACTAATAATCTCTTAACCAAATTAAATGGCCATCTCAATCAAACAATTATTGTATTTGGCTGCGCAGCACACATTGTGCACAATGTTAAACAGGCAGCACCAGACTTACTGCCTATTGATGTTGAGACTGTTATTGTAAAAATATATTCTTATTTCTATATTTGCACGGTACTCGTGGAGAGTTTGAGAAAATTTGAGAAGAAGCGGATGTCGAATATCACAGAATACTAGGATACAGCAAAACCCGATGGTTAGCTCATTTACTAGCTGTAGACAGAATTTTAAAAATCTACGAACCATTGAAATTATATTTCTTATTACAAGAAAATGTCTCAGAATCCTGCATCTCTTTTTTGAAAATACCGCTTTGAAAGTTTCGCTACAATTTGTCCACAGTCAGGCTTCATTATTTCACGATACAGTGAAAACGATCAAAAGCGACAAAATTTCTATCACTGAAGTTTATAAACGTTATAACGAACTCAATAAATTGAAATGGCGAGAAAGGCTTGAACACATTTTGATACCCTTAACTGTTAGCAACGAGATCAGAATACTAGAAGAACAGTGTACAATAAACCGTGCATAATTTATGAAACCGAAAAAAAAAAGATTTATAGAAACTGCTTAAAATATCTAGCAGAAGGAAATTGAACGAAATTGAACATTTCAATTGGATTACATTAAAAACGATTAGAATTCACCAGTGTTATTAAAAACGATGTTTTGTGGGAGATAAAAAATCCTTTAAACACATCGCCAATCATTTGTGTTGGTTGCCGCGGAAAGTAGAAACGGATACAAGATGGGTGGAGGTGTTCCTTCATTATAAATAAAATCATATTCCGTTCAATAATATTCTGCAAATTGTAGAATACGTTCTTTCTTTGCCAGGAACCAATGCAGCTACCAAACGAGTCTTTTCAGCAGTGAATTATATCTGGACGTCTGAAAAAAAACAGAATTAAATCTATCAACTTTAAAAACATATTCACTGTACAATACAATTTGACAAATTCGTGTGAGAAACTTTACGATATTTTGGCAAATGAACCCAACAAATTCACACAAATGACAAATATGCATTTGAAATAAGGAACATAATTTCATTTGTTTATTGTTTTTATATATTGTAAGGATTAATATTTATTTTTTGAGAGTTACAAGTGACGTTTAAATATAACACTAAAATATTTAGTTTGGAATCAATATTACTTTACTTCTATATTACTATTGTTTTGAATGCATATTTATTAATAAGAGTTACAGTTGCGTTTCACTAAAAATAAAATATTAAGTTTTAATTGTTAGTATTTGATTATAGACAACCAATCCAACCCACCAATTTCTGTCCCGCTTCTTTGGCTCAAAAAGAAAATCTGGTCACCTTAAGTATACGCTATAATTTGTATTTACCATAATTTGGTACAAAAGCAGAGTATCGATGGCTTAACTGGTAACATATCGTCTTGGTTAAAGCATAGGTAATACGTGGGATTGCAGCTAGGCCGTCGATATATTTGTGACGATTTTGTGTTTTTAATTAACAGTGTGTATTAACTTCCAGATTAGATATCAAATTGGAAGAAATTGTGTTCACTAAAAACACTATTTCTAGCTCCGTTTGTACAGCATCAGAACAACTAATAATACAACATCCGAAGATAGAAATACTAGAGGAACTATTCAAGTGTAGCAAGTGTGACTTCGAAGCTGCACAGTTAACTGAACTTGAAGGGCATATGAAAGTACACGAGGGAAAGAAGAGGCAGCGTGATGATAGTGCAAGATCACATATAGGAGAGAAACACTTCAAATGCACTGTGTGCGACTATGCTAGCACAAATCCTGCTACGGTTACTACGCATATGAGAAAGCATACAGGAGAGAAACCATTCAAATGCACCTTATGTGATTATGCTGGTACAATTAGTAGTAATCTAGTAACACATATGAGGAAGCATACAGGCGAGAAACCATTTAAATGCACTTTATGCGATTATGCTGGTACAATCAGTAGTAATCTAGTAACACATATGAGAAAGCATACAGGAGAGAAACCATTTAAATGCAACTTATGTGATTATGCTAGTACACTTAGTCGTAATCTAGTAACGCATATGAGAAAGCATACAGGCGAGAGACCATTCAAATGCACCGTGTGCGACTATTCTAGTCCAGATCGTTCTTGTCTTGCTAGGCATGTGAGAAATCATATGGGAACGAAGCCATTTAGATGCACCGTGTGTGACTATGCTAGCTCAGATAGTTCTTCTCTTAATCAGCATAAGAGAAAGCATACAGGAGAGAAACCATTTAAATGCACCGTATGTGATTATGCTGCTACGTTTAGTGGTAATCTAGTAACGCACATGAGAAAGCATACAGGAGAGAAACCGTTTAAATGCAACGTATGTGACTATGCTAGTACAGATCGTTCTACTCTTACTAAGCATATGAGAAAGCATAGCGGAGAGAAGCCATTTAAATGCATCTTGTGTGATTACGCTTGTACAGATAATGGTACTCTAACAACTCATATTAGACGGCATACAGGAGAGAAGCCATTTAAATGCATCATGTGTGACTATGCTACCACAAATAGTTCTTGTCTTGGTAAGCATATGAGAAAACACACTAGAGAGAACCCATTTAAAATATAAATGCACTATGGTAGTACAAGCTGTTCTCGACCCAAGAATGATAGAATACAAGATACGCATTGCGCAAGTTGTCATTCAAATTTGAGCGAGTTTGACAATCAGCTGATTGCTGTAACGTCACACTAGTGACTAGACCAAACGGAGATAACACCTTGACTACAAACAAAACATTTCCATTTAGAAAGAATTTAAATATCGAAAGTGAAATGTGCCGTTGCAGGTTGCTCAAAGAGAAATAAAAACAAAGCATCAAAATGCAGTTTTTTTTTTTCATTTCCGTCTGATGCTGGCATTTTAACAGTGGATTAGTTTCTGCCGGCAAAGAAATCATTTTAATTACAAGACCAGCATGATATTAATTGTAATATTAAAGTAAAAAGATTGCCTTCCGGGCGAGAATGTTTTTGAAAATGAGGAAATTAAATAAGAAAAATGAAGAAAACGCCCATAAAAGAAAACTACAATTTTGCGAAATAATATCAGAATAAAAGCCTGTTATTATTTAATATTTCTACTTTGCAACAATAAAATAAATACTGTTACATAATTATATTTGTTTTTTTTTGTGGTGTTTCGAAAAAGTTTTCAAACTATAATACATTTGAACAGAAAATTTGTATTAGGTACTAAAATTAACTTTACAATGCAAATACATTATTAATTAGATTGCGTTGAACACTATCTTAATTTTTATTACGAACTATAAAAGCAACAGTAAAACGTTAACGATATTTGGGTAAGCATCTTGACATCATTCTTTAAAATCAGATGCACTGTTGCACAGATAATTGAGGTACACTTGATTAAATATAATAAATAAACGTAGAATAAGTATTAATTACATTGTATTTTGCCAGCAGTAGTTTTTTAGTTTATCATCCGTAGTATGATGACGTCGCTCTCGTGAGAAATTGCTTACCTTACTTGCTCATAGAATAATATACTATTTTAACAACGGACATAAATTCAACACCAACGCCAAACTGCTTCACAGATGCATTAAAAATTCAAAAATTAAAATACTCGAAAGTTTCGTACCTAATTGAAAAATCAAACAAACAAAACGAGTTATTTTATAGACCTCTATTCAAATTACTAATATAATATACTATATAATATAATATACGTACACAGTTTGTTTCGCAGACCGAGGAATTTGTATTGTTTTACTTTGTTAATTTTATATAACGTTTTCAAACAATTTTTACCTGTGCGCATGTTTTACAAGAACGTTAGATGTATTTCATACATGACCCGCATGAGGTGTATTCACCGCTCGATGTGCAACAAACTTTTGAAAGTGCAGATTACTAGAGATTGGTATCGATGTTTCTAAAACAAAGATGTTGATAACCTAATCACTATTGGGAGTATGGAAGTGTTTTTTTATGTATGTATAATCTAAATGATAGACTTATTGTTTTTAATAAAAATAGAAACGTTAAATAAAGTTGCTTTTTTACTTTATCATACTTACGTAGTATGACAAAATATTGTAATCGTGCGAAATTTTTTGTTGAGATTTTTGCGGAAATGTGTCCTTTTGGGTTCCCTGAACATTTTTTGCTAAGGTACAAAAAAGGTGCGTGTGTGTACCCGTTATTTGTGGTGACGATTCCGAAGAAACAACTAAAGGTATCGGGATTATAGCTGCGTGAGCAAATTCTTCTTGATCGAGATCGGTCGTGACTGCACTATTTTTTGCACATTTATGTTGAAGATCACTGTTTTACTAAAGGATACAAATAATAAAGGATATTTTTAATTCGGTTCATTCATTAATTAAGTTCACAAGGGAAGTAGAGGCTGATCAAAAACTACCCCTTCTTGAAATTTCAGAAAAGAAAGACATCAACTCTAACAGGTTTAGTAATTTTTATTCAGACAACACTATGACACAGAGAGTCGCAATTATAAAAAGCTTAAACATCGGGCCCTGAGATTGTCTGAAACGGAGTATGATCAGTCAAATTTCCGATTAATAATGGAAATGCTAACAAAATGCAATTACCCAAAAAGGGTAATTCATAGTGTTGTATAACGAGGGACCTGTCAATAATGTTTATTTGCAAAACAATACCAATAGTCTCTTAATGATAAATTAGAATTTACATTTTACAAACTCGCAAGTAAACCAGGTTTAACTTCCAAATGACTGTTAAAAACAAAAGATTTAAAAATAGTTACTTACAACAAGAAGAACTTTGGAAATTTATATTCAAACCTGAAAGACAAAATTGATAACGGCGAATTGAGTGGGTTACTTTACCGGGTGGACTGTGGTGATTGTGAGGTGGCATACGTTGGGCAAACTAATCATTAATCAATATTAAAAAAAAATCGACAACATAAATACGATTGCAAAAATAAAAACAATAACAAAACTGGTAAAACGCCCTTGCATGCTTTATCGCATGACCATACATTCAATTTTGATGATGCCAACATTTTCAAAAGACAAGCGAATTACAAAAAAAAGGTGTATTATGAAAATACAAATACTATTAATAAAAAATACTGAAAACAGTTCTAAGAACTGACACAGATAACTTGAGCGGTATATATCCCAATGTGATTTCCATCTTACCGACTTGATCCTAAAGCTTTATTGTGCCAGCAACAAACAGTTTTACACTCGTCAAAATACATAATAGGGGATAAAATCATATTAAAGTTCTTTACACTTCAGAATTCATACTCCAAAATCTCCTTCACTGAATAAAATGTTTTGTCAATTAATACAGTCTTTAACAACTAATTTAATGAAGATTTCGAAAAAGAACATTTTCATAACTTTATACGCGTTGCATTCAAAAAATGTTCTAAGGAACTATCACAGTCTGCTGGCACATGTTGTGTTGTTTTTTAATATGGTTTTGCAAATTGCAACATACTTTTAAAGTAATTTTTATTATATTTTAACTATTGATGTACTCAAATATATTCCCTGTTGTTGTGGCTATGATTAAACCTGAAAATATAGCCAAAACGTCAGCATAAAAAGGTGAGCGTTTTATTTAAATCCCCTGTATGGTTTAAAGATCATTTGTTGTAAAATTAAAATATTCTTTACGTTGCAAACTCAATTAATATACTAAATTATAAACAAACCTCATACAGAATTTTAGAGATATATGTCTATTAATCCAACCTAAAAAAACTATCAAAACTACATTACTAAAATAATAATAGTCCTAAATTGTACATAGTAACTGAAACAGAACAATAAATTACGGGGATTTCCGGATATATCGTTACATGTTCTTTTTGTTTCTGTTTGTTCAACAAGTCATGTTTAGGAGCAATCCTCCTTTTTCAGCAAGGTCTTCAACTGTGTTCTCATATGCTGTTGAATATTATCCAGGCTAGTACCACAGTCCAATTTACTGCATTTACTGAATGATCCCTCTCTTGTGTGCTTACTTGTATGCATCGCAACACAACTGCTGTCATTACAATAGTTGCATTTAAATAGCTTCAGTTCTGTATGCGTGCTTCTATGCTGTGTCAGCTCCATGCGTTCTGTACAAGCATAATCACATATGTCGCATGTAAATGGTGTCTCTTCTGCATGCGTTCTCATATGTTTAGTAAGAGAAGCACGATCTTTGCAAGCAAAGAAACACATGTCGCATGTAAAAGCCTTCTCGACTGTATGCATTTTCATATGCTTAGTAAGAGTAGAACGATTTGTGCAAGAAAAGTCACACACGGTGCATTTAAATGGGTTTTCACCTTTATGACATCTTATAACATGCTTTGTAAGGTTCGAAGGATCCTTACAAGCATAGTCACAAATGGTACATTCAAAGGGCTTCTCTCCTGTATGTGTTCCCATATGCCTTATCAACTTGGAACGTGTTGCACCAGCATAACAACACATGGTGCATTTAAATGGCCATTCTCCGGTATGAAATTTCATATGCCGTGTCAGCATATGTGGTTTTGCACAAGTATAATTACACTCGGTGCATTTAAGTTGCTTCTCTCCTATGTGCTTTTCAATATGCTGCGTAACGTTTGACCGTTCTACGCTAAACGCTGTCTCTCCTGTATGACATTTCACATGCTTAATAAGACTAGAAGTATCTGTACAAGCATAGTCACAGACAGAGCATTTAAATGATGATGACGTATGCCTTGCACGAGAAAAATTATCTGCGTTAGTATAGTCCCAGATGGTGTCCTCAGCTGGTATCTTTTGATTTTGATATTGCTGATTCTCTATCTTATATAGTTTGATATGGTCTTCAAAGTGACTTGATTGTACAGCTTTGTCATCACACTCAAATGGTTCTTCTGGTGCTTCTTTCTTCAGACATTTGATAGGTTCTTCAGTGTATGATGTGCACGTGGTGCCAGTAATAGTAGTTTCAGACAACTCAATTCCTTCAGATTTTATGTCAAATCTGTAAAATAATATAAATACGGTAACAGCCAAAATCGTACACCGCAAGTAAATATGTTAAGAGTCAAACACACATGGGTATATCCCAAAAAGGGCAACCGCAAGCGAAAAATTCAGACTGGTCCGAATTGTTTTTTATTACTTAACAATTAAGCTTCAATGTGTATATGTTGTAAATAAAAAAGCAGTTTCAATTTTAGCTAATTTTGTGATAAAAATATGCCTGTAATTTATCTAATTTATATTTGTTTATTGAACGTTTTGACTAATAACCTTTAACCTTTTTCTTTGTGTATTTAGCTTATTAAAAGTAACGTCGTATAGTTGTTGTTAGGTATTTTGAGTTTCTTACCTAACAACAACATTTTCCTCAGAATGGAAAAAGTGCAAAGCGAGTTCGAATAACAGATTATTTTTAAATTTGATCTTACCTATATCATAATGTCGCGTCAGTTACCAAAAATTACATGAATTGTTGTCATTAGTAGACAAGCATTTGAAATTCAAGCAACATTAGGTTAGAATTATTCCGTCTTACAAATGAAACAAACTCGTGCTAGACTGGAAAACAATAAGGATTGGAAGTCTTCCAGCTGAAGATTTGACGTATTGATGTAAAAGACCTCATTTTGCGTACAGAAAAACCTGCAGAACTGTTGTAGAGTGTAGTTGTTGATACAACATTTTGCACGTCTCTCTAATGGTTCACCGATATCGATTCATAGGCATTCATACGTTAGTGGCTGCTGTTAGTGTCAACCACACTATTATAGAGAAATTAGCAATGTTCCAAATAAGTTAGCAGACATATAATTTTTTCTAAAATACATATCGTTATAATGAATAATGTTGATGAAAATAAAATAACACTGACAGGAATGCAATTATCAATCAAGATGTCTTAAAATAAATATTTGCAGATGATTTATGTGGAATTATGTAGCATGGCTCCAGAATACTTTTACATTGTACAATTTGAGAATACATTTTTATACAAAAACTAATAAAAAAACGTGCAAATATAATAAGATTTGTATCTTCTTTAGTTAATTTTTGAAATGTTACCAAAACTTCTCGCATATTGTTCTATTTAAATAATACATGGTATTTACAAAACTGGCAAGTTACCGCAGTGCTAATTGTAATACACATTATAGAACAGAGTATTGATTTTTGATTAGCGGTTATAGTTGTCCGCATGCTTTTACGGTCACTTAAGCAACCCAAACTGTAAGCAAACTTTGTTACGGGCACTAAGTTGTTTCGTATTCGTTAAGTTGTTTTGTTTACCGCTTGCAGTTTTGAGAATACGGTGATTCCGTCATTTGACACTCATATGGCCACCTCTTTATAACAACATCAACATTTGATGTTGCTATAACTTCGTCTTGAGATGCATATATTTTTATATTTTGCCATGTGTCATAGGTATTTGTCTATGCTTTGTAGGTTACGATATTTGTCGTGGCTATTCTATACCGACAGTGTGTATTAAACAGAACACATTGTCTATTATGATTAATTTCTTACAATTGCTGTTAAGATAACGGTAGCCGTTGTGTTTACGGCACTATAATCCGCGCTTGAGCTACATGCGATAGCATACTTACTTCAGTTCGGATGTTTCACATTTTATGTTGTGCATGTCTAGCGGGACCTGGCTCCCACAAGCCACTGTACAATCGACATATTCAAAGGTGCCTAAAAAAAGAAGCTTGTAACTTGGAATATATAACAGTAGCAGAACAAGTAAGAACGTACGTGTGCCTGCACCCAATGAGTCTGCCAGATTCTCAACATCCTTGCAATATTTGATATGCGCCATTAAATAATTCTGTTGACTAAATTCCAACCCACATCGATTGCAAATAAGGTCATTCATTGGGGACAAATACCCAGCTGACGGATCAGATTTGTCATTCATCTAAAGACCAAAATAGCAGTTTTAAAAATTATAAATATATTATTAAAATACAACACTCATGTCAACATATTAGTCTCTATTAGTTTGAGAAAAATTGTAATGTAAAGAACAAATAAACTCACCTTTCCCAGATCGTGCTTTGGGTTTTCTTGACAACTTTTGACAGCTAGTTGCCAGTGTCGCCAGATGAGTCAAAATTAAATCCCTACAGGTTAGCACAAATATTATAAAATGGCTTTGCTACAATCACCAATAATACACGTGGAGTAAGTTGGAGTATGTTTTATTATAAGTGAGCCTATAACTTGCAAAGCACTCCGACTTTCCCTGCAAATCCTGCAAGCGATACAAAAAACAACCCTGCAAGGACAAAGTAAAATATTTTGCGTGCTTGTTGACTCGGCTCCTCGACTCGTATCGTGGCGTTAATGGGTGCATTCAGCCTGTTCCAGCCAAAGGTGCTTGAGGTGCCGGCGCCGAGACTAAGCGCCCGCAGTGGCTGAACGGTAAGATGTCACATGTACATATTTTCGTTTACCGCTGCGCAGTGTTGCCACCCTTATTACAATTGAAATAGTTCTATTATTCTGGCATACTTTTAAAAAGTTCAGCAACGAATTTCGTAAATCGTACCGATCTTTTAATTTTGCTTTTAAATTTGAGATTTTTTGCAGTCAAAGGGTATTAATTGAATATGGCTACAGCATACGAACAGGACAACGATAACTAAAAACAGAATACATACCTCTCCGTTCAAACGTACAAAAATCGTCGTTTTTGCTGCTTCGTACCGATTGTCTAATTAAAGGCATTTCTTGGACATTTTACTGCATGTATTGATAGGTGAGTTTACTATGCAGTGTATGAAGCAAGGATTTATAAATCCAAAAACAAAATTGTAAGTTATTGTCTATTGTTCAATTCTGACCAATTTTCGGTATGTATTCCCTTTTTAGTTATCGTTGTCCTGTTCGTATGCTGTAGCTACATTCAATTAATACCCTTTGAACGCAAAAAATATCAAATTTAAAAGCAAAATTAAAAGATCGGTACGATTTACGAAGTACGTTGCTGAACTTTCTAGGGTGCGTTCCGCACCCGTTTCGGCGCCCTTAAAAAGTCAAATGTTTGTCTCTATAATTTGCATACCATAATATTAAGTTAAAAGATATTGATCAATAATAAACAGCTTTAATAATAATCAATAACAAACACTTTTAAGTCCAGAACATTTTACAGTATTCCCATAACCTAATTTATCAGAAATAATGTGTGTTCAGATAAAATAGAACAGCACTAGGTTGGCACATCTGTTGCAAACTATAAATTCAAATGAGTGCGTATTTTTGTAATGCTATCGCTGATCTGTGACGTTCATGCGCTATGGGTTGAATTTTATTGTATTCAAGTTGTTAATGTGATGTAGGAATTACTCCCAATTGTAGTGGACTGTATAATAGCTTTTTCGGATGGGATCGTCTTGTTCATTGATTTAAACACTTGTTGATTGTACAAAATAGTTTACTCGAATGCATTCAAAATTATTACAAATTCATATGGGGAACTAAATAAAATGTGCTCATGGAGCATGCGCCAAAAATTAACTTAAGATATTCGACGTAAGATGGCACTACCATATTTATTTACATAATAAATAATAATTCAAAATAAAAATACATATTTGCCGCAACATGCCGGGCGCCGAAAATATCCTGTGGATTATTTTCAATTAAAAATGTCTATTTACAAAACAACTACTTGTCCGTTTTATTTAGTGTCTTGTAGCGGTAAAAGACATATCTTAGTGAGTGCGCGTTTCACAACACTGTTGGTCGTTTTTACACTCACTACCCGCAGAATGTTGTCGTTGCCGGGATGAAGCTCGCTGATGCGACCCATTGGCCATTTCAAGGGCGGTGTATTTTCTACCTCTGTGAACTTGGCCCCTCCTTTTTTGAAATTTGGAGATCTGTTTCTACAGATCGTTTGCAATTCGTTTGCAATTGTTTGCACCCTTTTTATTTTCGTTTGCACCCTCACCGTTTCCGAGATAAAATTAAAACAAATTCGGAGGGGCCAGATTCACAGTAGCCCCTCCTTTTTCGAAAATTGAAATTCTATTTCTACAGATCGTTTGCAATTCGTTTGCAATTGTTTGCACCCTTTTTATTTTCGTTTGCACCCTCACCGTTTCCGAGATAAAATTAAAACAAATTCGGAGGGGCCAGATTCACAGTAGCCCCTCCTTTTTCGAAATTTGAAATTCTATTTCTACAGATCGTTTGCAATTCGTTTGCAATTGTTTGCACCCTTTTTAGTTTCGTTTGCACCCCTACCGTTTTCCTGGTAAAATTAAAACAATTTTGTGAAGCGTGAACTTGGCCCCTCCTTTTTCAAAATTTCAATTTTTTTTTCTACAGGTCGTTTGCAATTCGTTTGCAATTGTTTGCACCCTTTTTAGTTTCGTTTGCACCCCTACCGTTTTCGTGGTAAAATTAAAACAATTTTTTGAAGCGTGAACTTGGCCCCTCCTTTTTCAAAATTTCAATTTTTTTTTCTACAGGTCGTTTGCAATTCGTTTGCAATTATTTGCACCCTTTTTAGTTTCGTTTGCACCCCTACCGTTATTGCAATAAAATTAAAACAATTTTGTGAAGCGTGAACCAGGCCCCTCTTTTTCAAAATTCAATTCTTTTCTGCAGGTCGTTTGCCTCTTTTTGCAATTTTCTATAGCTTTATTACCATTGTATTGCGTTAGTTTGGCTCTCTTTGGTTTTGCACCCTTACAGTTTTGGAAAATAACAAAAATAAAAATTAATAAGTGTGAACCAGCTGACACTTATTAATTTAAACACAACTTTATTTACAAGTATCATTAATGGAGCAACACAGTTTGGATAGCAATACACTAAACTTATAAGAAAAATGACAAAATACAAATTACAATAAATTGAAGGGACAATAAATTAACCTGGGCATTAATCTAGAATTTGGGACTGAACTGCTATAAATTTAATACATATTCTAATGATTCAAGTCTGTATGTATTTAAAAAAAAGAAAAGCGCATGCACATATACAGCGAGGTATCCCAATTTCTCTTCCTCAAAAATTTTCTTTTAGGTAGTTATGTCATACTGAACAAAAAAGTCAATGGACTTTTTGAATTTGTTTTTCAACTCCCTTGAAGCCGCTTGAAGAAGTAACACAATAAAGATATTTTTAAATAAAATACGTATAAACCGAAAAAAGAACATAAATAAAGATTTTAAAAACAAATAAAATAAATAAATAAATAAATGAAATAAATAAATATGTTTTCTTTGTTTTAGCTCAGCCTTTCTTCTAATGCTTTCTCGATGATATCCGTTATTCTATGGGCTTGATCTATAGTGGAATGCTTTTCTCTAAAACCAAATTGTTAATTAGGAATTAGTTCCTTTCTCTCAATGATAGGTTTCATTCTCTTTAGAAGCAGTTTTTCAAAGGGCTTCGATGTCATTGGTAACAATGATGTTAAGCGATATGGTTTGGCCTCATTCGGTGGTTTGCCTAGTTTTGGTATCATGATAACTTCTTTGAGATATGCCAGCATAACAATACCTTTTTTAGATTATTGTTCCCTGTGATAAGATCATATCCAGGTGCCTTCTTTGGATTCAAGTTTGTCTTGATTTCTCTGGCAATTTCCTTTGGAGTAAGTAGCTGCATGCCTTCTTTTTCGTAGGGTGTATTGGCTCTGATTTGATTTTGTGGGACGGGCAGATTTCTGTTAGATGTGCCAAAATTTCAGCCTTCTGTTTTAGGTCTCTTGCCTAGCTGCAGTTTCCTCGTCTTATAGGTGGGACATGGGCCACTGGCCTCTTGTACTTCCTCACTGCTTTCCACAGCGAGTATTCTGTTAATTTATCGGGTGTCAATTTAGTTGAGAAGGGTTTTAATAAATAATAAATTCCTTAAAAGAAGTCCAACTTAAGGCGTGCCACAGACGCGGGCCATAATAATGATAATTCGGGCCTGCCGAGGCCCCCGTAGTGGCGAAAAATGTTGGGGGGATGTTAAGGCGTGGATTATTATTATTATTATTATAAATAAAACTGAAACTTAGTTTTTTCTCGAAAGTTATTGTCATTCTGAGTAAGAAGTTTCTAATAGACTTATTGGTTTTTCGATTCCTTGAGAAAGTAGAGCTATTTATAACACGGTTTTGTTAATCTTTCAAACGGCTGTAACTTTTAAGGAGTTGGAAAAACAGTAACTCCATGTGTCTTTTTTATGCAGTATGAACTTATAACTATCTAAAACTAACATTGTGCTGGAGAGAAAATGGGATAGCCTGTACATGGGTGTGCAATTCAGATTAATTTATTGTCCCTTCAATTTATTGTAATTTGTATTTTGTTATTTTTTGTTTAAATTAATAAGTGTCGGCTGGTTCACACTTATTTACTGGTATTTTTTTTTTCAAAAACTGTAATGGTCCAAGAACAAAGAGAGTGCAAGCATATGCAATACAATGGTAATAAGTCTATAAAAAATGATTTCGAAATTTGTAAAAAGGGGTTTTTTATTTCAAACTTTATTTGAAATATATCTGAAAAACAGTAGGGGTGGAAACAAAACTAAAAAGAGTGCAAACCAGTGAAGAAAAAAAAATATATTTTAAAAAGAGGACCAAATTCTCACTTCACAAAATTGTTTTAATTTTTTCACGAAAACTGTAGGGGTGCAAACGAAACTAAAAAGGGTGCAAACAATTGCAAACGAATTGCAAACGATCTGTAGAAAAAAAAAAATGAAATTTTGAAAAAGGAGGGGCCAAGTTCACGCTTCACAAAATTGTTTTAATTTTACCACGAAAACGGTAGGGGTGCAAACAAAACTAAAAAGGGTGCAAACAATTGCAAACGAATTGCAAACGATCTGTAGAAAAAAAAATTGAAATTTTGAAAAAGGAGGGGCCAAGTTCACGCTTCACAAAATTGTTTTAATTTTACCACGAAAACGGTAGGGGTGCAAGCGAAACTAAAAAGGGTGCAAACAATTGCAAACGAATTGCAAACGATCTGTAGAAAAAAAATTGAAATTTTGAAAAAGGAGGGGCCAAGTTCACGCTTCACAAAATTGTTTTAATTTTACCACGAAAACGGTAGGGGTGCAAACGAAACTAAAAAGGGTGCAAACAATTGCAAACGAATTGCAAACGATCTGTAGAAATAGAATTTAAAATTTTGAAAAAGGAGGGGCTACTGTGAATCTGGCCCCTCCGAATTTGTTTTAATTTTATCTCGAAAACGGCGGGGGTGCATACGAAACTAAAAAGGGTGCAAACAATTGCAAACGAATTGCAAACGATCTGTAGAAAAAAAATTTCAAATTTCGAAAAAGGAGGGGCTACTGTGAATCTGGCCCCTCCGAATTTGTTTTAATTTTATCTCGGAAACGGTGAGGGTGTAAACGAAAATAAAAAGGGTGCAAACAATTGCAAACGAATTGCAAACGATCTGTAGAAACAGAATTCCAAATTTCGAAAAAGGAGGGGCCAAGTTCACAGAGGTGTATTTTCTTCCTTCATGAGGACGATGCTGCCAACCTTGAATTGGTTCGGCGTTGCTTGCCTCCATTTGACCCTTCCTTGAAGTTCGGAAAGGTACTCTTTATGCCAACGTGACCAGAAGTGTTGCACTATCTGTTGAACTCTTTGATAGCGATTAAGAGTATTTTCCTTGACTTCTTGAAGATTTCCTTCTGGGATAGCCGTTAAAGTTCTTCCAATCAGAAGATGTGCTGGGGTAAGAGGGGTCAGTTGATCGGAATTTGAAGTTAAAGGGCACAAAGGACGGGAATTTAAAATTGCTTCGATTTGTACCAATAGAGTTGTCAGTTCTTCAAATGACAATCGCGCATTCCCAGCCACTCGATATAAGTGATACTTAGTGCTTTTAATACCTGCCTCCCAAATACCGCCAAAACTTGGTGATCTAGCGGGAATAAAATGCCATTCTATATTATCCCGTGACACAAATTGTTTCAAGCTATCTGAATTTGTTTCTAGAAAGTCATATAAAGCAGTTATTTCAGCATTGGCACCCACAAAATTTTTGGCATTTTCTGAATAGATGTTCTTAGGCTTACCACGCCTAGCTATGAATCGCTTTAAAGTTTGTAAAAAGGATTCGGTTGTCAGATCAGAGACGAGTTCAAGATGAATTGCCTTTGTACTTAGGCAAATAAACAAACAAATATATGCTTTGCATAACTTTGCTCCTCGTGTTTTTCTATCTTTAATCAAAATAGGACCCGCATAATCAACCGCCGTATTGAAAAAAAGGTAAATATTGATTAACTCTACCATTTGGCAAATTACCCATCAAATATTCAGTCGAGACCGGTTTTACCTTAAAACATCGAATACACTGGCGAATCATTTTCTTTACAGCATTGCGACCAGCCAATGGCCAAAATCTTTCTCTCATTGCTGCAAGTAACATAGTAGGACCACAATGTAGCAATCGTATGTGCTCTTGTGTAATTATTAAATCGGTAAGTCTGTGTTTTGATGGCAATATTAGGGACCGTCTCACGAGTCCTAAACCGAACAACTCGGAGACATTCGGGCAGCTTCGTAACGTTGGAAATGTCATTCATAATTTTGTGGGCGGGGTTGCGTAGTAAACGGACGCGTAAATCTGGTTACTTACTAAAGTCACTATTTATCATTTAGGTTATGTGTACAGTGAAATGTCAATGATACTAAATTATGTATTGACATTTTATATGGTATGTTTTTCTATCATAATATGAACATGAGGAAGTAAAAATGAATTGAAATGGTTGGAGGAAATTATACGTCATTCTCTAACCTACACATCCATCACATAGTGGAATGAATAACATACCGATACCAAAGTTAAATATGTATCTTTGCCGATAACAACATACTGTAGATACTTGTGTGTACACCGTATGGTGTTTCTTTATAATTTATTGAGTTTATTTTAGCCCACAAATTTTAGGTTGCCCAAGGGATTATATATTAACCTAAAGAAATACATTTTTATGAAATAATACCACATACTTACAACGTGATAGAATAAAAATAGATTAGGTACTGCGTTGTGTACTGTTATTCAATGCAACGTTCTAAAAGAAAATGAGGAAGTAATTTTGACGAAGTGTGCTTCAGAAGCTACGTACTAGTTAATTTGAAATGAATTGATAGTTTTGAGGAAAAAATGATTAGCTAACATTGCAACAACTGGCCTGAATTAATCTGTCTTTGGTATCTGAAAATGCATTATTTTCTCATTTTAACTCATTGTATGCAAACTTATTTTTTTAACATTAATTTTCATATTGCAGAATATTAAATTCAAATCTAGTTGATACTATTTTCAGTAAACTATTTTTACCGTGGTGATTATGTTGGTACCTAACTTCGGATAAGGGATAACCTATGATGGAGATCTTCGACACGTGTCCCTCATGGCATCTGTACCGGAGCATCACCTGTCCTCCTGCGAAGATCTTTCACTTACTTTGCCACATATCTAATAAACATCATTCTGAATTCGATAGGTTTCAGTAATCATGAGATCATTGAAACGTACTCTATCAATCTTTGCAATATTAATATTTAATTTCATTTTAATTTATTGAAGGGTAGTATTTTAAATCACTGCTTAGTGTTATATTTACCGTTTGTACATTAGTATGCAACAAAGTTTATTATCATAGTTTATTATCACTATTTAGAAATCATTCCGACAATAAATGTCGGAATGATGGTCCTGCGGAAGACTATTATCGAAGAACAATTATTGTTCTCCGATAATAGTCTTCCGCAGGACTATCAAAGCTCCAAAAATATTACTATATAAGTATGAGAAAGAAAATACAATTTAAAATGTTTACACAATAGATTTATTGAATATAATTATAATTAAATGTACAATAATTTTATCAATGAAACTAAATAAAAATGTTAAATGTAAAAAGTATTCTAACAAATTAAAAAATTTGAATATCTACATAAAAAAATGGTTTTTATAGTTATTTTTGTAGGAATTCAACATCGTACAAATTATCTCAAAGTAAGAAGTCAAGGTGTTAAAAATGAATAAGGTTTTCTGTTACGTCTCACGCCAATTTAACAAATTATTTTAGTTATTTGTTCCGACAATCGATATCATCTCAACGATAGGTTTCTTTGCCAATATACAGTGTCTATTGGGGGGTCGCTTAGACACACATTTTGATATGTTTTGATTTGCACATAAGTGGATAACAGCATCGGCAGGTGAGCCACTCTTTGATTCCAGTAACTTGGGTTGCATAACTATTCCTTCGTTGTCTTTCGATATTGATATATAACAACAGAAGCGTGGCACTATACGCTATACAGGTGTTATTAAAAGAATAATCTCTCAGGCTTTCTGTTGTCAAAGGTCAGTTTGTCCAAGTTTACACTGCTATGAGAGTCCAGCCCGCATCGTGTATGGTTATACAAATAGCTTTGCAATGTCTTTCTAAGATTCTCCTTCCTTGACACGTCTAGTTCAATATAACGTAGGCTAGGAACTTATTTTGAAGGGCTACCGGAGACAATGCCATTAATATCGTAAGCTGTATCCTGGACTGTCATACTATTATGGTATAATCTGCAAAGAATAATGATGAGTATACAACCAAACAATAATCGTAAACTTACCCAAACAACAATGCGCATATTCACAACAGATAATACATAGTCGTATATTTTCCAATTTTTCCCTGACTGTTATTTGAAATAATGATAAAACTGTTCTGCATCAAACTTGCATCAAACATACTGAACATAACCTTAAAAATTCAGGGCATGCCAACCGTAGATGCTAAACATACACTATAGAAGATGGACAAATGCGACAGTGCTACCTTTGAATGGGCAAACGATGATTCCCGATGAGTGCCGAAATTGCGGCGGGCGCGCACGACCGGCGCGCGTTAGGACTGATGCGACCGTCTCCAATATTATTGGGTGTTTTGTGTCAAATGAGTTGTCCGAATTTTGAAGTCTGCCACCAACGCGAATTACACCATTAGTATCCAGAAATGGATTAAGTGACAGAATACTACTCCTATTATTTAAAGCTAATCCCTTTGATAATTTTTGATATTCTTCAGAAAATACCTGTTCTTGCGTTATTTTAATGAGGAGGTTTAAAGAGTTTTGTAATTCAGTGGCAGTTAAAATTCCCTGTAGTCTACCTTCACGGTTTATTTTTAAATTTGCAATAAATCTACAAGAATACGCAAGTACCCTTTGAGCCTTGTAGAGAGTTGAACATTTATTTATAATTTCGATAATATCATTAGTAGTATTATTCGTAGTAGATACATTAACAATTGTTCGTTGTTCTGGAATGTTTTTAATTGTAATTTTATTATTGTTGTATTGTATGTTATCTGTTCTTAACCAACCTGGGCCTGACCACCAAAAATCTAAATTCAACAATTCACCAGCAGGCACACCGCGAGAAATTAAATCAGCTGGATTATCTTCGGATCGTACGTGGTGCCATTGTTCGATGCTGGTGAGCCGCTGAATCTCGCTAACCCGATTGGCCACAAAGGTTTTCCAACGATTTGGATCACCCTGTATCCAAGCCAACGTTATAGTCGAGTCAGACCAAAGATAGCAACAGTCAAATTTTATTTTCATCGAATCGTGAATTTTTTGTAGGTACTAAATGTGCAAGTAACATCGCACCGCACAATTCCAGTCTGGGAAGTGTAACTTGTTTAATTGGCGCAACTTTTGATTTAGCACAAAGTAAATGTGAAGTAACTCGCCCTGAGTCATTTACCGTTTTTATATAAACGCACGCCCCGTAAGCACGTTCGCTTGCATCGGAGAATCCGTGTAATTCAATTGATTTATAGTTTTTTCCAATAACGTGGCGAGGTATTCTCAAATTATTTAAGTACTGTAACTCATTGCAAAATTATACCCACGCTGTTTGTAAATTTTGAGGTATAGATTCGTCCCAAGATAATTTAGCTTGCCAAAGTTTTTACATTAGTAATTTTGCCTGGATGATAATAGGACCCAACAATCCCAAAGGGTCAAATATTTGAGAAATCGTCGACAAAATTGATCTTTTGCTAATTGTTGACTGATTTCTAACTCCAATTGAATATTCAATAGTGTCAAAACTAGCATTCCATTGTATTCCCAAAGTTTTATTGGTTTCATGATCGCCTAATGATAATATGCTGGAGTCTAGTTTATCATTAACATCGAATTTTCTTAAAATATTTTTTTCATTTGTCAGCCATTTTCGCAATTCAAACCCATAACTAGAAAGAATTTTACTTAGATCGTGTTGAAGTTGAATTAATTTATTTTTGGAGTCACTACCAGTCAGACAATCATCAACATAGAAATCATGTTTTAACACTTCACTTGCTTCTTGATAATCTTTTTCATTTTCTATTGCGACCTGTAATAGAGCCCTAATTGCAAGATAGGGAGCCAAAGCTGTACCATATGTTACCGTACTCAATTCAAAACACTTTACATCTTGTGATGGATTGCGTCGCCAAAATATTCTTTGAAAACGACGCTGTTCACTATTAATGAAAATCATTCTATACATTTTTGATATATCTGCTGTCATTACATAAGTGTGTTTTCTAAAACGGAGAATAATGGAAAATAAATCATTTTGTATAGTTGGTCCACAATGTTGGACATCATTGAGGGATAGACCGCTATCTGTTTTCATAGACGCATCGAATACAACTCGAACTTTAGTAGTTATGCTATCGCTTTTTACAACTGCGTGATGTGGTAAATAATAGTTTGAAGCGTCATTACAATCGTTGTCATTAATTTCTATCATGTGACCTAACAATTCATAGTCTAGCATGAATTTTTTGTATTCATTGTATAAGTCAGTATTTTTTTGAAGTTTTCGTTCCTGTGCATAAAATCGCTTTAGTGCAAATTCCCTTGATGACCCAAGTTGACTCAATTTATCGTTAAATGGTATGGACACTATGAATTGTCCCTTTTTGTTCCGAGGCAGGTTTTTAACAAAATGGTTTTCACAGAAATGTTCAGATTCGGATAAGTATGACCTTGGACATATTTCTTCAATTTGCCAGAACTTAGTGATATTATTGTCTAAGTGCGAATTGGTTTCCAAGGACAAACAGTTAATTGGTCTATTTTTATTCGGTATATTTAAACTTCCTCCCAAAATCCAACCTAGCCTTGTTTTTTGTATTGTTAATTGTGTACCTTCCAATTGAAATTGTCCTACACATAATAGTTTCCAAAATACAGAAGCCCCCAATAATAAACCCACCGGCATTGACTGATTAAATTTAGGATCCGCTAATTTTATATTTCTAGGTATATCAAAACCGGATTTATTGAATGATTTCATTGGAAGCTTTTCTGTAATTTTTGGCATTACTAAAAAATCTATCATTTCATTGAATGCATTGTTTCTAGATTGAACCACGAAGTTGGTCGTGTACTGAATATTTGACATGGCTTGACCAACTCCTACTACCGAAAAGTTGGTTGATTCCAAAGGCAAGTTCAACTTTTTGCAAAAGGCTTCGGTACAAAAATTACTCATGGAAGCATTGTCCAACAATGCGCGGCACTCGTGAAGTTTACCCGTAGAATCAGCCACGAAAACAATTGCAGTAATCAAGACGACTTGGGATGGTATTATTTTTCTATCAGATATTGTGTGCATTGTTACTGTTTGTACATCACTGCTAGGTGTTACTATATTTTCAATATTCTCATTAGAACTGTTGAATCCATGAGATCTTTGTATATCAATGTGAAGCATCGTGTTATGAGCTTTATTGCATTTTCTACAATTTGATGATTGACAATCTTTCACTAAATGAGTTGGTTTCAAACAATTGATACACAATTTTAATTTTTTAACTTCATTAATTCTTGCTGATGGAGAAAGTTTTAAAAATGCTTCACATTGATATATTGTATGGTGTTTTTTTACAATAATAGCAAGACAATCTATCGGTGCATACGTAAGCGCTCAATTTGCTCTTGTGCCTTTTTCCGCCATTGAAGTTATTGTAATTTTTATATTCATGTTTGTCAACTTTAAGAGTTTCCAACAGTTCGCATCGTAGTTTCAAAAATTTATTCATGTCTTCCATCGTCGGAAGATCCGTTTTTATATTGAATTGTTCCCACTCGCGGCGGGTAATAGAATCAAATTTACTTGTAATTATATAAATTATTAAAGTGTCCCAACTGTCGGTAGCTTCCCCTAATGATTTTAAACAACGTAGATGCCTAGTAATATTATCGAATAGGTTACGAAGCTTGACATGTGACTCCCTTTTTATAGAAGGCAACTCGAATATTGACTTGACATGGCTGTGTATTATAACTCGCTTATTTTCAAACCGGTCTTGCAATAGTTTCCAGGCTATTTTATAGTTAATGGATGTTACTTTAATTGATTGAATTATATTAGAGGCTTCTTTTTCTAATGAAGATTGCAAATAGAATTTTTGTATATCGGACAGTTGATCATTTTCATGAATTAATGCATTGAATGCGTCTCTGAACTCCAACCAATGTTCTAATTGTCCCGAAAAGCTGGGCATTTTAATTGTATGTAATTTTATTGCTTGACTTTGTTGGTTACCACCGCTGAAACCACTCGCATTTAATTGATCTTTAACTGTGACTTCGTTTGTCGCAGATGGTGAAATAGCAATTTTCATATTGGAAATCAAACGAAAGTATTGTTCCTCAAACTCAGTTAAAGCACCCGCGTCGGTCTCATTTATTTCATTGTCGGCTAACGCTAAATTGGCTAATTCAATTTTGCTTTGAATATCGTTAAATTGATCGTAACACGGTACTAGTTTTTCTAGGCGTACTGAAAGTTTGGTAATTAGCACTTCATCAAGCTTACTTAAGTCTAAAGATTCAAAATATTGTCGCGCACGTGTTAGCTTTGATTTTAATTGTCCCCTTTGAAAACGCAGTTTCGCGAGATCGGCCATTTTTACAAATCGAAGCAATTTCAATAACAAGTATATTGTGGATGTGGAATTGAAAGGAACTCACCCCAGCTCGAACTAGTAGATCCGGTTCGGAATGGACCATATGTTAATGTGATGTAGGAATTACTCCCAATTGTAGTGGACTGTATAATAGCTTTTTCGGATGGGATCGTCTTGTTCTTTGATTTAAACACTTGTTGATTGTACAAAATAGTTTACTCGAATGCATTCAAAATTATTACAAATTCATATGGGGAACTAAATAAAATGTGCTCATGGAGCATGCGCCAAAAATTAACTTAAGATATTCGACGTAAGATGGCACTACCATATTTATTTACATAATAAATAATAATTCAAAATAAAAATACATATTTGCCGCAACACAAGTAAAATATATTGCATAAAAATATTCAAATTGCAATTGTACAAAAACTAATGATCGGACGACGCCTGGATTATCCACTCAAAGTACCCACCAATCACTACTTTCACATGAAAAGCCTCCGCTGCAACTTTAAAAATTGCAAAGTTATGAATTTTTTTAAAACGCAGATTTCTCCGGTTTTTCCGAATTTCATCCGTTAATATTAATTCAATCGAGTCCGTGCAGGGTTTATTTTTTCGTCGTTTCACTCTCTACAATTCGTCGGTTGAAAGCATCAAGATTACTCCATCGGTTGTTTTTAAAAGCGAAAAACGAAAAAGAGCACTTTTTATTGAGGTTTTTTTGTTTATAACAAATTAAGAAATGACTTTTACGAGTAGGCAACACATCACAATACATCTACGAACTGTTTCAAGTGACCTGGGACCGTCGGCTTCCTGCTAGTATTTTTGTCACGCAGAAATCTCTATTGCCTGGTCTATTATATCATAATAATAACTTTCTTATTTAAAATGTTAAATAGTAATACGTCGAATTAGAACAACATTGCTGAAATTGTCAAACTTCAAATCGATTGCGGCACCCTTTCCCGTTATCCAATTCAGTTTCTTGTTTGCAGGATTTATTTTTTAAAGACAAGATCAAACCTAAAGTGCGGCATGAAAAAAAATCGATGTTTGAAAAATAAGGTCCTAATGGTCACAAAGGGTTCATTTTTATGGTTTTTCCTCTGTATGCGTTCTCATATGCGATGTCAGCCTTGAACGGTCCGTACTAGCATAGTCACACTCGGTACATTTAAATGGTTTATCTCCTGAATGCATTTGCATATGCCGTCTAAGAGATGTACGACATGCAAACGCACGACCACACAACGTGCATTTAAATGGCTTCACTCCTGTATGAGATCTCATATGCGTTATAAGAACACAATAATCTGTACTAGCATAGTCACAAACCGAGCATTTATATGGTTTCTCTCCTGTATGAGTTAGCATGTGCCGTCTAAGAGCAGCACGATGCGAATAGGCATGGTCGCAAAGGGTGCATTTAAGTGGTTTCTCCCTTGTATGCGTTCTCGTATGCTCGTCCAGCTTCGAACGATCTGTACAAGCATAATCACACGCGGAACATTTAAGCGGTTTCTCTCCTGAATGAGTTAGCATATGTCGTCTAAGAGTAGAGCGATCTGTATAAGCACGGTCACAAGAAGTGCATTTAAATGGTTTCTCGTGTGTGTGGGTTCTCATATGCCCTTCCAGCTTTGCGCGTTCTGCACTGGCATAATGACAAATTGTGCATTTAAATGGTTTCACTCCCGTATGAGAGGTCATATGCTTCCGAAGACCAGACGAGTCTACGCTAGCATAGTCACAGACGGCGCATTTAAACGGTTTCTCTCCTGCATGCCATCGAATATGCCGTGTCAGCATAGAAGGTTTCGCACAAGTATAATCACACGTGGTGCATTTCAATGGTTTCTTTCTTGGACATTTCTGTATATGCCTTGCAAGTTTGTGTACTTTCATGTGCTCTTCAAGTTGAGTTGATTGTACAGCTTTGTAATCACACTTACTGCACTGGAATGGTTCTTCAGGTGCTTCTGTCTTCAGATATTCGACAGGTTGCACAGTAATGGTAGTTTCAGTGAAGTCGATTACTTCAGTTTTTATTTCACATCTAGAAAATAATACAAATACAGTGAATAACAGCCCACATGCTACACCTGAAGTAAATATGTATAAGAGTCGTACACATTAAAGCAATAGCGGAGATCCGACCTTGAAACGGGGGTTCTAAAACTCCTACCAAGAGAAGTTAGCGGCGACACTTGGGAACCCATAGTCCATTTAATAACTAGGAGGAACTTTTCAAATGTGTTACTAGGATGACCTAGCCTGTGGTTGGCTGGATCCCAGCCGGTTTTACACCGGGCAAATTTACGCTATCGCGCGCACTTTAAAATCCCGTTAGGTTAGGTATCAGGTAAACAAAGCATAAACAAACATCGGTACGTGTTATCCATTGTTTTGTGTGTTATTCGCAACTTCAGTTCAATTTTATCAGCAGCTAGTACAAGAACTAAATATGGATTCTGTGCCAATTGCAAGTTCTGTGCTAGTTTCGCCCCCGAAAAAGCGTAAAATGTTAGAAATGGGTCACTTAAGGGTGCCGAAACGCGTGCGGAACGCACCCGCGAATTGTACACGTAAATTGTAAAAACGTACTTTGTACCGATCTTTTAATTTTGCTATTAAATTTGAGATTTTTTGCACTCAAAGGGTATTAATTGAATGTAGCTACAGCATACGAACAGGACAACGATAACTAAAAAGGGAATACATACCGAAAAATTTGTCAGAATTGAACAATAGGCAATAAGTTACAATTTTGTTTTTAGATTTATAAATCCTTGCTTCATCCACTGCATAGTAAAATCACCTATCAATACATGCAGTAAAATATCCAAGAAATTGCTTTAATTAGAAAATCGGTACGAAGCAGCAAAAACGACGATTTTTGTGCGTTTGAACGGCGAGGTATGTATTCTCTTTTTAGTTATCGTTGTCCTGTTCGTATGCTGTATTCAATGAATACCCTTTGACTCCAAAATATCTCAAATTTAAAAGCAAAATAAAAGATCTGTACGTATTACGAAGTTCGTTGCTGAACTTCCTTGGGTGCGGAACGCACCCGTTTCGGCACCCTTAACCTTAGCTGAAAAGCAAATTGGAAATCTGTACAAACAAATCTTATAATGTATATTTTATTACAGATTTACAAAGAGAAACCGCAAGAGCATTCTACTGGATTGTGACGATATATATCTGTATGGCGAAGCAAGTATTTAAGACCCATTAAGGATTTTCGACGAGAAGGACGGCCAATTTATGATTTAGATGAGACGTGGCTAAATTAAGGTCACACAAAGGAAAAACATATGGGTAGATACCGCTATTCAGTACGCTTAGTATTCAGTATGCTATTTGCTTATACAGTACGGGACTCAAAAATCTATCCGGAAAAGGTACACGGCTAATCATTTTACATGTTGGATAAAAAGCTGGTTTTGTTGATGGAGGATTGTTGCTATTTGAAGGTAAAACAACTGCAGATTACCATGAAGAAAGGAATGCGGATGTATTTGAAAACTGGTTCAATGCTTTATTACCAAAATTGCCAGATATCGTAGTGATTGAAAATACCACCAACATCCTCAACGAAGAAACATATACAGGAGTGGCTTCGCTCAAAGAATATCATATATGAGGAAGACATGGTACTATCAGAATTATTGTGTTTAATAAAGGAACAAAGATATAAGTTCGATATGCATGTTTGCAATGAGCTGGCAAAAGACAGCAATAAAATTATGCTGCGACTACCACCATATCATTGCGAGTTGAAACCGATCGAGCTCATATGGGCCCAAATTAAAAATGAGGTTGCAGCGAAGAATACCACATTTAAATTGGCAGGCGTCAAACCGCTTTTAATAGAAGCCATTGGGATTGTAACAAGCACACATTGGTGTAATTGTGAAGAACACGTAATAAAGGAAGAGGATAAAATGATGACTCTAGTTGGGATTGTGGATAAAATTGTTGAACCACTAATTATTGATGTTAATACAGATAGCAACAGTGATAGTGATTAGTGAAGTACCGATGACGATGATGATTATGTTTAATATATAGTATTATTATTATAATAAAATTAATTATATTATATATATATATAGGAAACTGGTTTAATCGGTTTAAATATACTATATATGGAATATGACGTAAATAGAATCCAAGTGAGAAGTAATTTTTAAAATTAATTAAAAGGATACGGTCTCAGCCCGGATTCGAACCGGGGCCTTCTTCCTTGCCGGGGAATTGCTCTACCGCTGAACTACTGAGCCCGGTCGGAGGATATAGATTTAATTCGTCATTTCAAACGATAGTAACAGTACGGGTTGCTGTCTAACTACTATTATCATGACATCTATTGGACACTGGTGGAAATTGGTTCATGGTATGTCAAGGTTAATCGCAAATCTTGCTAGTGGAAAGTAGGAAACTGGTTTAATCGGTTTAAATATACTATATATGGAATATGACGTAAATAGAATCCAAGTGAGAAGTAATTTTTAAAATTAATTAAAAGGATACGGTCTCAGCCCGGATTCGAATTAACCTTGACATACCATGAACCAATTTCCACCAGTGTCCAATAGATGTCATGATAATAGTAGTTAGACAGCAACCCGTACTGTTACTATCGTTTGAAATGACGAATTAAATCTATATCCTCCGACCGGGCTCAGTAGTTCAGCGGTAGAGCAATTCCCCGGCAAGGAAGAAGGCCCCGGTTCGAATCCGGGCTGAGACCGTATCCTTTTAATTAATTTTAAAAATTACTTCTCACTTGGATTCTATTTACGTCATATTCCATATATAGTATATTTAAACCGATTAAACCAGTTTCCTACTTTCCACTAGCAAGATTTGCGATTAACCTTGACATACCATGAACCAATTTCCACCAGTGTCCAATAGATGTCATGATAATAGTAGTTAGACAGCAACCCGTACTGTTACTATCGTTTGAAATGACGAATTAAATCTATATCCTCCGACCGGGCTCAGTAGTTCAGCGGTAGAGCAATTCCCCGGCAAGGAAGAAGGCCCCGGTTCGAATCCGGGCTGAGACCGTATCCTTTTAATTAATTTTAAAAATTACTTCTCACTTGGATTCTATTTACGTTATATATATATATATATATATATATTTATTTATTGTTTGTTTTTCTACGCACCAACAAAATGTAAAAAATTACACAAATTCTTTGACAGTAAAAATGATTTAATTGTATTTAGAGTTTTTTATTACTGATTATTACATACAGAATTGTTACTTTTTATTACACTTTTCCGATGTCGAAGAGATTACTCAGTAACCCGTAGTGTAAATATCTAATTTGTTTTATATAAGTATAATAATTTATATTCTACAAGCTTATTTTGACCTCTTAAGACTTTCAGCGAAAAATTAGTTCACTTTTTCACCGTAGCACATTTGTTGTTGTTTACAAATACGTTTAACCTCAAAATAATTCAAATTTAACCACAAAGATATCAGGGACTCAATTCTCGTCATCTTTTCATCAGCGAATGCGTGGCTTTTCGAATGGAGTAGGGATATCACCGGTTGCCCTCTGGTTCGTATCTAGGTTGTTGCTATAAGAACAATAACGCACGCGCCACGCCCATACTTTTCAATCAAACGTATGGGAACGTATGGGCGTGGCGCGTGTGTCATTGTTCTTAGCAACAAGCAACCTTGCTCATTCGAAAAGTCACGCATTCGCTTCAAAAAGATGACGAGAATTGGGTGCCAGGGGACATTTCTGGTAATGTTTTCTCAGTTTTTTCCTACTGTGAATCTGGCGTCTGGTTTTATTCCACCTAGTTATTAAATAATAAAATTATAGTGTCAAAAGCATCACCAAATTTCCAGTTTTCAAAGAAGAGGTCGGCGACATGAAATTTAAATATCGTGGTAAACATAACCCACAGATAAATAACCTAATTAATTATAGAACAATTTGCTGCACGGTTTGCTATTCAATTCATCGTTAGAGCTGTTATACGAATCAGCAAATACTTCATTAAAGAAGAAGTCGATGAGACGAAATGTAAATATCGTGGTAAACATAACCCACCGATTCATAACATAATTAATTATAGTAAAATTTCCTGCATGGTTTGCAAATAGTTCATTAACTATTGGTGTATACGAGTATTAGATGCGTGGAGTTAAATATTAGTTGTTTTCTGTATCTTATAACTCATACGCGTATCAAATGTTACAATAATACAACAAAAACTTACGGTCAAGTTATCAAGGAAATAATAAAAAGCGTAGAGCAACAACGACGCAACAGGCATCTCGTTTGGAGAGTGGACGGAATACACGAACTTGCTTTACAAAACTCATTCCCGACAAAGCACATCGACCATCTTTTGCGCCAAACCATAATTAAAAGTATAATTAAAGTGGATCACTCACTTTACATTAATGAGAAGCCATTAGACAGAATATATAAACCATTCAATTATAACAAAACTATTGTCAAACTTAACCAAATTCTACCTAAATTTAATATTTTCTCTGCTTTTAAGAGTTCTACTCAAATTTATAATTTATTGTCCAGCTTCAAAATCCACACCCCTATCGTGGAATGTTCTGGTGTCTACTCGATTACCTGCTCTATCTGCTCATCGTCTTACATAGACCAGACTGGAAGGAAAATTTCACAAAGAATCAGCGAACATAAAACGATAAATTCTTCAAATTCATTTAAACACAAATTAGTAACAGGTCACAATTTAAATTATAAAAACTTTAAACTTTTACATAGATGTGAAAAAGGTTATAAACTTGATTTACTTGAGCAATACGAAATCGAGAAATTTAAATTTAACAAACATGTCAAACTACTTAACAATCAAATCAAGTTTCCACACCAACCTCTTTTCAAATATATACTTCAGTCTGGCCTGTGTGATTCCAGATAGAAACCTGTAATCGTGTGTGACGTTGGTTGCATACTTATTGTACTCGTTGTTGTTTTCCTTTTATTTCCGCTCACTCTCCGAACGAGGTGCCTGTTGCATCGTTGCTGCTCTACGCTTTTTATTATTTCCTTGATAACTTGACCGTAATTTTTTGTTGTGTTATTGTAACTCTATTACCGAAAAGTTATTTATCTAGCCAACAAAACTAAAGAACATCATTTGCATTTTTATTCATAAATATATTTAGTAAAACATTAGGGGACCTATAGTAAGATTCTTTTTGGCTTGGTACCAAAAAGACCTCTACGATGACATGAAATCACTCTAATATAAAAAAGTATTACTGAAAAGCTTTGTGAGCTACAGGTGTTAGTTGTTAAAAATAAAGTAGTATTGATCAAAGTATTGTATACCTAAATAAGAAAATATTATGTATTGGAAATATGTACCGGCAGTTTTTACCCAATAGTGTACATAAGGTAGTTTCTAAGAAACAAAAACAGACATGCTATACAACACTGTGTAGCGAAACATTTCTAGTTTCATTAATTCGGACACTGGTTAGATAAACTACTTGACAACATGTGGTACGCAACCCTATATTCAACCACAATACGTTTTTGTTATTATAATCAACGTTATTAGTAGGAACACATCCGAAAGCATACTTACTTCAGTTCAGATGTTTCACATTTTATGTTGTGTCCGTCAAGCAGGTTGTGCCTCTGTAACTTTGTACAATCAACATATTCGAACATGCCTAGACAAGAAAAGAAGCTTGTAAGTTGGAATTTACACAACTAGCAGAAAAAGATTAAACTTACCTGTTTCTGCATTCAATGGGTGAGCCTTATTCTCGACAACCTTACAAAATTTAATGTGATTTGTCAAAAACCACTCTTGACTAAATTCCAAGCCACATAAACTGCAAATCTTTATTGGGGCCGAATATGCAACAGATGGATCGGATTGTTCCTGCAACTAAAAATTAAATAGGAGTCTTGAAAATTGTAATCAATATATTATCGAAACACGATATTTGTTCAATTCATAAGTCCATATCACTTTAAAAACAAAATTAAATGTAGAGAGCTAAGCAACTTACCATTCTTTCCAGGATCGTGTTTTGGGGTTTTGACCTTGGTATTGACAACTTATGAGTAATTGACTAGTGTTGCCACACAAGAAATTCTAAATCCCACATGGTTAGCACTAGCACCACACAGCACCTATATTCCCGAGATTTGCTTTTCTATAATGTCTCTGGAATACCTCGAAAATAAAATTATTGTACATTAATTTCAAGATACAATTACCAGATTTGCCTACAAATAATTTTAAAAAAACGAGAACCGCGACATTAAACGTGAATGACACATCACACGGTTCATTTTCTTTTTCAGATGGCACCAGTGTTAAAATTGTAGGTTATGAAAAATTTGAACCTATAAGCACAGTAGCACAGATTCTATAAATTTAAATCTTTAGCCACAGATTTTAATGTAACTGGTAATTGTTAAAGCATATTTTCTGGTAAACAATGAATTTGTTGCCAATATTACTTTTGGACTGCTGTATAATTGTGTTTGTTCGAATAGAGGCCACAAATGTAAAGTAGAAAGCACGTATGATGTGTTACGATTCCTTTGGAAAGCAGAATTACTTCCAGTGAGGGGGTGTACTAGCTTTTGGGGAAAAGTCTTGCTTCGTACACAGAAGGTCTCCGGTTCAAATCCTGGCGAGGCCAGACCTTTTCTTAGAAAGAAATCTTCTGGCCCATCTCTCCGTAGCTCTAACCTCTGTTGCTTAAACAAATGCCTACAAACTGTCAACCCGGAAGGTGTTCAGAGTAGCTTTGAAAAGATTCTTAGACTAGTCATTATTGAAAAGAGCTGGCATTATTATACGAAGCTGTGTCATCGTAGTCATCAGTGTATATCATGCCATCCCTGGCATGCAACGACCCATGCAACGAAGACCATAGTAACACAAGTGCAATCCCTATGTATATAAATCCAAGTGAAACTTTTTTTCCGGAGATTTTACACTAATAAATTTCTTTATTTGGGATGATACGGCTCAAATAAAACGGTGTTCTTTGTTAGACCTTTTTTTATTTATCCAATATTTCGCCAAATCTTGTTGGCTTCCTCAGGAACTAATAAATGGTCTTAAAACACAGCGACAAGCATGGACTTTAACAACATGTCAACCAACTACACAGAACGCACACACAGCGGTTACGGACATTCAAACTAAACTCATGTATATAGTTACTATAGTCTTCATTGCATGGGTCGATATAGTCATGTTGATAAGGATATTATACATGAAATGTTGGTAAACGAAACCACCAACGTAGATTGTTTTTAATATAAACGTAAATATATCAACAAAATAGGTAATAAAACAATAAACTTTCAATACTTTTATTTTGTAATCAATAATGCAAGTGAAATATTTACTTACAAGTTACTAATTTTAATTGACTTTTTGAGAATATTTTTAGAAAATTACCGTAAAAATCTGCTTTTATCACTTGCATGACAAACACCTAATTTTTGGCCAAGTTTAGGACAAAAATAACCCATAAGTTGAAGTTCTGACTACTTTGTTACTGGTATCAGTACACACCTTTTACGTTTCAATACAACAATTTTGGTTTTTCATATGTTAAGTATAAATTCAAATGTTTCAATAATTTTTGCAGGCAAAATACTAGTAAATTTATGTTTACCGTAACTGAAACTATGCAAAAATCTGTTTATATCACTTTATTGACCACCATTTTTTTTGGCCAAGTTTAGGACAAAAAGTAATTATTCCATACATACATACATATATTATACATATATTTATGGTGTAGAGGTGTGGCGACAGAATTGTCTCCACTGTTAACGATCCTGAGCCAGAAGTTCCATTTCACTCCAATTCTTGCCATCTCTTATCCAACACTTTAGCGATCTCAGAGTTACAGGTTCTTGTGGAACTCTGAGATTGCTAAAGTGTTGGATAATTATTCCATAGAGTAAAATAATTGACCATTTTGTTACTAAAATCAGTACACAAATTCTGCTACCTGTTTTCCATATGTTAAAGTATACGTTGAAAAAGATTTAGTATTTTTTTGCAGGTAAATTATATGATTGAATTGCGATGAAATTTTCCGCATATACAATAATGTATCCAGGAAAATTCGCATCATATGAAAAAAAATTTGTTATTCTTTTCTCAGAAAATTCTATTCTTTATAAAGGTTGGCGGTTTTGGTATGAAACCAAAATAGCAATCGTCAAATATGTAAATTTCGGTGTCATATATCTAGCGAATCAGAATACCTATATGAATTTGTGATAAGAGTAAAGTACCTTTATTTTGCATTGTTATCGATGAACTTTATTTGGAAATGTTGTTTAGAAGTAAAAATTATATTCAAATATAAAGTCACAGTTACCTATCTTTAAAAAAGCTTTTTGTTTGTTTTTCAAATTTTTTCTTTTATAACAAATATTAGCAAATGCCAGTGATACTAAAAGGTTCATTTTAATCTATTTTTTAGAAATTTTAATACATTTTTAACATTTTTTATTATTTTGGTATACAAATATAAAGGCAAATATACTTCAACACAATGCCACACAAAAAAGAATAAACACCCAAAAAGTCTTCATTGAAAATATCAGTAACATCGAGATAATCGCTTGCTGTAGATGGACTACTATTATAAACATGTCCAAAGTCATTAATATTAATTGAATAAAAGGTATGTCACGCTCCTCTATTAGGTATTGTATGATCTATCAGGGTGAAAAATTAACTTTGCATCAAGAAAATGAGTAATTTTGCGCTAGTTCTAAATAAACATTAGTTATCAAACCAAAATAATGAAAAACTGTTAAAAATGTATTAAAATTACTAAATAACAGATTAAAAAGAACCTTTTAGTATCACTGGCATTTACTAATATTTGTCATAAAAAAAAGAAAAACTTGTAAAAAACAACAAAGTTTTTTTTTTAATATAGGTAGCTGTGACTTCATATTTGAATATAATCTAAACAACATTTCCAAATAAAGTTTATTGATAACATTGAAAATAGAGGTACTTTACTCTTATCACCAATTTATATATTCTGAATCACTATGGCGCCGAAATTTACATATCAAACGGTTGCCGTTTTGGTTTCATACACGCCGCCAACTTTTATAAAGAATAAAATTTTCTGAGAAAAGGATAATAAAAAAAATTTCCGTATGATGCGGACTTTCCTGGACACACTGTATAATTGACATGGATACGCAATTTATGACACCACTAAATATAACGATATGATGTTTCATTTTTCTCCACGTCACAATGGTAGTTCGTAAAATACATTCACATAAGCTGTTGTTACAAGACTCATCCTGCTACTACTCTAGGGAACTTTAGTGCTTGCTGCAGATACAGCTCTCAACATTTTGTTGCGCTCACTGCGCAACCTATCGATTGTCCGTCTATCTCAATAATATAGGTCAGTGATGGGCTCTCATATGCTGTCGGATATTAGAACTTACTGCACTAGCATAGTCACAAAGAGTGCATTTAAATGGCTTTTCACCTGTATGAGTTCGTAAATGCCTTACAAGACTACACTTATCTGCACTAGAATAGTGACAAATTGTGCATTTAAATGGTTTCTCTCTCGTATGAGTTCTGATATGCCGTATCAAATTAGAACGCTCTACGTTAGCATAATCACAAAACGTGCATTTAAATAGTTTCTCTCCTGTATGAGTTTGCATATGCTTCTTAAGAGCGGAGCTTTCTGTATAAGCAGAGTCACACACGGTGCATTTAAATGGTTTCTCTTTGAAATGAGTTCCCATATGCAGTGTGGTAGTAAATTGATCAGTACTAGTATAGTCACAAACGGTGCATTTAAATTGTTTTACGTCTGTATGTTGTCGCATGTGTTGATTAAGACGAAAACGTTGTGCCGCAGCATAGTCGCACACGGTGCATTTAAATGCTCTCTCTCCTGTATGCGTTATCATATGCCGTGTCAGCATAGAACGCTCTACCGAAGCATAATCACAAATTTTGCATTTAAATGGTTTCTGTCCGGTATGAATTCGCATATGCCTAGTCACCTTACAACGTTTTGGTGAAGTATAATTACATGAGGCACATTTAAATTTATATTGCTTCTCTTTCTTATATACTTTCGTATGGTCTTCAAGTTGATTTGATTGGGCAGCTTTGTAGTCACCCTTGCTGAATGATTCTTCTGATGTTTCTGTCTTTAGATGTACGATAGGTTGTTCAGTGAGTGTGCCAGAAATAGCTGTTTCAGTCAACTCAATTTCTTCAGTTTTTATGTCAAATCTAGAAAATAATAGAAATACAGTTGGCAACAGCCATAATCGTATATGTAAGTAAATATGTTGAGGGTCCAACACGCATATAGTGACAGTAACGTTTAATGTAAAGTTTCTACTACAGTAAAGCCTCGATAATAAGAAGCCGGATAGCACACACACCACGGTACTGCAAACTACAACATTTCCACTTGTAAATCAGAAAACGTCAGCTGTAATTCAAATGTAAATGGAGATATATGTAAATAAGAGGTGAATATGACAAAGATTAGGGCGTCATTATATGGAAAAGTATTCTTAGATCAAGATAACTTGACAACCTCTAGATGGAATGCGTTTGAACACAAAGGGTATACAATGTTATCCTGACAGTGCGGAGGCAAAAAATATGCCGAAGCAATGGGAGACGCTGCTCTAGTACCTATTATATCCAATTTTCTTGTACCTCTTGAACCTAACTATACCCAAACTATTCAATGACGTATCGGCGCTTGCCTCCCGTTCTGAATTAAAAAAATCCTACTGACATTTTACATACTATAATAGATTGTGTAGCAAGACATAAAAGTGATTTCTAATCGACGCTGGGCACATTTTGAGGCCCCAAAATCGTTTTTTTTGCGCGACGCGCACATAATTTTTATCCTGATGATGACTATACCGATTATAATCGTCACCAATGTCAGTTTCATTAGATTGTTTACCTCCAGTCTTCGTCATGAAATAGTCACAATATAAATTGTGCAAAGTTTACGATTTTGCGCTTTAGTCCAAAATGCCCATGTTTGAGCTTTCATTTAATCACACTTATTAGGTTTAATTACAGTAGAATGTCGATAATTCGAACCTCGGTAAACCGAACATTCGCTAATTCGAACACCCAGAAAGAAATAATAATAAAATTAGCCACTGAGTAACCTAGGGAAAAGCCATTTTTGTCGGTTCCTGTTTACAGAAAAATGTTGCTTTCGTTTTATATCTTCTATCCAGTACTCGTATTTTCCACTATTTAGCTGCAATATTTAATAAACTGAATCACCTTCGGTCCCAAGTAGTTCGGATTATCGCCGCTCTACTGTAATAAATAAATCATAAATCATAATTAATCATAAATAAGTTTTAAATAAATCCCTTCGATTTCCCTTCGATATCCTTGCGATATCCGTTCGATTTTGACTTTTTGACATTCTTATAGTTTATGAAGAGCAGAATCGAATGGTGTTGGTTTTATTAAGATTTTATTTTAATCTTGTTTTCTGCTATTTAGTTGCAATATTTGATAATCTGAACAATTTAATAATCCGAATGACCTTCGGTCCCAATTAGTTTGGATTATCGACGGTCTACTGTACTTCGCACCTTTTTGCGCTGCTTAACTGTCTATCTCAAATATAGTGGGTGTTAAAAATAAATGTAAAATTCAGATAAAGTATACTGAACTTTTGATATCAAACTCATGTCCACACACCTGACAGGTGTGTGTGGTTAGGTTCCAGCATAGAGCCTTAATATATTATTATTATATTATTATAGAATATATAAATAATTGGTATGAAAAACTTTATTTGTTTAACGTCTCCAAAAAGAATTCAAGATAACCCAAATTGGCCAAAATTGGTATCAAAATAACAAAACAGTTCTCATTAACTCCTTTCAAAGACGATAAATAATAAAAAAAGGTCACACAAATGTTATTTGGCTTTAAAAGTGTCGTCCTTTGATACATGGCACTATTTTTCCTATGCTGTTTGTAAAATTGAATACATAGAGTGAATACATAACTCATTACAATTTCTCTGCGTATTCAAGGAGTTAAATGAAACCGCGCATAATTTCTGAGTTGACCCTCAATTTATTGGGTTTTAATTAATTTAAAGAATTTTGTGGCAACATTGAAAGTATGTACACAAATGCATGTCCTTGCTCGGGGAAATTTTCTGAATTGAAAGTTACTTTTTTTTATTGCCACTGGAATTATTTTCCCTCCCGAATATCTAGATTGACTGGCGTAATATTAATGTTAGTTTTTCAAAATTTATGGCTTTACGTAAGAAAATTTTCAAGAAAAAGAAAAAAAATTATGAGAAAAAATTGTTTGTTTATATTAAGCAAACAGGCGTTTTTGATTGATTTATTTGCGCTGATTTCAAATCTGAGCTTGAAAGGTGCTATCATGTCAGGTTATTGAATTTTTAGTGTTACCAACACATCACTTTGAGTATCACTGTAAATACGTGAAACATTTGTGAACAAAAACATTTCTGAACAACCTTTCAGGATTTCAGGTAAAAGTACAAAGATAAACGTTTACTATGAATATTTTGAGGATCTAGATTCTAGGACAATGTGGTTGCGTTGTTTTACATTTTGACCCCTTTTATTGTAAACATAACGCGACAGAAAATGTTCAAAGCTGGTTTTGTTTCTCAGGGCGAATAATTCTACCTAAAACGCAATTTCATATTCAATTCAGAAAATCCATGTTCCCTAAAGATATCAATATTTAACAATTTTCAACTGCTTTATTCAAAAATTCTTATTTAAGATAATGAAATGCTTCTGCTATCATTTAGACAATTCAAAGATCCATAAAAATGAGTAATCAAAAAAATTGGGTTGTATTTTAAAAAGTGTCGTTGACGTCAGTTATGCGATGACGTTAATAATTAATAAAGAAAGCTGGTTAATCGACAGTGAGATATAGAAGGAGAAAAGTGTTTGTCGGGCAATTCCGTCATCAAAGAAAACCAACTGTAGACACGTGTTTCAGACTATTAGTCCTCATCAGTACGGTATAGACAAGGAGCAAGATCGACACTCACTGGAAAAACACTCAAATGGAGACCATAAAAAATAAAGACCATAATTGCCCGACAAATACCTTTTTCCATTAATAATTAAAACTTGACATAATTGAGGATTATTTAAAATCAGAAATAGTCTCAGCTATCTTGTCATGTTTCCAGACTTTATGCGCTGACTGTATGTGACTGTGGATGCGAAAAGGCACCTATCGTGTGAAAACTTTGCCAGATAACGGCTGTTAAAAGTTTTTCTATATGAATTATGTCAAAAGTAACAAAGTAATAATTAGTTTTGCATCCGCAGTCACATATATAAATTATTTTCAGCAAACTTGTAGCCAATATACTACATTTATCAATTCAGCTTAGTGCTGAAATCTAACCCCATTAACACATTGGACATCCACTTATTTGTCATTTTACCCCACATAACGGCACGAAGAAAGAATATAAGGCAATCGTTGTTATCCCTAGAATACGAGACTACATATTTTGATATCGCGTCGATACCAGACATTCACGTCGTAAAATTTACGAATGTCTGGTGTTCTAGGGTTAACGACCCTGAAAGGTTTCCACTCGGTTAGCAAGGTTAGTCCTAGCATTACCTAAACAAAAGCCAGGGCGAGTTAAGCAGGAGTGAGTTCGAAAAATCTAATTATATAAAATACAACAGCCAAGAAGACCTGCAAAAAACCGCAGATATACAATACATTTGTTTACAATGCTTTGTTTGTTTACGTTTTCTTGCCCCTCCACTCTGTGTCCATCAACCCTCACATGATAGCAACAAATAGCACAGTGTGGCTGTAATCCGAAAACTTTTTAGATATTATTTTACTAAATTACTTGATATGTGTGTTTGACTCTACCTTCATGTAGGTGTTGTATAGACGTTTGACTGTTTTTGCATATCAATGTAAGATGATCATTTGTTTCCAGTCGCCCAAGGAAGCACGTACGCTGTTTCGTATATATCTAAATTCTCGCGATCCAGACTCCGGTATAAATCCCTGTGTCATCAACAGAGCCATTGGTCACTGGTGACATGAATCGTGCAATCATATTCAAATTCTAGATTTTAATTGGCCTTTGCTCTCGACGAAACATCGTACCACTTCCTTGGTAGGTATATAAGGTTAACAGTTCACCAGTTGTAACGCATACACTACATATCACGATACGTCTAAGTTAGTTATTAAGTTGAAACTACTCTGTAATTTCCAGTGAAATAAACACCATTAATTACAACCGGACTTTGATTTAAAGACCCCCATAACATACGGTTTCACCTGCAACTCTCGCTTTACAACTAAATATGTTTTGACCAGTAGTTATCGTTACTTTAGTTGTCTGTGGTAGGAGCAAAACGCACAGCCGAGACTATACTTACTTTATTTCAGGAGTTTCACATTTTACGTTATGTTTGTCAAGCAGGTCCTGGCTCTGAAACATATCCTTACAATCGACTTGGCTCTGACACACCTTTGTACAATCAACATATTCGAAGGTGCCTAGACAAGAAAAGCAATTTGTATGTAGGAATATAAGACCGCAAGCGGTAAAGAAAGAACTTACACGTGTTTGAGTCCAACCGACCATTTTTGCAAAATTTAATGTGGGTTGTGAAAAACATCCCTTCACTAAATTCCAACCCACATAAACTGCAAATAAGGTTTATCACAGGGCGTGAATACGCAACTGAAGGCTCAGATTCCTCGTACATCTAACAAACAAAAATACAATTTCGATTTTATTGCCCAAAAAACGATATACAGGTCTATATTACTTTAAGAAAAAATTAAATGTTAAGTACTAAACATACCATACTCACATTCTTTCCAAAGTTGGTTATTTTCTTTGGTTTATTGACAACATTTTGACAGCTTACCAGTGTTGGCAGATGAGTCCAATTTAAATTCCCTAGTGGTTACCATCATTAGATTAATTTTTCTAAAATTCCTAATATTCTAGAATTAAACGATAATAAAATTAGCTTAAACTCAATAAATACATTTATTAAATTATTATAGACCTTGGATTGATAACATCTTTCTGTGGGGATAAGCCATAAAGAACGTTTAGCTGCTTTTGAGAACTTGAGATGGTAACACTGTCCATCTATTTCTAACCTTGATTTCTTACGGTCTATTTTCATTGGGAAAACTTTTGACAATTTTTTTTATAGTTTGAATAATTTTGATTCAGATTGTGACTGGGAGCAAAAGAGCCTGTGTTTTGGCTGGAATCCTATTTTTATGCCTTTCCCAACAAGAAGAACGCTTTATTTTGTTTCCTGTCATCGATTTTGGTCTTAGTTTGGAGGCTGTTTGTGGTCAGTTGCAGCGCTTTTGGTAAGTATTAGTTTTCGATAATAGGATTGTGCCCTTTACTCTACCTATTCTATCATCCAGTATTAAGGTACGAAAATTATTTGATACCGTTCTAACCAAAGAAAATAGAGTATAGTTCATGTATAGTTATAAATGCTAACTTCACGTTAAAATATCGCAACACGAAAAGAGAAAGACAGATAGAGATAGACTAACATTAACTGAGCAACCTACCGTCAGGGTGCGCTCGAGGCAAAAATGCGGGAAATTTGAACGTGTGCTATACATATACGTACCATACCTAGTAATTTTAAATTTTATTCTATTTTTGTTTTTTAGTACTAAACAAGCAATTTAAAACCATAAAACACTTACTACACAAGTTTTGAAATAAAACAAGAAACATTTTAGTGTATTATTTATTATTATCATGAAATAAATACAAAATACATAATATAGTAAAATAAATAAAATATTCTGTATACTCTACACATAAAATAATAATATAAAATCTTACAATAATAAATAAATAATCAATACATCAGGTACATATCTCACATCCATGATCCCAGCAGCAGACATCTAAAACAAAAGAAAACAGAAGCAGTATTTGTTCAAAACTACATTTGTCTCAGTTTAAAAACCTTAATATTATTAAGGGTCAAAATGAAATTAATTTAATTTGTTTTTTAAAACTTCTTTACTTTTTCATTATGTCCTGAACTATAACTTCTCTTTGGTAATTTATCTCTTATGTATTTGTATATACACGGTGGGCAAAAAAAAACGGTACAAATTTTTGATCACTCGTATTTCCTATAATATTTTGTGATTTGTCAATTCAAATACATATTTCTTTTTAAAACGAATTGCCTGTAGTGTGAAGATTGAAACCGTACCATATTCGCAATAACAGGACGTTTCACTCCACAGTTATGTTGCTTTGTGTTAGGCTATGCAACATTTCTGATAACATCGTGTCAATTTAATGTGAAATGCAAGCTGTAATAAAATTAGCAGGTAATGATTTTTTTTCCTTTGGTCAAAAGGGACAGCAGAGATTTTATTGCATCTAATACAGGGTGATTTTGTTTGCATACAGGTGAAATTTTGAAACATCAGTTTTTGCTGTTTTTATTGAAAAAGAAGAAGTGGAATTGCGAATATGGTATGTTTTCAATCCTCACAACATAAGCAATTAGTCCTTCAAAGAAATGCTTGCTTTAATTTACTTAAAATCTTTGGAAATAGAAGTAATTGAACATTTGTACCGTTTTTTTTGACCCACAGTGTATACAGGGTCCTGCAACTAAGCTCCCGTCTTCTGTAGCTCACTTAATCATTAAGCTAAGGGTTTGACATTTTGCAAGCTTACCCTGTACTTCAAGGTACAATTCAAGAAATTATTTTTTATTATACAGGGTGTTCCAAAAATGTGCAACGCCATGGTAATATATTTTTTTAAATTGCATGCTATACATTTTTCTACACATTTGGAAGCCTTTTATGGTTGCCTTCATATCACCAAAATTTTATTGAAATCGGTTGAGTGACCGCAGCGGAAAAAAATTAAAAACAAAAAAAATTGATTTTGCATCGTAGGCTTTAAAAATCAATAAAAACCAGAAAATGCACCTCGTTAATAAAATTTTGCGACGTGCTTATTAAGTTATATGTAATAGTCTCGTTAACCAAGTGACATTGATCCAAATTATACAGGGTGACCAAAATCGAGTGTCAAACTTGTCAAACTTCAAAGCGTGTTATTGTTCTTATTTTAAATTGGAACCCATAAATTTTTTTATGTGAAATGATGCAGAATTAAAAAATAAACATTGTTTCTAAATACAACCCCATAACAATTCCCAATATTTTAAAACTTATTCACCAAAAACTCATTTTTCAACGTTTCCAACGGCAATTTTAGATAATAAATATCGTACGTGGCTTTGAAAAACAATTTAATTTCATAAAAAATAATAGACGTGTTTTATTCAAATGCTAAATTTACTGCATAATTTACCTATAGCGGTAAGGACGGAAATGTGGCTATAGGTAAATTTTGCAGTAAATTTAGCAATTGAATAACTACATAATTAAGTACAGTAAAATCTAAAATACCTCTCTGCGTTATATTTTATGTAATAAATTGTTTTCAACGCCACGTACGATATTTATTACCCAAAATTGCCGTTGGAAACGTTGCAAAATGAGTTTTTGGCGAATAACTTTTAAAATATTGGGAATTGTGATGGGGTTGTATTCAGAAACAATATTTATTCTTTAATTCCGCATCGTTTCACCTAAAAAAAATATGGGGTCCAATTTAAACTAAGAACAATAGCGCGCTTTGAAGTTTGACAAGTTTGACACTCGATTTTGGTCACCCTGTATAATTTGGATCAATGTCACTTGGTTAACGAGACTATTACATCTAACTTAATAAGCACGTCGCAAAATTTTATTAACGAGCTGCATTTTGTGGTTTTTATTGATTTTTAAAGCCTACGATGCAAAATCAATTTTTTTTGGTTTTTATTTTTTTCCGCTGCGGTCACTCAACCGATTTCAATAAAATTTTGGTGATATGTAGGCAACCATAAAAGGCTTCCAAATGTGTAGAAAAATGTATAGCATGCCATTTTAAAAAATATATTACCATGGCGTTGCACATGTTTGGAACACCCTGTATAATAAAATATAATTTCTTGAATTTGTACCTTGAAGTACAGGGTAAGCCTGCAAAATGTCAAACTCTTAGCTTAATGAGTAAGTGAGCTACAGAAGACGGGAGCTTAGTTGCAGGACCCTGTATATAAGCAAATAATTTTTGTAAATAATATTGTTTATGTCCATATTCATCTAAAATATGGATAACGCAAATAGTGTACTTTATTTACTAGCTCCGCTATGGATAAAGCAAATAGTGTACTCTATTTACAAGCTCCGCTACTTTGTCACTAGAGAACACGTCAAAATGTTCTTCACAAATATGAAAATGTTTACAATCCTTATCTGGGTTAATATTATAATGATCTTTCCAAATATTTAATGGTTGGTTATCTTTTAAGGGAATTTAAAGAAATGTTTATTTTTATAGTTTTGATCTGAGGCGGAGAGCGTTTTGTTTTGGTAAAAGTCAGGCGCACCAGTTTGATCACACTGGTGCAATTATTTACAATCGTAGGGCAAGCTAGTGCGAACAGCATGGGAGTGATATTGCACTGGACGGCACGAGCTACGAGAGCTCGTGGAGTAAAATATGCACTGAGTGCAGGTTCTGTTGCACCGGTATTCCACCAGAACACGAAATTGCACAGCCAACAGAACACAAAATTGTGCACTGGTGTGCCCGAGTTATACCAAAACAAAATGCTATAAAAATATGAGTTGGTGCATTTGGGATATGGACAGGCAAATTTCTTACGTTCCAGAGATACATATGTCAGTAGTGTCAGTACAATGAATAAACAATGGAACTCATGAAAATATTTAAAAATATATAAGTACGTAGGCTTTCACGGCCAGAATCATTTAGAAAATAAACTGCTTCCGGGTTATGCCGTGTGTCAAGATTTGTTAATGCTGACGTTTCGCGAACCATGTTGTTCGCTTCTTCAAAGCTAATTGAATACTGAAGACCTACCATCCAACCGTTCATAGGACCATCCAACCATCCAACCAAACTACATCTTTTGTTAAGAACTCTGAACATTTTATTCAGATTTTGAAGGAAGTTGTTATTGACCCGCAGGATATACTCGTAAGTTTCGACGTAACATCACTCTTTACGTGTGTTCCGGTTAAGGAGGCGGTCGAAGGCCTTCGGACAACACTTGTTCCCCTAGGTCTACCAACCGATGTACCGGATCTTGTAGAGTATTGTCTCTCCACCACATACTTCAAGTGGGCGGGAGCAATGTATGAGCAAGTAGAGGGTGCTCCCATGGGATCTCCTCTTTCACCGGTAATCGCCAATTTCTTCATGGAATTGTTTGAAGAAAAAGCCATTAAGTTTTTAGTTTGTCCTTACAAACCCAAGCATTGGGTCAGATATGTTGATGATACCTTTGTGGTTTGGCCACACGGTAGAGACAAACTTACTGAGTTCCTTAGCCACCTGAACAATGTCAATCCTTCTATTAAATTCACGATGGAAATAGAAGAGGATAACCAGCTGCCATTTTTGGATGTGCTGGTATACAGAACGCCAACGGGTACGCTTGGACAAACTGTCTACCGCAAGAAGACACATACCGATCGGTACTTGAACGCCAAATCGCATCATCATCCCCAACAGAAGAGAAGTGTGATTAATACTCTGTTCAACAGAGCCGAGAAGGTGTGCGACTCCAGCAGCTTGGACGACGAACGGAAGCACTTGGAGTGGGCTCTCCGTCAGAATGGATACACCAAGTCTGACATACAGGGAGTCACACAGAGAAAACCGCAAGTCTCAGAGGAGCGGCAAGAGTCAAAGGGGTTCGCTTGCTTACCATATCCCAGATAACATTCGTGCGAGTCACGCAACCCTCATACCTTGAGATCGCAGACGATGTAGTAAGAAACGCAGGAAAATGTCTACATATTCTGGGTTTCTAAGTATTAAGCAGATTGTGCCTACACTATCCGCCGCTAAATTTAACATTATATGACCGTTATATGAGGCCTTTCTACACATTTTATGAAGGCAGTGTATGGTTCAGTTCGACGTTGACGCATGCTCAAAGTTAATAATATAGTTATATTTTTAATGCCAATCGCTAACATTGAATATTACTAATTAGAAGAAACTTATTTAAACTTACAGTTACAATAAAATTATAACAGTTAAACCTCCATATGAGCGAAGAGCAACAAGTTATCAGTATATTTTACATTAAAAGTAATCTAGTTTGCAAATATTTACTGTTTTTCTTTAGGTAATTTCATTTCCAAAAGTAAAGTGGTAACACTGCAAAGTGCACATGCGCGCGGGCGTTCGGGTCGGCGGTTCCCGGACGAGGCACGCCATTTCGCCATTTCTTGTGTTGTACCGTCTTGCAAGTGCAACGTACGTTTTCGTCTAATAGTTATTTACCGAGTTTGTTCCCGTTTATTTTGTGTTTTGTTTTGTGTGGGTGAATATAGTATAGTTTGACATTTTATTATTAGTGTTGTTATTAGTTTTCGTGTACAGTAAGTAAGAAGAAAAGCACACCAGAGTCACTCAACCTGCAGGACTCGACAGGAAACCAAGCCGCTTCGGGGGATATTCCGCAAGAGCACTCTGTGGTTGACATTCCAGAAGACGAAGCGGCCTTAATGGAGAAATCTAACCTGCTGTCTGCTTACACGCAGCAGTACACAGAAACTATTATAATAAGGCCTACAAATGAAGTCGACGCAGAAGATTATTAATTTTTTTAATATTTATTTGTCTTTATTCTTTTTGTTTGTAGTATTAAATATGTTGTTTTGAAAATAAATATATATGTTAAATAAAGAAATATATGAAAATTGTCTAGTGTTTCTTATTTTGCATCTAAAATAAAAAAAAAAAAAATACGTATAAGTATATGATTATAATCAAGATTTTGTCAATGTCTGCAGGCACCATGAACCGAGATTTTAGCATTAATGCGGCGTTATCTACTATTTTTATTCACTTATTTGTGACGGCTGCAGCGTATAACCCGCTTTTATCCGCGATCCCGTGAATGCTGGAAGCAGCATTCACGGCAAACGCAGCGTAAAATGCGAAAATTATAAGCGTTCCCGTGCGACTCGCAGCATCTGTCGATAATTGAGTCGCAATTGAGGACGCATCGGCCGGCGTATTTGCAGTCACAAGGCGCATAAAATGTTTCACGTCTGCAGTCATTTTGCGGGTTGGATTGTTATCTGGGATACATAAGTGGGGTATCGGAAAGAATCGGTAGAATACTGAAGAAATCGGGTATCACGGTAAGGTACAGAGCGCCAGCAAAGGTAAAGGATCTTTTGCCTAACCCAAAGGATATCACACCACTCCTGAAGAACGAAGGGGTTTACAAGATAACATGTGAGTGTGGAACATGCTATGTTGGACAGACAGGACGAAGTATCGAATGTAGAGTCAAGGAGCACAGAAGAGACACCCGGCTACGCAAGATTCAACAGTCCGCTGTTGCGCAACACTGCCACGAGTCGGGACACACAATGAATTTCGATGACGCGAAGATGTTGGCAAGGGTAGGTAATTATCATCGAAGGCTTATAAGAGAAGCCATCGAAATCTACAAACATCCTGACAACATCAATCGCGAGGACGGTACTGACATTAGTAGGGTCTGGAAGTCGATCCTAACGCGGTCAGGTGGAAAGGCACATGGGAGCGGTTCTCCAGATGTGCGCAGTGATGTGTAAATTTAGGTATATAAGGGAGATTGTCTTGGTAGGTCTTCAGTATTCAATTAGCTTTGAAGAAGCGAACAACATGGCTCGCGAAACGTCAGCATTAACAAATCTTGACACACGGCATAACCCGGAAGCAGTTTATTTTCTATTTAAAAATATACTCACCCGATAACTAATCAGGTTATTAGGGCTAATTAGGTGTTATTCTTAACCTAAACTGCTTCCGCTCCCTTTCCTTTTCTCGTCACTTGTCCCTTTGTGTAAACAATGATCCTAAAAGCAAGTGGTAGTTTATACAAGAGTATTAAATATGTAATTTGATTCATACCTTTGAACGGAACTGACACGCACAACTCTGCAAATATTGCACATTATGACGCTTGTTATGTTAGGTTATGGCGATGGCGTGGGCGGGACCGTACTTACGAGAGGTTAGCTATGGAAATTTACCTAGTTACATGCTAGTTACAAACTGTTGGCTAACTTCACGTTAGAAAATTTTACGCAAGCTCCCCCTGATGGTAGGTTGGCAAACCAAAGCAAAATGACGTCACGTGTTTCCATATCGGCCATTTAAACTTTCACCCGGGTGGTTCTAACCTAGAAAGGTTAATTGCACCTTCTTATTTTTACTTGTTTGCGAGGTATCAATTTTGGAAGCAATTTTGCTACGAAATATAAAAGATCAAAAATAAAAAGTTCTTAACAAAAAACAACTTTGTGTAAAATGTCGTATACCTAATATGCATTTTTACTTACATCGATTATTAAACATAACAAAGAAATTGACAAATAATAACTGAACAATTAAGAACAGAAATTCATTGAACAAGGTTTTTAGGTCATTATTATTCCTCTGACTTTATAACTAGTCATAGACATAGCGTTACAAAAGTGAAAATAAAATAGATTTGAATTATCAGATTTGTTATTTGTTTTGCATAATTTCTATTTTATCCCATTTTTATTATTTTTTCATTAGAAGATAGATTTATTATGTGGGAAAATAAAACACATTTGTTGTATGGTGTACATATTTATTTAGCAAACGTACAAAATAGTGCTATGTAAAAAATATGTTTATTTTCAAAAGCTCAATAAATGTTTATTATATGGAAATATAAAAATAAATAATATTCTGACATAGGTAAGTATCTAATTTCGATCCTCCCTGGTATGGTATGTCCTGAAACAAGGTGCTGGACAAAGTCCAGTATGACAATCCGGGCACCAATATCGGCTCTCTTTCCGTATACCATTTTCATAGCATACCACACACCGTTTCGTAGGTTTCATTTTCGTTGTCGGGGGATGAAGTCTGGGAAATGTCGTTCAACTAATCGCGATGGTTTGGGAAATTTCGGCCGTCTTCCGCATACTTTTCTTGCTGTCGCATACTTTTCTTGCTGTCGCATACTTTTCAACCATTTGTTCTCCGAGATCTAGTAGAAAGTTGAGACGGCTTGTTGTCCCTCCTAGTCTTTTGTGGAGAATGTATGCATTCAGGCACGCCACATCCAAAAAATAACTAAACATTTTCATATAATATTTCTTTAGACGACTTCGTTGTGTTGTGTAGAAATGCAAATATTTGTCGGCTAGATCTACGCCACCCATATTTGACTTATAGTCCAATACTACATGTGGTCTTTTGACAAAGAAGTGAGAAGTGTGAAAAGGTACCTGATTTTTTCGGTTTTATAATAACGCTCGACTTTCAGATTGTTTACCTCCTATTTTGTAGCCTCTATTTTCTTAATTTTATCTGTAATAAAGTGTGTAAGCGAGCTTTTTATGGACGCGGATATCTCAGAAACAAACGAAGTAAGACAACACAGTTTGCACATAAACAATCCTTATTTACTGTGATAAGTATCCATTGAATACAATAACATTTGAGTTCTCTGTTAATTTTTAGGATGGAAATGAAGATGAATTATCGTATCCGCTGATTACCTCGCCTTGGGAAAGGAGGATTATTTGCGGGCTTCCCATTTGGATATCACTCATGGATAACACGGTCAATTTTCACCAGGACCAAGTCCAGGACCAAATTGAGCCCTCCGTCCAGTATTTGATGTGCGTAATGCCGCGATGTTGTTGATACTTGATATGCACTAGGGTGGCTGTTATTTAAGTTTAATTTTTTGTTTGTGCTACCCCTTAATTTTTTTTATATGGAAAAATTAACTGAACAAAATTTGAAGTTAATCCGATAAGTGTAAAGTGTGCCCCTCGGCCTTCAAAAATGTATAGCCTGTTTACCCTTCAAATTGTGGTACTGATCAACTTCTTGCATTGCAATCGGGGATTGGTAAAGAACAGGCAACAGCTGCTTGTGAAACGCCTGCGGAATGGGGCCTTCAGGATTACGTCTCTTTTAAAAGTGTGCGTTTTGATGGAAAACTTTCTAGAAAAAGACCTTTTGTATTTACCCTGTCGGCATTACATTTACGAAATCATTTTAAAACAAGTTTTTATGGAAAAGACAGTTGGGAAGGGTACAAGACCAACTGTACCAATCTTAAAGAGTTCGAAAATGCTTGGTCTGGAATTGACGTTAATAATTTTAAAACCGGAATCGACCATGAAAAGGTCAAGGAACAGCGCATGAGGAAAATGCTATTTACGATATTTGGATTTTCCTAATCAGTATATTTCGAAGCGTGGTTTTGTGCTCCTTCTGCAGCCAAACCACGATATTTGGATTTCAGGGGTCTTTCATGACTTTATAAATATCTGTTATTAATCATGACATCTCTCGTGTGACTTTACAAAAAATTCAAAATCGTTTGTGGTAGCCATCCCCTGAATCCATCGTCCTGGCGTTTCTTTGACTCTAATTTTCTTTCTGAATCAAAAATGAAAATGGTCAAAGCATTAAATTGTGAAACAGAATAACAGCTAAACTATTAATTTATATATAGTGTGATAAGGTCATGTGCCTGGCAACGTCAGATCAACAGTGGCTAGGGGTGGCAATTTAGAATATTTCTTTCATTTATAAATTCTTATGTATACAGAGAGACATGTAATATGCGCGCCAAAAAAAAGTCGTACACCACATATGCAACCACTTATGTTCTTTTATAACCTGTACACTGTCATTCTGACATTTGCTCAAGTACGAAACATGCATAAACTGTCAAGTTGACAATTAAAAACAAGCCAGTATTACATTATGTAAAAATTAGCTGTACGACTTTTTTTTTGTGCGAATTGTGCATTCATATAAAGGAAAAAAATGTGTAAATGTAATATAACTACCAGAAAAAAAAACAAACAATCGACTGTTGTTTTTTGCTCGCAAATATAAACGTCCCCCTTAACGCATAACCTTGCCAATCAGAGCAACGGCAAATGATGACGCGTTAGTTAACGCACAATAAAACAGCGCATAAAACAGACAAACGCATACGCCCCATTAGATAATTTTCATAAAAAATCTAAACATTAAAAATTCAATTCCAAATGAAAGTAGCAATGATAATTGTGCATGATTTCATGTCACATTCGTAACACATCTGATCCCGCAATTGTGAGAACACTTACCTACACCAGGGATATTAATTATTATCAATATGTTAATCATTGTTTTACAACAAAATTTCTTTCAATTTAATGAAAATAGCTTCTATCTATACATACTTACTAACTTATGTTGTTCGCGATGAAAATAAAATATTTGCATTACCAACTGGGAAATATATCACATACCGGTGGCGGCACGTCGGTGATATTTTCTGCGTTTGCAATACAGATTCTCACTCAACTAATACCTTTTTTATGAACAAATTAATAATATCTCCAAATTACAAATCACATGTGAACAAAAAACAAATCAATTTTTCAAAAACATTAGTTCCAAATTTATCACAACACACTCAATATTAATTATTGGGCATTTAATTATTTATTCAACAGACACCTTCTTCTTACATTTACCATATATGAATACGAACCTGAAGAAACAACCAGCCCAAGTAAACGAAATGTTTTATTTTATACGCGGCGTATCAAAACTGCTCAGTTAGTTTTGAATAAAAAAAGAACACACAAAAAGATACAAAGTGTTTATTATTTTTACATCCTTAACTTAAACCATATTACTACAAGTTTTATCTCATATGATTTTAACAATTATGTCGGTCATGTGGTGTCCATCTTGCTGGAACCAGACATTTTCCAGAACAAGTTCTTGAGACCAAAGAAATCTGGAGCTTGCTCCCTTCAAAAAATCATTGATAAATAATTTGGCATCGGCACATTTAAATACCAAAGTCTGTTTCCATGTAGAACACTACAACATGCCACAAGGCACAGAAAAAAATACAAAAATATCCGAAGAAGGTATACATCTCCCTGATCTCCCATAATTTCTTAAGCTTACGTTACATAAGTTAAATTCGTGGTTTGGTAGAATTAAAAAAAAATGTTTTTTATTTACTTTCACAGCTAATACAATACAATATAAAAGTGTTACAGATCGACTATTACTACGTGTAGGTCACGCGTATAATAATGCCTACTGGCTTGCATGCGGACTATTTATATAGTATCTTATCTATTCTATTGTCAGCAGATTCCTTCTGCTGTACGTCTGATCTGGGCCCATAACTCCTCCAACGTCAGCTGCAGAAATACCGTTGATTATAAATGAGGCGGTATTTCCTGCAAGGGATATGCTGAATGGCCAAATGCATCAAGTTCGCGTCCTTAGATAGGTTGGTCGCCCTGTGCTGGAAACATGAGCGTAATCTCCTGCACGTTACAAAAATAGAAATAACAATTAGTACAATGATAAAAAAGTACAGAACGTGGTCTCTGGTATCTGAATAATGTTGAGAGAAAGATATTGAGTCAACTAATTTAGTGTGGTCATCAATAGTCTTAGAAAAATTTACAAAATTAGGCTGGGTTAAATTAAGCGTAGTTATCTGACTGTGTTGCCACTGAAATGGAATAAGTTTAATTTCAGTGTTAATTAAGGTTTTATAATTACGAATTATTTGGTCATTTATAGAAAAAATGCAAGTGTTAATATTTCTTATCAGATAAGTACCTTTTACAATTTGTGTGTCCTTATCTTGTTTACAAGTTCTGATCAATTTATTTTCAGAGGGACTAAGTAGGATTTTGATATTATTGTCAATGTTTCTAATTTCAATGTCCTTTAAATAAAAGGAATGATATACGCAGTTGTGGTAGTTATTATCCAACTGGAGAATATGAATTTCGCAAGGGGCAGTCTCTGAAAAATAATTTTCTAATTCGTGATCACAAAGAAATTTGGTTTTACTTAATTGTTTACAAATAGAATTGGAAACAAAATACTTGTTTTCTTTAAGTCCAATGTACTTAAATTTAGGGGTAATCTGTTTAAAAGAATTATTTTGAGAAAAAATAGGCAATGAATTTAAATGATAATACTGAAAGGGTTCTATGTCGACAATTGGAATGACCAATACAAAAACATAATGATTACTAGTCTGGTACACTTTAACTTTGATAATAGATTCAATTAAATAAATGTTATCCGCTAAAATATCAAACGGAAATTCTTCTTTTGGGTTTAAATGTATTAATTTTACATAATTTAAGAGTACTTGCGGCTGTACTACCATCGGATGTAATATGCCGACTTTAGCGACAGTTGTGGCGTCAATGAGTTCTTCCATCTCTAGCCGGGTGGTGGTGAGAAGGTGGATTTGGTAATTGGTCAACTGGATAGCATCCATGACCTTTTGTTGTGCCTTTGCTTCTTCTGACATCTGTAGTTGATCTTGAATAATTGATTTGATAGTCTCCTCGTATTGTGTGCTTACATTATTAAGAATGTTTAACTGGGAATGGAATGCTGTTTTAAAGATTTTCTGGTTTTCTTGCAGTTCGGCGATTTGCTCTTCGTATTTTCGTCCATCTTCTTCATCTAAATTTCCGGTGATCGCTTTGACTATGCCGCCGAGGAAATTAAAGGCTCCTCTCTTTTGTCGACCATGAGGGTTGATAATGTCGAAGTATAGTTGGACTTTACGTTCTTCTTCTTGACGCAGTTCCAATAAGCTTGTGTACTCTGGAGTTATGCTCTCCTTTGGGGTAATTTCATCTTTCTGGGATAGATAGGTGTTCCAAATGTGTAGTAGACTAGAATAATTCTTCTGAATGATAACTTCATGGTGACTCTGGGTGTTGTACGCCAATCCTTCTTTTAGGGGAAGTAATCCGACTTGGTCGTTGATCTTGATCACCTCGGTTAATCCTCTTCCGATGAGGGTTAGTATTATAATTACGATGAATTCCATTCGTCACTCTGGTTTTTCGTTGGGGTTGGTTTTGCTTTTTTTTTGTTTCTTGGCTTTCTTCCGCCTTTGGTTGGTCCTTAACTATAAGTCTGGTGGGCGTCTTGACGAGATTTTGATCGCTTCGACGTTGTTCCTCACACAGCTTGCACCTTCTGGAAATTCGGATCCTTCCGGTCGTTTTCTTAGCTTCTATGACGGTGGCGGGCGCTTTGACGAAAGTTTTATCGTTGCGGCGTTTTCTCCCGGTCACTCGTCGCACTGGTCGGACAATTGGATCCTCACAGTCCTGCACACTTTTATATTGCACTGTTTCACTGCTGGTTCTTCGACCTGAAGAATAAATGTTCACCCACAAATTTGGAAAATTGGATCCTCTTTTGTGGTGGTCAAATATCCTACCGACTGCGCCAGTTAAATTCGTGGTTTGGTAGAATTCAAAAAAAATGTTTGTTATTTACTTTCACAGCTAATACAATACAATATAAAAGTGTTACAGATCGACTATTACTACGTGTAGGTCACGCGTATAATAATGCCTACTGGCTTGCATGCGGACTATTTATATAGTATCTTATCTATTCTATTGTCAGCAGATTCCTTCTGCTGTACGTCTGATCTGGGCCCATAACTCATACATCGTTGTTCGCTAAGCGCCGTGTTCAAGCAACCAATGAACAATATCACAATGCTCGTATTTACTAACAATTAGCATCTCGCCGGTGCTGGTTTCCATTTACTCCCCTATCCAAGAGAATTATGACAATTTCCAATTGTCTTCAGGCGGTGAAATGTATGCCCATCCATCGTCGTCCGTTAGTGCAGGATTTGCACCGTGCTCAAGCAAACACTTTGCAATATACATATTTTTGTAATTAATAGCAATCGTATGTGGCGTCTCGCCCATGTTGGTTTCTGCATTTACGTTAACTCCCCTATCCAAAAGAATTTTGAGAATTTCCAATTGTCCTCCCTTAGCGGCGAAATGGATACATGCCCATCCATCATCTCTCGATAGTCTATGATCAGCACCGTGCTCAAGAAGCCATTTAACTATATTCCAATGGTCATTATCAATTGAAATAGTAAGTGGTGTCTGCCCCGCGTTGCTTTTTGCATTTACATTGAGCCCCCTGTCTGACAATAGCTCGAGTATTTCTAGATTTCCTGCCGTAGCAGCGTAATGCATAGCTGACCATCCATCGTCTCTGGATACTGTATGATCAGCACCCTGCTCAAGCAACCATTTGACGCTACCCCATTGCTCGTTATCAAAAGAAATAGTAAGTGGTGTCTCTCCTGTGTTGCTTTTCGAATTTACGTTAAGTCCCCTTTCCAACAATAGTTTAAGTATTTTTAACTGCCCTGTCGCAGCGGCGTAATGCATAAGTGCCCATCCGTTTTCATCAGATAGCGTAGGATCAGCACCCTGACCGAGTAACCATTCAACAGCATCAACGTGTTTGGAACTAACAGCAATCGCAAGCAGTGTCTCCCCTATGTTGGTTTTAACATCTACGTTAAGTCCCCTTTGCAGTAATAGTTGGAGCATGTCGAGTTGGCCTTCCCGAGTGGCGTAATGTACAGCTGCCCATCCACCTTCGTCGGATAGTGTAGGATCAGCACCGTGCTGAAGCAACCATTTAGTACTATCCAGGCGGTTGTTACGAATAGCGACAGAAAGTGGCGTCTCTCCCTTGTTTGCTTTCGCATTTACGTTCAGCCCACTTTCCAACAATAGCGTCAGTATTTCTACTTGGCCTGCGCCAGCGGCTATATGCATAGCTGCACATCCCGTGTCCTCCGTTAGTGTAGGATCAGCGCCGTGCTCAAGCAACCATTTAGATGTATCCAGATGGTTGTGAACAATAGCTATATAAAGTGGCGTCACTCCCGTGTTTGTTTTCGCATTAATGTTAAGCCCCATTTTCAATAATAGCGTCAGCAATTTTAATTGTCCTTCCAAGGCGGCGAAATGCATTACAGACCAACCATCATCGTTGTTCGATATTGTAGGATCTGCTCCTTGTTCAATCAACCACGTCACAACATCCCAACGTCTATTGGTCCAAGCAATAGTTACTGTTTCCTGGTATAAATGCTTGTTGTACAGGGCTGTTGAAGAATACCGTCCATCGATATCTAAGAAAAGAGATAAATGGTTTATTGCATACAACACACATTACCGAAAATAAAAATTGATAGATATTCATTGAAAAACTACAACGTGTCGTGAAAAGGTTACACAGGACTACAAGAACCTGTATAAAAACGGAGAACAGAACATCAGATGAGTTTACAAGAACTCAAGAACTAAGACAAGGAGAAGCAATGAGCCCCATGCTGTTCACAATTTTTATGGATCAAACTATGAGGGAATGTCAACTAAAGCTGAAACAGCTATTTGTAGGATACAGAAATTTGAAACCAGTACAAATATCGGAGTGCGCATTTGCAGATGATATAGTAATGGGCAGGAAACGAGAAAGACCTGGAAATCACTGTAACAGTCTGGAATGAAATGAAAACATATGGGATGAAGGTAAACACCAAGATAACCGAGGTTGTGATAGCGAGTAAAGAGCCACAACCAGTGATTAGGCATTTTATCTATCTGGATGTTTTAATACATGCAACAGGAAAGCAGGATCTTGACATTAATGAGAGAATACGAAAAACAAACAAACTGTACTATGCTCTTAATGACAACTTTCTCAACAGAAAAGAAATTACAACCGAAACGAAAACAGGTATATACTGATCGATTGTAAGACCCACCCTGATATATGGATACAAGCCCTGGTTACCAGCGCGAAGAGAACAAGGGAAATTAGAAGCAGTGGAAATGAAATACCTGAGGAGAGTGCAGCGGGTTTTGCTAAGAGAAAGAAAGCGTAGTGCAACGATAAGAGCCGAGTAAATATACAGTATATACACCCAGTGGGATCGATAGAGGAGAGACAACTGAGCTGGTGGGGCCACATACTGAGAATGGACAAAGCCAGGGAAGTGAGACAGGTGTGGGAAGCAAAAGTACCAGGGAAGAGAGGTAGAGGAAGACCACACAACACATGGGACGACACAGTAGTAAAGTCATTGAAGGCAAGGGGAAAAACATGGACAGAGGCAAAAACATTGGCACCGGATAGAACACAATGGAGACGATTTGTAAAGAAGAAAATAGTGGATTGAGTGTAAATTGATTTTGTATTATATTTAAGGATGAAATATTTTGATTTATACTATACTGTATATAACAACCCTACACCAAACTGGTAATGAGGGGTATTGATTAAATAATAAAATTGGTTCTTTCTGATTCTCATATCTACAATAACTTGTTCTTTTTTCCATTATGTTACCATCTGAGCTAACCTAAAGCTAAAACCTTCCGCCCAAGACCTCCGCTAAAGACAACCCCCTATATACAAAATAAAGACATAACAATCACTAACCCATTCTCCCACGAATGTGATCCAGCAACAGCGATACGATGTCCAACTGACCCTCGGCAGCGGCCATCTCTAACGGCGACTTCTTTTCTTCGTTTACTAGGTAAACATCAGCATGCCTGGTTAACAGTAATACTGCAATATCACGGTATCCAAATGCACAAGCAATGTGCAGTGCAGTATTTCCATTGCAATCTTGCTCGTTTAGTAACTCTGGTCGGAGATCCAGAAGTAACTTCACGAGATTCTCATTTCCAGTGGTAATGGCAGAATGGAATGCCACTATACCGAGACCTGTTTTTAGTAAGGACGGTTTAGATGTCAAAATTGACAGTTTAGATATCAAAATTGACTTAATTTTGTCTGTATTCTCAGAATCTATAGCTGTCAGTAGGTTGGTACACCTGTCATTCAGATCTTTTGATGCAAACGGTCCAAACGGTCTAAACAATTTACTTACAGCCAATGGCGTGCGCGTAGGGTAATCCTTATTGATTTCGTCAACGACGGCCGAACTGTTTTCTGCAAAAATATATATTTGTATGTATGAGTGATTAAATAACAATGTGTTGATAAGTAGTATTAGATTACATAATTCAATGATTACATACCATGTGGTTTCATATGGAAGAATTCCCTGCATGTCCACTGTAGAACAGCATCCTTCCTATAGAACAGTCGGCTTTTATAAACGCTTTTCTCAAACTGTTCTTGTTCTTCGCGAGATATTGCTGCGTGTGTAACACATCTTCCAAATTCGTCCTGTTTAAATAAGTCAGAATTGATATGTAGCTGCCTAATTGCTTCTGACCAAAGGACAAAGTAGTTGCTAAGTTCATTTATCATAGAACAAATATTTCTGTGGTTGCGTATAACTTTTTCGTAAATATACTTGAAATGGGCGTTGATTGAAATGTCTTGGTTTGCCATTTGTAGCAACCAATCTGCAACCAGATACTCAGCAAATGTTCTATGATGAAAACGACATTTTCCCTGTGTTGTCGATACATGGACAATTCCGATATTATGTTCACAAATATCATCTAAAATTTCATTAAGTTCGGTGTCCGAAATTAGTCCATTAGAAGTAACGCACTCCCTTCCAAATATATCCACCAGCGCTAATAGACGGTGGTGCTTCAAAGATTTATTAGTTTGCAGTCGTGCGTGAGTTTGGCTTAATCCCATTTTCTGGTTGCTCTTGATGTGCTTTAAGTCGATGAACAACTTGTACATTTTTCCTCTCGTTATATCTTTACGGTTTCCAGTTTTTTCATATATTTGCGATATCATATTCAAATGCAGCGGATTACTTAAGAAATTGTCGTCGAAGAACTCTTTAATATTGTCTGCTTTTATTTTTATTTTCTTCAGGTATTGTGTTATCTGTTTACTACCAAATGGCGACAAGTCCAGGCATATTGTATTAGGACACTTCGTTATCTGCTCTGCGCCATGAGGTCTAGTGGTGCAAAATATGGGAATGGCGGTATTTTTTAAGATGCTTGCAATCAATGAGAATAGCTTATTCCCATGTAATGGCAGTATCTCATCAAACCCATCCAAAAATAGGCACAGTCGTTTACATTGCTTATGATTATGAAAGATTGATTCCGATATAGCGTCATCACTTCCAGTCATTTTATTAAAAAAGTATTGAATTGGGTCCACTTCAATACTCGGCCAAGTATCATCGCACTCAATATCTTCCAGGCAATCCCTTAGTATTACGTAAACGGCAAAATTTTTAGAGGAGTACTTGTGAGCTAACTCTTTCAGTACAGTCGATTTCCCCATGCCAGCCTCGCCAGTAATTATGTGTAACACAGGTGCGCAAAGTTTTATAACGTCTTCCACTATAAGTATTTCTCGTTGCTGTTTTGGCAAATAATCATCCTCTTCGCCTTGTTTCAACGCAAAAGGCGTAACATAATTCTTATCATTTGAGCTTTGATATATTACTTCATAGTCGTTGTGTTCTTGGTCCTGCAAGAGTAAATCTCGTTGCTGGTCGTATTGCTTTCTTGTAAAAGTCCTCGCAATATAATAATGATCTGGTCTGGTTAATACTGGGCCAACGATGTGCTGTCTTCCATCTTCTAAATTGTTTGTCCAAGCTAGAACTTGGGCTATTTTTACGTCACTGAAGGTTTGCCATTCCCCAATATCGGTAAGGGATACTGGTGGTCTTCCTTGAAGAGATACTTTGACTGACATCGCCTCCTTCAATAGTTCCACGGATTCAGAGATTTGTTTAATATCGTTGATAACTTCAGGATGATCTTCGTTACTGAAAACCACAAAACCTCCGGTTATAGTCTTAAATTTGTCAAGAAACTCCAAAATATGTCGTGTAAAATCCGATCTAATTGCCAAAGAAAGCTTTCTTTCCCTCCATAATAAAAATAATAGTTCTTTTATGTCGGACAAATTCTCGCCATATTTCTGTTTAATAGAATTTTTAGTGCTTTCGGTAATTCCCTTTTGCCATTCGAAATTTTCGTCAACCTCTTTGATAATGACGCATTGGTAATGATATGCTAGCAATGGCCATATTTTGTCTGAGCGTAGATTGATGACTGTTTGGTCCGTCAGGATGTTTTGCCATAACCTTTCAAACTTTGGATTAATTTCTTCGATTTTTTCTAAATTTATGTACAGCCATTCCATTATCAATACTTTGAGCCAACTTATTTCAAACGCTGGCCTTGTTAAAACCCAGCATAATTTGTTTCTCTGCATAAAATCTTTAACAATTTCGTCCAGATTCGCCAACCTATGTTTATAATCTTCGCCCAGTAACTGAGCAATTGAAGAATCTATGTCTACAAAGTTCGGTTGTCCTACGAACACGTAAAGTTGTTTGTAGAAGTTGCTATTAAATTTCTCATTTTCTACGTCAAATTGTCGGTATTGGCCAGAGTTTCGGGTATCCAAAAAATCGATGGGGTTGCTTCCGTCAAACTGTTTGCATAGTAGTTTAGGTTCGACCTTTTCCATATTCGTGAAAATGCACGCGAAGTAATCCTTGATGTCAACGCCCTTCAATAGTTTACGCAACTCTTCAGATTCTGGTTTATTGCTTGTCATCACTTGGATTACATCATTGAATGCCTTTTCATACTCTATTAATTTTATTTCATAACATTTTTGTGTCGGCTTTTTTTTGTTCACGTTCAACCATAGTAACTTATCTGGAGATGTAAGTTTCGTTTGGATAAAAACGGCAATGTCCTTCTTTTCGCTATTCTTGAAGGATACCCTCGCGACTATATCGTCAATTTTGTCAATTCCTGTTGGATTGGATACTATCCAAAAATTATCGACTTCATCATTCTGCGACAGATAGGCGGCTATGAACAGCAACAATTTCCGCTCGTAAGATTGTCCATCGTTCAGGTTTCCTGCTTCTCGTGGTATCTACAAGTATAGCACATATATTGTCGATATATGATTTACATATTTCTTTTTCAAAAAGTAATACTTTTGTAAAGTTTTGTAAGAGATACTGCTTCATAAGGAACGAAATCATAAAAGTAAATATAAAGGTCCATTTACTTTCACAAGACGCAACTTTTTGCAAGAACCTCACGAGTAGGGTTTCCAATATTTCGGGATCCCGATTTCAGGATTTCGTGATTTATCAAAAAAAACATCGGCATTTCGGGATTCATCCCGAAATTCCGATCCTTTTTCTTTAAAAATTACATCATATATCTGGATATCAACTATTTTTTCCTTATCTCGGTAGTATGACAAAGCACTGTAGGCAACCATGCCGAAAAAAAAAATTGAGGTTTAAACGGAAATATGTTTTTTTGGTTCCCCTGATCATTTTTAACTAAGGTATAAAAATGTCTCTCTGTGTGTGTATAAGTTTTAAGACTGAACTTAGAGCTGAAAAGCTTTTTGTTCAAAAGTTTCTAAAAGAACTGGATGTCTGCTATGCATTTTTAACGATTTTGCAAATTTTGCTGTAATTTCGTCATAATATTTAAATAATAAATTAACGTAGGGGACATTTTGTATAATTTATGTCTATGACTTTTTTTTGATAAAATTAATAGTTTAGCTGCAGGAGCAAATTCAAATTGAGATCGGTCGTGTCTGCGTTAAAACTAGTTAGCCAGGATTTGACAGATATTTTCATTATAATGACAGTAGGTAGTGTTGAACGCTGGTGTTTTGACAATACCTACTGTCAATAGTATCAAATCCTGGCTAACTAGGTTTATTTTAATGCAGACACGACCGATCTCGATAAAATAGAATCTCATGCAGCTAAATTAATAATATATAGTATGATAAAGTCATGTGCCTGGCCACATCGGATTTTTTACTTTATCATACGCAGTATGGTAAAGTATTGTAATCGTGCCGAAGAAAGAAAATGGGATTTTAGCGGAAATAGGTGTTTTTGGGTCCCCTGAACATTTTTGACCAAGGTAGAAGTTAAGAACTTCAGATAATATTGTTTAATGATCCAGTAAATCCGCAGCCAGTAAGACTGTATTTTCCCACAAAACAAAAACTTAAAACTTGGAGACATTTGAGACCCTTCTACAAATTGCTTCCGCTGTTTTTTTCGGGATTGGAAACCCTACTCATGAGGCTTTGGACTCGGTTTCTCTCCTTTTCCTGTATATTCTACCTCCAAGTTGCGCCTTATTTCAAGTTTCTCGTAAAAAATAGCAACAATACTGTGGTACAAATAATTACTCAAATTTCAGTTTTCAGTCCTAGATAACAATCCTACCCGCAAAATGACTGCAGACGTGAAACATTTTATGCGCCTTGTGACTGCAAATACGCCGGCTGATGCGTCCTCAATTGCGACTCAATTATCGACTGATGGTGCGAGTCGCACGCGAACGCTTATATTTTTCGCATTTTAAGCTGCGTTTGCCGTGAATGCTGCTGCCAGCATTCACGGTATCGCGGATAAAAGTCGGATATTACGATACAGCTGTCACAAATAACTGAATAAAACTGGTGGATAACGCCGCATTAATGCTACAATCTCGGTTCATGGTGCCTGCAGACATTGACAAAATCTTGATTATATTTATATATACGTATTTTTTCTTTAATTTTAGATGCAAAATAAGAAACACTAGACAATTTTCATATATTTTTTTATTTAACATATATATTTATATTCAAAACAACATATTTAATGCAACAAACAAAAAGAATAAAGACAAATAAATATAAAAAAAAATTAATAATCTTCTGCGTCGACTTCATTTGTCTGCCTTATCAGTTTCTGTGTACTGCTGCGTGATGTAAGCAGACGGCAGGTTAATTTTCTCCATAAAGGCCGCTTCGTCGTGTGGAATGTCAACATCAGAATGCTCTTGCAGAATATCCCCCGAAACGTCTTGGTTTCCTGTCGAGTCCTCCAGGTTGAGTGACTCTGGTGTGCGTTTCTTCTTACTTACGGTACACGAAAACTAATAATACTAATAAACTATTAATAAAATGTCAAAGTATACTATATTCAACCACACTAAACAAAACACAAAATAAACGGGAACAAACTTGGTAAATAGATACAACTATTAGACGAAAACGTACGTTGCACTTGCAAAACACTCCGACACAAGATGGCGAAATGGCGTGCGTCCTTCGTCCGGGAACCGCCGACCCGTACGCCCGCGCGCATGTGTACTTTGCAGTGTTACCACATTACTTTTGGGAATGAAATTACCAAAAGAAAAACAGTAAATATTTGCAAACTAGATTACTTTTAATGTAAAATATACTGATAACTTGTTGCTCTTCGCTCATATGGAGGTTTAACTGTTATTAATTTTATTGTAACTGTAAGTTTAAATAAGTTTCTTCTAATTCCCAGATAACATTCGTGCGAGTCACGCAACCCTCATACTTTGAGATCGCAGACGATGTAGTAAGAAACGCAGGAAAATGTCTACATATTCTGGGTTTCTAAGTATTAAGCAGATTGTGCCTACACTATCCGCCGCTAAATTTAACATTATATGACCGTTATATGAGGCCTTTCTACACATTTTATGAAGGCAGTGTATGGTTCAGTTCGACGTTGACGCATGCTCAAAGTTAATAATATTGTGACGATCTTAACAGCCACGAAGGCGCCAGAAGTTCTGGCTTGTTCTGGAGGCATCTTATTCCGGAGAATTCCATCGAGGCAGCGAGCGCGAGTAACGAATATAGAAGACTCTGGAGCGTTCCCGCACGGATCGATACGGGTATATAAGCCAGCCGTCGCTCGCTAGCGAACAGTATAGTTCAGAGTGCAGTCGGAGCGCGGGCGCGATTATCGATCGACATAAATAGTTAGAAATAAATACTGTAAAGATAAATGTTTATAGTAGCCTTAAGTGACAGTTAGTTTTTAGTGTTCGTGTTTAGTGTTCGTGTTTATAATTAGTTAATAAGACTGTAATAGTGTTAAATAAATTAAGTGACTATTTTAATATACCGAGTGTTTTAATTCACACCTTAAACGAACGAAAAACGCTACATTGGTGTCAGGTGTCGGGTGTGACGTGGACATTAGTGAAAATAAAATTAAAGTGAAATAAATCGGACTAATTAGTGCGTGAAAATGGCGAAACTAGCGGACTTAAAAGTTAGTGAGCTGAAAAAGGAGCTGGAGGAAAGGGATTGCGATACGACAGGGAAGAAAGCGGACTTGCAGGAGCGGCTTCGTAAAGCATTAATTGAAGAAGGCAATGACCCGGCCAACTTTGTTTTTGCTAGTGCAAGTGACATCGGCCAAATGCTGCAATGTTTGGAGGATAAATTGTTAGAAAATTCCGCCGACCTGGAGGCTAGAGTGTGCGAGCTTGGGGAAAAGCTAGGAGAGAATTCCGCCTGGTTGAAAAAAAAGATGTTAGAAAACAATGCCAACCTAAAAATGGAATTACGCGAAGAAATTTTAAAAAAATCTTCTACTCTGGAAGAGCGAATTCTTTTGATGGAAGGCAGGATCCAGGAAGTTCAGAACAAAATCACAACGTTGGACGTCAACACCGAGGAGTTGCCCTATCAACCTTCAGCAATGGACAACAAGAGCAAAGTTAGTGCCAATCCGGAATCCGTCGGGCTGATGCGCCTCAAACCACCGCAATTTGATGGTTCAACGTCGTGGAATGTTTATCAGCGTCAGTTTGAAGCGGCTGCAAAAGCAAACGGTTGGTCATCCAGGGAGAAGGCGACCGCCCTTACGTTGGCTTTGAGAGGAGATGCTGCTGCTATCTTGCAAAGAATGTCCCCGGAAGAGCAGGAAGTCTACGACCACCTGGTGAGACACCTGGAGACGCGTTATGGCCAGTCACACCTGGAACATGTCTACCACACTCAGTTAAGAAATCGGTGCCAGAAGTCAGGGGAGCCCTTACAGGAATTTGAAGTAGATATTGCACGTCTGGTTCGACTGGCATATCCAGATGCCCAGGAAAAGATCATGGAACGTTTGGCGGTTCAAGCATTCTTGGACGGACTCCGTGATGGTGAAATGAAGCAAGCCTTACTACTAGCACATCCACCTAAGCTAGTTGATGCACTAACACGGGCCCTTGAGTTCGAAGCTGCCAAGAACACAAGTCAAGCTCGTGTCCCACAAGTGATTCCAGGAGAGGACGACTTCGAAGAATCAGTCAAGCGGATCGTCAGGGAGATCGATAAAGAATGTAGCCGCCAGGACCGGAAGTTGGAGTGCTGGAAATGTGGCAAGGCAGGCCACATAAGAAGACGCTGTCCAGAAGGCGTCAGTCCCACTTCCGCCAATCCGGAAAACAAAAAAAAGGTCGATGCGAGGGGGCAAACGTCGACCTGTATTCAGCAAGCCCCAGCAAATACCGCCCAGGTCTCCTCACTGCAACACCATGCCAACAGTGTTTTCGTCGACGCGTGCGTGGATGGAACCCTCCGCACTGTGCTGCTGGATACAGGTGCGACGAAGACAATCATAAGGCCGGACATAATAAAATCTGCAGCTAAGGTTCGGCAATCAAAATGGCGTCTACGCACAGCAACCGGAGATCAAGCAAAAGTGCATGGTGAAACAAATGTCATGTTTACCATCGGGAAAGCCACGTTTGACCATCCTGTGATAGTGGCTGAGATTGAGGATGAGGTGATCATCGGGACAGACATAATGGACACCAAGGGCTTCGAGTTAAGCTTTAGGCGGGGAGTTCTGCGGGTAGATGACGAGGAAGTTGTTTTACATCGAGAAAAGAATTTAAGTGTTCAGGTCCTACTCCCGGAGGAGACACTGATACCAGAACGGAGCGAGATTGTTTTGGACGGCTGCATTGATGGCAAGACCACAGATGGTGAGATAGTCATGTTCGAACCCGTAATGCATGACGAGGCTGTTGGTCGAGGAATAGCGGTCGGAAAGGCCCTTGTGCGGGCTGGCAGGAGTATTCCTGTGAGGATAATGAACGTCAATAACTTTCCGGTGTTATTAAAGGAGGGCACGGAGTTAGGGCACTGCTCTGGAGTTTCAGCGATACTGCGACAGGTTACGGCCGTGGAATCCAGCCGGGCAGCCATTCCAAAGGAATTAGAAGTGCTGGTATCGTCGTCAGGCACCGGTCTAAGGCCAGACCAAAGAAGGAGGCTGAGACATTTGGTCCATAAGTATCGAGATATTTTTGATACTGGGAAGAAAGGGAGGACAAATATAATCCAGCATAAAATCAATACGGAAAATGCTCGTCCCATTCGGCAGACAGCTAGAAGGCTACCGCTGGCTAAGAGAGAGGAGGCTGGCAAGATTATTGAAAGTATGGTCGAGGAAGGAATCATAGAACCATCCAGCAGTCCATGGTCTTCACCGGTAGTACTGGTAAAGAAGAAAGACGGCTCGACCAGATTCTGCGTTGACTACCGGCTGCTTAATAATGTGACCAAAAAGGACAGCTATCCTCTTCCTCGCATCGATGACACTTTGGACACCCTGGCCGGATCGAAGATCTTTTCCACGCTGGATTTGAAGAGCGGGTACTGGCAAGTTGAATTGGCCCCCGAAGATCGGGAAAAGACAGCTTTCACGGTGGGTGCTGGATTATGGCAATTTAACGTGATGCCATTTGGACTGTGCAATGCTCCTGCTACTTTCGAACGACTGATGGAAACGATTTTAAGAGGACTGTCCTGGAAGACATGTCTGGTCTATCTTGACGACATTATTGTAGTAGGAAAATCGTTTGAAGACCACATGCGAAACCTAGAAGAAGTGTTCCTGAGGCTACGAGGTTCAGCACTGAAATTGAGCCCAAAGAAATGTCACCTATTTCAAAGAGCTGTGCAGTACCTGGGTCACGTTGTTTCCAGTCAAGGAGTGGCGGTTGACACGGCAAAGATCCAGACTGTCAAAGATTGGCCAGTTCCCAATGACAAACATGAGCTGCGCAGCTTCTTGGGATTATGCACATACTACCGACGCTATGTGAATGGATTTGCCAACATCGCAAAACCATTAACCAGGCTCACCGAAGGAGAACGAAAATTCCAGTGGTCCCAGGAATGTCAAGAAGCTTTCGATCACCTAAAAGGGGCTCTGATAAGCGCACCTATCTTGAGCTATCCCCTACCTGAAGGAAAATTTGTACTGGACACCGACGCTAGCAATGTGGGCATAGGAGCCGTGCTGTCCCAAATTCAGGATGGGCAAGAAGAAAAAGTCATAGGCTATTTTAGTAAAACGTTGTCCAAGCCAGAGCGTAACTACTGCGTCACCCGCCGAGAGTTGCTAGCTGTTGTGAAAGCGATGGAGCAGTTTTACAAGTACCTCTACGGAAGGAAGTTCCTGCTACGAACAGACCATGCAGCTTTAAAATGGCTCCTTCAGTTTAAAAATCCAGAGGGACAAGTGGCAAGATGGATAGAGAGGCTACAGGAGTTTGACTTCGACACCGAGCACCGAGCAGGGAGAATCCATGGAAATGCAGATGCTCTATCAAGAAGACCCTGTCCACGGGACTGCAAGCCTTGCCAGCGGGCGGAGGAAAAAGACGCTGACTTGTTACGAACCACCATAGTCGACGATACTTGGCAAAATAGAGATCTTATAAAAGACCAAGAGGAAGATCCCGATATCCAGATAGTCCTAAACTGGATGAAAGAAGAGAGGAAGCCAACCTGGGGAGAAGTTGCCAAGTATCCTCCTAACATCAAGTCGTATTGGGCACAATGGGACTCCCTAATTCTGGAAGATGGACTCCTGCGGCGGAAAATAATTGACCACGACAAGAGGAAAGAAGGCAAATTGTTGTGCCCAAATGTCGGATTGCGGAATTGCTAGAAGAACTCCATGCTGGTGTGTCAGGAGGACATCTCGGAGTGACAAAGACGCTGGGAAGGGTGAGGGAAAGATTTTACTGGGTCAATAGCAAGGAAGACGTAAGGGACTGGTGCAGAAAATGCGTTGTATGTGCGGCAAGTAATGGGCCGCAGAGAAAGCAGAAGGCTTTGATGCGCCAGTACAACGTGGGAAGTCCCTTTGAAAGGATTGCTATTGACGTTGCCGGCCCGTTTCCCGAATCCAAAGCAGGAAATAAGTACATCGTGGTCGTGATGGACTACTTCAGCAAATGGGTTGAGGCATACGCTCTACCAAACCAGGAAGCCTCAACAATTGCCGACGCCTTGGTGAAAGAATGGATTTGCCGATTTGGCGTACCTTTGGAGCTACATTCGGACCAAGGGCGAAATTTTGAATCCAGTTTGTTCCAGAACATCTGTAAGACGCTCGGAATCAAGAAAACAAGAACTACTGCGTTACACCCGCAGTCAGATGGAATGGTGGAGCGCATGAATAGAAAGAACCATTAATCGGTATTTGGCCAAAGTGGTCTCCGACCATCAAAGAGACTGGGATGGCTTTCTTCATTTGTTCCTCCTGGCTTATCGATCGGCCGTCCACGAAAGCACGGGAGAGTCTCCGGCTCGGATAATTATGGGAAGAGAACTCCGTCTCCCATGCGATCTGAAGTTTGGTTGCCCGCCAGGAACTGATGTCGCCGGGGAGCACTACGTCAGTGAACTGCGAAGAAGAATGGATGCCATTCATAGCCAAGTTCGCATTTCAATTCAAGATGCCAGTGCTCGGATGAAGGACACATACGATGTCAATGCCAAGGACCACAGGTACAATGCCGGTGATATGGTTTGGCTCTACGACCCTAAGAGGCGAAAGGGACTGTCGCCAAAACTTCAAACATCCTGGGATGGCCCATACAAAGTTCTGGAAGCTATCAACGACGTGCTTTACCGGATACAAAAGCCACCGCGGGGTAAAGCTCGAGTCATTCACTTCAACCGACTGGCTCCTTACTACGGAGGCCACGACGACGCGGAGCTGCGGCAAATCCAACCAGAGTCGGATTTGACATTCGACGAATTCATGGCCCGTCATTCTAATGGTCAAAAGAGTCGGTTCGGTGTGACCTGTGAAGTGCAGCGGGACCTGTTTACTGCTCCAGCTGGGTACGCACTGGCACATTGTGTGGCTAAGGACTTGCAAATGTCTAGAGGGATAGCCAAGGTTTTCCGCGGGAAGTTTGGAAATATTCCAGAGCTGCGTCGGTCTAATCCCAGAGTCGGACAAGCACTCAAGGCAACCGACGAAACGACCGGCAGAAAGATCTTCCACTTGGTTACCAAAGAGACGTCCGGTCAGAAGCCAACCTATAGGGATGTTTGGGACACTTTGTGTTCTCTAAAGGAAGAATTGCTAGCCGAGGACCTGAGAAGCCTGGCAATCCCCAAGCTGGCATGCGGACTCGATGGCTTGGATTTGAGGATGATTCGAAGCATGTTGGAAGCACTCTTCAGGTTGACGGGCGTACAAATTCTGGTGTGCTGTTATAGCCCTCAACGTCGTCCCCTGGAGAGAACCGTGGACTGTTACTTCCACAAGAGGTCTTGCTGCAAGAAGGGAGCTTTCTGCCGATATCGACATCCACCATCTTTGGAATCATTTCGGGACGAAACGAGCTTAGGAGGGGGGCAGTGTGACGATCTTAACAGCCGCGAAGGCGCCAGAAGTTCTGGGTTGTTCTCGGGGCAGCTCTTTCCAGAGAGATCTATCCGGACGACGAGCACAAGTCGCGACCGTTCTAGTAGGCAACCGTACAACGTTCCCGCACGGATCGATACGGGTATATAAGAGCGAGCCGTCGCTCTCTGGCCAGTATTATTCAGAGTGTTAGTCGGAGCGTTGGCGCGATTATTGATCGATATAAATAGTACGAAATAAATACAGTGAAAATAAATGTTTATAGTAGCCTTAAGTGACAGTTAGTTATTAGTGTTCGTGTTTAATAAGACTGTAATAGTGTTAAATAAATTGGTTGACTATTTTAATATACCGAGTGTTTTAATTCACACCTTAACGAACGAAAAACGCTACAATATTCTATCGTACCTGAACTGTATTTTCTCTGTGTGAGAACAGATCTACTATCATAAGGCACTTCAATCTTCAGAACATTCAGAACATTTTATCTCTATAAGTGTACATTTTTCACTTCATGATTTTCGGTTGTTTGTTCATAGGATTTAATGCTCTATCACCCCTATAGTTATAGGGATGATAGAGGACGCAAAATGACACACCCTATATAACGTGCTTAATTTAAATGCTTTCCGTTTTAAGCCCCCCCACGACGGGATTATCACTGCGGTCCTCATAAATGTCTTCCTGTTCAACAAAATACTAATCATTTTTCTTACAATGTTTAATTTAAATGCTTTCTGTTGTGTCGTTTTCACATATAGTGTGTGTTAACATATTATGGTGTAGAAGCTAGCTATTTTTAGCACTCGAATAATCACATAACGTGCATTGAAATTGTTTTTTTTTGTTCCTAAAAATCTACAACCACATACCAACGTCATATAAGTCACTTTCTCTAAAACTTCTTAAACAGAGACTGAGAGAACATTTGGTTGAGAACTGTTTCTACTCAGTGTCCTCGTATTTTGAAACAGAATTTTCTGATTAAGTTTTCATTTTTGTTGAATTTTTTTTTTTTTTGTATCAAATGGAATCACATTTTGTTTTGTACTACTATTGACCTGTTCAACACATTATTTTGTCTTTTGAATAAATTGTTTATTTATTTATTTATTTATGTGGTTTCTTGTAATATGCTGTCTAAGACGATTTCTCCTTGCACAAGCATAATCACACATGGCGCATTTAAATGGCTCGTCTCCTGCATGCCTCGTCATATGTCGTGTCAGCTTATCACGATCTGTACCAGAGTAATCACATAACGTACATTGAAATGGTTTCTTTGTGTGCGTTCTCATATGCTCCTTAAGGCGAGTTCTCCCTCCACACGCATAATCACATAAGGTACATTTAAATTGTTTCTCTGCTGCATGTGCCTCCATATGATAAGTAAGATATCCACGTTGTGAACAAGTATAATTACAGACAGTGCATTTAAATGGTTTTTCTCCTGTATGCCTTCTCATATGTAGCATCAGCTTATAACTATCTGTACCAGCATAATCACACACACTGCATTTAAACGGCTTCTCTGCTGCATGAGTGTGCATATGACATGTCAAAAGTGAACGCCTTGTACTGGAATAGTCACAAAATGTGCATTTAAATGGTTTTTCTCCTATATGGTTTTTCATATGCTGTTTCAAATTACCACGTTCTGCAAAAGCATAATCACACACAGTGCATTTAAATGGTTTTTCTCCTGTATGCATTCTCATATGCACCGTAAGATAATATCTGCTTATACCAGCATAGTCACATTCGCTGCATTTAAATGGTTTCGCTCCTCCATGTATTTTCATATGACGTGTCAACTTACCACGCTCTGTATAAGCTTTATCACACAGAGTGCATTTAAATTGTTTATCTCCTGTATGAGTTCGCATGTGCCTTGTAAGAGAATATGCACTAACGTAGTCTTTGATATGCTCTTCATGTTGGCTTGATTGTACAGCTTTGTAGTCGCACTTGATTGGTTCTTCTAGTGGTTCTGTCTTCAGATGTACGATTGGTTGCCCAGTGTATATGTCAGAAATAAAAGGTTCAGTAAACTCGATTTCTTCAGATTTTCCGTCAAATCTAGAAAATAATATAAATCTAATGAGTCAAAAATCGTACATGTAAGTAAGTATGTCAAGGGTCCAACACACACGTGACACATGTACAGTCATAAATATAATAAATAATTGAATGAAATAGTTCCGACAAACCCGTTCTGATTAAATTAACTATCAAGCATAAAATATTCGTTTACACCAACATGTTGCTATAATAGGAAGAACAGATTTTGCAAGAACAAGATATAATTCAATATGGAGATGAACATGAACCTTCTCAACTTGCTTAAGTCTTTTTAGTAACAATGGCCTTAACAAAAAGTACAGGCTATATATAAAACAGAAAAAAACATAAATGAAAAAATAATAATTGTGGCAGACTTCTTTACCTGAATTCAGTGATGTACTACAGAATATAAAATTAGTAAATAGGTAATAAAATACAGCGAAAAAGTGTCGTCCAGTTTAAGGATTTAACCATAAACTAAAAAATGAAACATTTTGGTACGAAGTAACGCCAGTTTGTAATGAGCTGTGACAGCGGTAATATGGTTATTTTTTACATTTCTTCATCGCACAATTATCGTTTCTTTCGCTTTTTTAGTGGAAAAGTTTTGTCAAAAATATACTGCGCACTTAGATACAAAAATCTATAATGTGGGTTGGGTATTTGCACGGTATTTGAGAAAACCGACAGACATACAAGTAATATTAATTTTTTTCATTACAACGAATTGAATATTTATATATTCTAAGAAGTTGCACTGAATATTTCATCAATTTTTAACAATAAATAACGTCTTCACTTAAATAAACATCCATGACGTATGAATTCTAAAGTTGACCAATTTTCTTAATGAAGAAAATAAAAATTCGTCAAAATATTTTATTGGCATCAATATAAAATACTGAAATTTTGACTCGATCAAACAATTTCTTTTCCCGTGACTATTCTTCAAACATTTTAAAAAATGCAAAATCTTTGAGCAAAATTACGTTGTAAATTTAAGTTATTATCTAATAGGGTATAATATTTGTTTATTATTGATGTCAATACGCACACTTGACACCATTTACCATTTAAACAGTCAATTTTGGTTGTCTACTTGTACGGTAAAATTTGAAAACAATAAAGTTTCGGGGTAAAAGATATTGTCCAATAAAGTATATTTTAGCAGTCTTTTACTGCCTGGATTTGGTAAGTTTAGTCATCCCAGGCGTTTTGATCCGACGATTTTCATGAAATGAAATGAAATGAAATGAAATGAAATACTTTATTTATCCACACAGATCATTACATGACATAGGACAAGTCAGGATACAGTAACAAAGAACTACCAGCTAAATAACACATCACAATTCACACAACAAATACTCCTCCACACTGTAAAAGCAATGCCCAAGCAACAAAGCTCTAACTGCTCTTTTAAATTTGTTAACAGTAAGCTGTTTAAAGATCTTTGGCAGCTTGTTATACATAGTAATGCATCTATACTTCGGACCTTTTTCATATTTACTTGTACAGTGTAGCGGAAACTCCAATATATGTTCACTGCGCGTATAGTAGTTATGTTCACCGAGTGCCCTAAAAGACCCAGCATTCCTGTGTGTGTGATTCAGAACTTGCAAGATATAAGTGCAGGGGAGGGGCAAAATGTTTAAATTCTTAAAATACGGCCTACATGATGTTCTTGGATCTATTCCAGCCAATAACCTAATTGCTTGCTTTTGCAATATAAAAACCCTCGAAGCCTCTGTTTCACCACCCCAACATATTAAACCATAGGAGATGATGGAATGTATCTGTGCAAAGTAAAATGTTTTTAAAATAAAGTGACCAACACATGCCCGCAGCTGTCTAAGTGTGTAACATAATCTTGCAACCCTATTACACACATTCTGAACATGTTCTTTCCAACCCAGCACAGAATCCAATTCCAGACCTAGGAATTTGTGTGTGTTCACCTGTCTGATCGATCTGTCACCATATCTAATTAGTAGACTTGTGCTGTTGTCTTTTTGTAAAGAGAATCTTACAAAAGCAGTCTTTTCCGCGTTTATGAGAAGATTGTTCCCACAAAACCAGTTATTCAGCTCAGATATTGCACCCGTTGCACGCTTCTGTAGTAACCCCTCAGTTTCATCCGTACACATGACTGTTGTGTCATCAGCAAACATTACAATGTGCCCATATTTGACAAAAGATGACAGATCATTAATATAAACCAAAAAAAGAAGGGGGCCCAATACAGACCCTTGCGGAACTCCCACCCTCGAGCTTAAAAAACTTGATCTTATTCTGTTCACCTCCACCAGGTGAGTTCTGTCTCTAAGGTAATCCTGGAACCAGTCCAACGCTATGCCCCTCACTCCATAATTACCAAGTTTAGTGATTAGTATTTCATGACTGACGAGGTCAAAAGCCTTGCTGAGATCGAGGAAAAGGCCCACACTCATCCCGCCATTGTCCAGTCCCTCATACAGAGAGTCTAAGAACTCCACGACAGCATCAGCAGTCGAAAGTCCCCTCCTGAAGCCAAACTGCCTTGGTGAAAGTATGTTGTGCTTAGCAAGAAACGTTATCAGTCTGTTAGCCACGACCCTTTCAAGAACCTTAGATATATTTGATATTAAGGATATGGGGCGATAGTTGTCAAGAAGCAGCCTTGATCCTTTTTTGTGAGCGGGTATTATCTTTGCTCTTTTTAGTATTACCGGAAAGCGTCCCATTGATAAGGATTCGTTGAACAAAACGTTCAATGGTTTTGAGAGAGAGCATATACTATCCTTCAAAAGATTGGCACTAATGTCATCCAGTCCAGCAGACTTTGAATTTTTTAATGATCTCACAATGCTGATGATTTCCGCTTCTGTTGTTGGTGACATAAAAAAAGACTTGTCATTAGTGCCAGTAATTGTAGGGCACTCCTTTACAGGAATTTTTTGTTTTAATAAAGATGGGATTTCATGAAAAAAATTATTAAATTCTTGGCTAATTTGTTTAGGATCCTGAATCCTTACATTATCAACAACAATCTCATGTATATCGTTTTTACCTTTGCTCATAGTGTTCGATCTGATTATGTCCCACGCAGTTTTTATTTTATTTTTGGATTTGTTTAATTTATTTTCGTTGTACCATTTCTTAGCAAGTTTGATTACCCTTCTATAAATTGATCTATATGTTCTGTATAAGTTAAAGTCCTGTTCACTCCCATTTAATGTTTTAAAATAAAGAGCTTTCAATTTTTTTGATGAAGTTTTTATACCATGAGTTAGCCACCCCTTATTTTTGACTCCCACTTCTATTGTTTTCAACGGAAAGCTGGTATCATAAAAATACTTTAGTATGTCAAAGAACTTGCCAAATCTGAGATTCAGGTCTCCATGCTGACAGACATCGTCCCAGGATTCCCTGGTTAGTTCATGTTTGAACCTTGCTATGTTTTCTTTGCTAAGTCTCCTCAGTTTTTCCCTAAGCCCTACTTCCGGCATTCCAAAGTACCGAACCTCCAACTGCTGCGCTGTGTGGTCACTTAGTGCTGAGTAAACAACTGAACCCCCTCCAGAAAATGCCTCTCCTAACCCATTAAACGAGTAAAAAATGTTGTCAATACATGATTCACTGGTGGAGGTGAATCTTGTGGGCTGCCGTATTGCAGGCTCCATGCCAAAGCCGGTCAATAGGTCCATAAACCTTCGCGCTTCAGGGGAATCCACAAGAATATTTATATTAAAATCACCACACACAAAAACGCTGGATCCCGCACCAGGTCTCTGCAAATGATTTAAACACATTGAAAGTAACTCAAAAAACTCATGGACATTACTACTTGGGCTTCTGTAAATCACCATAATCTTGAATGTTTTGCCCTTCACCTTACAGCTTATCCCTGAACATTCCAATACTTTATCACATGAAAAATGACAAATCTATTGTTTCAAAGTCTATTCCGTTTTTAACAAAGATTAAAACCCCCCCACGATTAAAAACTTTTCTATAGAAAATATTACCTAGTATATAGTTCTCAATCACTAGTGATTGACCTAACTTTAGCCAGTGTTCGCTTAGACATAGAATATCACAGTTTGTTTCATTTGTAAATACTTCCAGTTCTGGTATCTTATTCGAGATGCCTTGTATATTCTGATGCATTATTCTTAGCACCTGTTCAGAATCGATGCGATCACCCGCAGCTACTTGACTATCTCTTGCTCTGCAGCATCCCGAAAATTTTCCTGTGAGACATTGTTAGTTGATTTCCTGGGAAAATAGTAACGAATCCCGGGATTATAAAATCTTTAATCCCGAAATCCCTGGATCAGTATATTGTCCACGGTTGGAAGCCCTAATACCTACATATACTGCAGAAAAAAAAACGTAAAAGTAGATAAACATATTGACTATCTGTAATCCAAAATGAATTTTGATGAAAACGAGTTTTGACATCCTTCTGTCCAAGCAACCCTTGACGACCCACGCTTGCACTCCTAATAGTCCTGACTTAGACTGCGGCTTGAACATACTTATTGCCAAAACTGCATTTGCCCTCTTAAAATTCAAAGCCCCCTGACATATGACAATAAAAATCAAGATATCTATTGAAATTATTTTTGTGATTTTTTTTTTTGAGTTTCCAAAATTACATAACATTCAAGAATCAAATTTGAAATTCGTGCACTACACAAAGTAAATGATGAGTAGGTAAATTATGAAAGTACCCCATAAATCAAACTCCTTTGTCTATCTTGTTAAACATGCATTTAGTCAAAATGATAGCAAACCTGTACAAAAGTTACATCAGGCCAAAACTGGAGTATGGCGTATTTTATCAAGGACATCAAAATGCTGGAGAAAATTCAGAGGAGGGTAAGTAAAATACCACCAGAGTTACAAAATCTACCATTCACTGAAAGGTTAGAAAGATTCCACTTGACAACACTAAAGGATAGAAGGCACAGAGGATATTACAGTGCGTTAACAGAGTGAAAGATGTGAAAGAGAGTGAAAAAAAAAAATAAAGAAAACCTACAAAGTTAGCAACAGCTTAATTGGTTATGGCGTCTGCCGTTGGAACGTTACAGGATTACAGGAATATGAAGCGCTAAATATATTAGGTGTCTAAAATGTTGAATATACAAACTTTTATTAATACGTATGTGAATAACTAATATAAATATAATATTTTAAACAAAATTATAAATGCTCAAATGGTCAAAACATTTAAGATTTAGAAATTTGATAGTTTTTATTTATTTAGCAATCCTGTCCCATCGATATTGTATACTATTGTTTTTCAAAATTTTTATTTTGTCCTTTGCGCCCCATAACTCGTGCGCCCGAAGCAGGTTGCACCAACTGCTCCACGGTAGCTACACTACCGGTCCAACGCAACTCAAGTTAGGCGAAACCATCCACTTCAAAATTACATATTGCAACCAAAATGCTGAGGTGTACACGTTTCCATAAAAGTGCAAAAGTGTAGGCAACCAAAACAAACCTATTACGTCAATAATGATTAATATCTATTCCCACTAAACATGTTATATAGCGACAACATTCTGTAACATTGTGTGAAAGTAACTTTTGTAACATATTTTTGTTACGTTATTACAACATTGTTGAAAGATTCACAACACAATGTTTTATTGTCAACATTTTATATACATTAATACAACATACTTTTACAACATCATAACACATTTCATTGAGAACAGTTTATCCACATAAGTGCATCAGTTAGGTACGTGATATATTCGCCCGTTTCGGGTTACCAAGATTCATCGTAACAGATAATGGACGACAACTTACTTCACATACTTTCAAAAAATTCTGCAGTAAAAATGGCATTACCCACATTAAAGTAACTCCATATCATCCGAAATCAAACAGCCTTGCGGAGCGCGCAGTGAGAACTTTCAAGGAGAGAATGCGTTCAAGTGACCAAACTTTGGACCAGGCTCATAGACTGAACAATTTCCTTTTTTCCTATAGAAAAGAAATACTATTAGGAGGTCAACCAATAGAACACAGAGTCAATTAATGTTTGGGAATCACCTTCTTTCAAGATTTGATTTGCTAAAACCTGATGTTACCAAAACCATGGAGCACAAACAAATATCGCAGAAAAAAAACACGATCGTACTGTCGTCCAGCAACATTTTGAGGAGGGGGAAACGGTATGGGTAAATAAACCACTAGAAAACGGTTCGGTTGCCGGTTACGTAGAAAAACAAAATGAACCACTTTCTTACGTTGTAAATATCCAAGGTATCCAATATATCCTATATATCCTGATTGGATACTCATTACGAAAGGAGTCCCACAAGGTTCAATTTTGGGCCCCATTCTTTACCTACTTTTTTGTCAATGACCTACCTTTGATTACGGAACACCTAATTACAACGTACGCGGATGATACATCGATTATTGTTACGGGTGCAAAGAGGCATGACCTTGCTCAACGTGTGGCAGATGCCATAGCTATTTGCGAAGAGTGGTTCCAGAATCCCAACATACAATTTAATGTCGAGAAAACCAACATTATTAAATTCAACATCAGTAAGGAGGCGCCGATGAATTTTAATCTTAAGGGGAAAGAAGTTGTTTCTGCAGAGATGTCAACTTTTCTTGGCGTGACGGTTGATCCTTGCCTACAATGGAAAGAGCACATCGACAGACTGGCTAAAAATGTAACTCGTTATGTCTATCTAATACGAAAAATTTCCACCACAGTGAATGAAGAAGTGGCACTGTCAGCCTATCATGCACTTCTATTATCACGGATGTCTTACGGTAATGTCTTCTGGGGAAATACAGTAGGCGAGGATAGGATATTCAAGTTGCAGAAATCATGTGTGAGAAGTATTTACCAACTAAACCATAGGGACTCCTGCAGAGAAATTTCCAGGTCCAAGGGCTTGCTAACACTCCCTTCGTTGTTCATTAAGGAGTGTTGCTGCTTTGTAAAAAAGTACTATAAAAGGAGCTGTTTCAGATTCACCAAATGAATCATGTATACCCTACAAGAACAACTCGTATGCCATTTTTAAAAATTCCGCAATCCACCTCAGGAAGAATTCACCGAAGTTTTGTAGTGCAATTACTAAAACTATACAACCACGTGCCAACTGCGATTCGACAACAGCCATACAACTTTCACATATGCTGTCGGAGAGGGTATTCTACTCGGTCCAAGAGTTTTTCATTTATACATTTGAATGATTATTTTGTTTTCTTTTGACGATAAATATGATTGTACAGCTTATGAGTTTAATAAATATTATTATTATTATTATTACACAATTTTTTTAAAACTTAAACGTGAGACGCTAATACAGGTATTTATTTGTTAGTGTTTATACTTCTGTTATAAAAATTGTCGCAAAAATTTCTTGTTGAATAGTTTCTTAAAGTACATCGTACTTCCCAATAGTGATCCCAGGAATGATTTTGTATAAGACATTATTTCATATAAACACGACGTCGGCAGAACGCATCTCAAAAATTTGTATGGTGTCTTATGGCAAAATATGATTCGATTTGCGTTGTTTTGATGTGCGTCGCACTTTCCCAGAACGTAACCCCGACGCAAATCGAGACCCTAGTGTATGTACTTTCGGGCACGTGTTTATTATTACTGTAGTCAAGCTCATTTGTGGGAGTGCAGGGCACAATCGAGAACATACTTACATCAATTCAGGTACTTCACATTTTATATTGTGTTCGTCAAGCAGGTCCTGGTTCGGAAATATTTCCACATCTGTGATTTCCATACGTTCAACTTGGTTCTGACACACCTGCGTACAATCAACATATTCAAAGGGACCTAGACAAGAAAAGCAATCTGTAAGTTGAAATATGAAACCGGAAGCGATAAAAGAAAGAACTTACATGGGTCTGCACTCAACGGATCTATGGGATTCTCGCCTTTCTTGCAAATTTTAATATGGTTTGTCAAATGGCTCTCTTCACTAAATTCCAATCCACATAAACCGCAAACAAGGTTTTTCATAGGGGGCGAACAAGCAACTGCCAGCTCAGATTCTACATTCATCTAAAGATCAAAACAGCTGTTAATGTCAAGTCAATCTTACTTTAAAAGAAAATATAATGTACAGTACTAAACAACATACCGTTTTTTCCGTGGTATTTCCGCGTTTCTGAGAATTTACTGATCTGCTTAAGCGTCTTTCTAATAACAATGTTGGAAATGCATCTCGTTTCAAATGAATATTACAACCAGGGAACATGGCCGGAATTAAACGATCTTGTTCGAAGTGCTTTCCGCACACTCGTGTGTTTTTGGAAATATCATCTTCCGATAAGTTGAAAGCATTTAACCATACCTTCCTCCTTGCTGAGCTTTTCGGAAATCTATTAATATACAAGAAATTAGTTGCTAAAGATTGTCATTTTAAAATGATAACACATACAAATGGGTCGATATTTTTTCTCGCTTACTACAAATAAAGCAAAAAGAATACTGGGTGGGCATTTTTCGAAATAGCTCTAAAACACTGATGTTTAAAACACTTCGTCCACAAACACAACAGAATAAATGGCGATTCACACGCAAATTCTATTCATTCAAGCGTGCAGTAGCGCATGCGCACTGTTTACCAGTGTAGCTACATGAGCAAAATTTAAATCCCTAAAGGTTAGCACTAACATTTCCTATTTATTTTCCTAAAACTCCCATTATTCTAAAATTTTACGAAAATAAAATTAGTTTAAACACAATAATACATTTATTTAAACTTTTACAGACAACGGGTTGATTAACTATCTTATGTGGCGATAAGCGATAGCGAACAGTTAGCTGTTTAAAGATGTGGTAGCGCTGTTGCCGCTGTCCAGCGACTTGCTATTACCTTCAGGTTTGTTGTTATGATCATTATCCATTTTAGTCTTCGGGAGCTGCTTCTTGAAGAGTTGTTGGTAAATATCAGACTTCGTATAGTCATAGAGCAAATCGAATATTAAGGTACGAAAATGCTTGGATGTCGTTTTAGCCTAGAAATTTTAATTACACCTTGTTATGTTTAGTTGTCTGTTGAATTACTACAGTTGAGTTGAGCTACACATATATGCATCAAAGAGAATTTTAGGTATACACTTATACCTCGCTACATGACTTCTCTTTAGTTTTTTGGAATTAAGACCAGACCTTATTTTGTCGGTATACAACTTTCGGTATAACAATTCTCCCGGAAACGGCATTATGGAACAAAGTTAACATCAAAATGGCCATCGTTATAGGGCATTTTGAATTTACTCCCTACTTTCCAGTATAAACGCTCGTATAGCAAGGTATGACTATCTATTTAAAGGCATTAGCACACCAAAAAAGTCATTCTAAAGTCCGGGCCACACTAGTGCCTAACGTATAATTCCTAACGAATAATGTTCAAATTAATGCGTTAAAATCGAGTGTGACCACAATTTAACGCATTAACTGGCTAATCAGAAATGCGGAAAAAGATGACGTGTTAGTTAATGCATGAAGGCGTTACACGTTAGGCGTTAGTGTAGGCCGGGCATAATATTAATCATAAGAAGTATGAAACATGCACCAACTGTCAAGTTGACAAAAACAAGCCAGAATTACGTGACAAATTAGCTGGAGAACTTATTTGTGGCACGTATAGTACTGCCACAATAAACAAATAAACAAAAATTGTTTAATTGCATCGTATTGTTTTTACTAAGTGCTAAATTTTGGTACCGTCGCACAGCAGTAGTTGGCTTAAGAAGCTGACCAATTATTTTTTTAAGAAGAATGTTTTTAGATGTGTTGTTTTTAATAATTTAAATATATACCTCATACTTCTACGGCTGTAATACGTTGTTTATACGCAATTGCAGCTATTTTTAATATTTTTTTATATAATATGAATTTTTCTCATGATTTATTATTAATTACTTATACATTTTCTTTTCTCGTTGTTTATTAATTATGTTTAATTTTATTTACTATCTTTTCTGAATTGAATATATTATTTGACATGTCTCATGCATCACAAATGTACCACGAGATTAATAAAGTTTATTATTATTATTATTATATTTTTATAACTGTTTCATGGTGATGCGTATTACAATGTTTAGAAACTGTTTTGTTCTACAGATACATGAGGGAACCGATCTGCCTGCAATGAAGAAATTTAGGTGCAGTTTAGGTGGATTCAAGATCAACGAAGAGGAGATTTTGATAAACCACTTTAACCATTGCAAGGATATGGAGAACCCGGCAGGCAGCTGGGATGCAGACGCAAGTAAGCACTTGTTCTTACCGCTGTTCAAGTTCCATATTTCAACTTGCATGTTTCTGCTTTTGTCTAGGCACCCTCAAATCTGAAGATTGCAATGAGGAGGTCCAGAGCCTGTTTGTTCTTGACGAGCACCGGATAAAATGTGAACCGATTGAACCGGAGTAAGCATGCACTATCTAACACAGTAAAACTTCTCTAACTTTAATTATTCCATAACTCGAATATTTTTTTGCGATATTTTTTTGCAGATTTTTCTCTGTAAGTTGATTATCTATTTCTCAAATTTTTCTCTTATATATGTATTTATGTCACCACGTCAGGCCTAGTGGCCTATGGCTTGGATTGTCTCCTTCCATCTCTTCCTGTCCTGGACCAAAGCTTTCCAGTTCCTTATTTCCCATTTCTCCATGATGTTCTGAATTTGTTCTCCCCATGTTGTTCGAGGTCTTCCTCGTCTGTTTCTGTCACCCAGTTTCAGAGCAAAGATTTAAGATCTTAATTATCTAAGATTCTTGGTGAGGTTTTTGTCTTCCATTCTGGATACATGTCCAAACCATCGGAGTGCATTTTCCTGTGCGTTGTTAGATATCCTTTTCTCCTTGTAGGCCTCGTACACTTCGGCATTTGTACGTCTCCTCCACACGTTGTCTTCCTTTACACCTCCAAGGACCTTTCTTAAAATCTTTCCCTCCCATACATCCAGTCTGAACTCATCCTCTCTAGTCAATGTCTACGTTTCACTCGAGTAAAGCACCACTGCATGGATCACAGTCTTGTAGAGATTCAATTTCAAGGATCGTGGTAGGTTTTTATTTGTCAGGATGCAGTGGAGAGAACCCGCACTTCTCGATCCCGCTGTTATTCTTCCGGTTAAATCGGAATCACAGCGCCCATCATCACTGATTTCGCACACCAGGTACACGGCTGTATTTGAAATCTTGAAACGATAGTTCTGGTCACTGTGTATATCTCTAAAACTTAGGTCTTGATAGTGCGCCTGGTTCCCATGTCCCATGTCCCCAGGATGAGGTAGTTAGTTTTGTCGTGATTAATCTTTAGGCCTGCCAGTCTCGCTTTATAGAACAATTCCCTAACTATCCTGTTCAGTTCTTCCTTAGTTGTTGCAAGCAGGACCACATCATCTGCATAGGCCAGGCACTGGTATGGGCTTCTCAGGATGTTCTTTTTGTGTCAATCATACTTTCCCGCATTATTGTTTCCAGCACTATGTTAAATAGTATAGTGGATAGCGGTTCGCCGTGTTTCAGTCCGATGTTGCTCGTAAAATGTTTCGACTGTTTGCGTCTGTGAGATACTGTGTTTGTTGTCCCTACTAAAGTCACGTTTAGTAGCGCAATAAGCTCCGCGGGGACTTTAATTCCTCCAGAGCTCTGATTATTTCGGTTCTTTTGACTGTATCGTACGCTGCCTTAAAATCGATAAACAATGCATGTATTGGGATGTTTTTCATGCCGCAGTTCTCATGTGCTTGCTTCAGAAGAAAGATGTGATCCATAACCGATTTTCCCCTTCTAAAAGCTGCCTGATATTGGCCTATTTGTTCTTCAACTTATTCTCTGTCTACATACTATTGATGAGGTGCGTCAAAATCTTATACGCAGCATTTAGCAAGGCTATGGGCCGGTAATTTTCCGGTGCATGTCGATTTCCCTTTTTAAAGATAGGGCATAGTGCAGCCTCTCGCCATTGCTTTGGCATGTTTTTCTGCTTCCATACTGCCAAAATGAGGTTGTATGTATACCCTTTCTGCCAAAACACTGTCCATGTGTTTGTACAGTTCTATTGGCAGATTGTCCGTTCCAGGGCTCTTGTTATTACTCATCTTTGCAATGGTTGCCGTGTACTCTTCGAAAGATGGTTCTTCGACTTCATTTCCATTATATTCCATTATAGGGTATATCGGTATTGCTACTTTGTGTCGTGCTATCTTCATCTGTGAACACTTTGCCATAGAATCTTGCCCATATTTCAACCATATCCTTTTCTTGTTTACACAGGTCTCGCATGTTCATTTCTCAGTCCGCCTATACCGCTATGTTGTGTTGTCCTTTCTGCCTTCATTTGTTTGTCGAATTCGTTGTTATTCGGGTTACGGTATGCATCTTGTAATGCGTCTAACTTTTTTTGGTAGAACAGTCTCTTCTTTTTCCTACATAGGCTATTGGCTTGTTTTTTCATTATGTTGTACTCCCTTACATTGTCTATGGGTGGGTTCTGTATCATTTTTTGTCTTACCTTTTCGCCACACTCCTCATCATACCACTCCTGATCTCTGTCTTGTATTGATGTTTCCAGAGGCACAGCACTCATCCTGATCATTTCACACAAATTTTTCCATTCTTCATCTATATTTCCCATCTGGTTTTTATTCTACTGCATGTCTTGTTTTATTCCGATAGGTCTGTCTGACTATGCCATTCTTAAAGCTTTTCACATCATACTTTTTTTGTTCTGGCTGTATGACTATCAAATCTTGGAATTTCCTGTTTTAAGGTGGCTTTAACAAATGTATGGTCTGATGAAATATTTGCTCGATCTTACTTTAACGATATATTTCGCATGTATTCTTGTTATGAGGATGTGATCAATTTGGTTTTTAACCCTACCTCCTGGTCCTATCCATGTTATCTTGTGTATGTTTTCCTTTTTCATCATGGTGGTCTTGATCACCATCCTCTTCGCTGCCGCCAGTTCAATAAGCTTTTGCCCATTCTCATTTGTTTTATCATGCAGGCTCTCTTTGCCTATTATATCCATATACTCCTCCTCTCTGCTCACCTTTGCATTTCGATCTCCCATCTCTATTTTTATATCAAAGCTTGGGGTTTTATCTATTTATTCCTCCAAGGTCTCCTAGGATTCTTCCTTCTCGTCTCTGTTTGCTGGTTCCGTTGGGGCATGCACATTAAATATACTCAGCTTTCTATATTTTCCCCACATTCTTATGTAATTAATTCTATCTGTAATTACTCGATAGTCTATTATGCTCTTCTTTAGGTTATTCCTTATCAAGAAGCGAGTCCCAAAACGATTCCTCTCTCCTCCTCTATTTAGGTATATGTATGTAGTCTTCCTCACTGGTTTCATTCACTTTAAATTTTTCTCTTACTCGAATTAATTTTGTATTCTTAGCCAAACGGATGCCTCGTCACACAAAGTAGTACATCACACATGTAAACAAAACCGAAAAGTCCAAACTTGCATAAATATTTTCTATTTAACGGACTTGAATCAACGGATGATGAATGTAACGGCAGTTAATGACTCCGTTAATGGTTTTTGAAAGTTAATTTAAAAGTTAATTTGTTAACGTAAAATGTAACTTAGTTAATTAACGATTACCGGTTTAACGCTTTTGTGCCCATCTTTCATTATTTACTCAATTATAAATGAGAATTAATTTTACACCGGGAACAAGTTGCGACGATAAACGCTCATGTTACAGGTTTAAAGAGATCCAATTAAATTAGAAAAATTAAAATATCTTTTATTTAAAGTCGATCTGTTTTGAAATGTTATTAAGTAATTAATAGTATAGTACTTAAGAAAATCATTTTCTTTTCTGACAATACGTTTTATTTCAACTCATTTCAATTCAAAATAAACTAATTTGTCGTTTATTACATTTTTTCGTAGCTATCATACTTATTAATTAGTTACCATTGTACCAAGAATTTTACTTTAATTTGCTGCAGATTATGACCATCCTGCACACAATTTGGATATGGTAGGTCTTCATGATAATAGAACGCTTCTTACTTAATCATAATCTAAGTGTGCAAAACAAATTTAAAAACTTTTATTGAGATATACAGTTTTTCTTAGACTACTGTTTTTCCATAAAAATGCCAATAAATCAAAAAGTATAAAGTTTAGTGTAGGTAATAATATGTTTCATTGGCGTAAAATTTACCGAGGAATTCAAAATTGTGCCGAAAGATAGGTGTTCCATTAAAAAACATAATCTTGTAAAATAACAGTATTTATGTGATTTATTAGTTAAGAGCTATTTTGTCGTAATGCATTAACAGCGGGTATTATTTTTCAGATTAGATATAAAATCGGAAGAAATTGACTTCACTGATACCACAATTACTGGTCTCAATTCTACAATAACTGAAGAACCTATCAAACATCTGAAGACGGAAGTACTAGAGGAACTATTCAAGTGTAGCATCTGCGACTATGAAGCTGCGCAAACAACTCAACTTAAAGCCCACATGAAAGTACATAAGGCAAAGACGAGGCACCGCGGTATAGAAGGGAAATCATCTCAATCCACTTTATGTAAGTCTGCCAGTATAAGATGTTCTCATGTTACAGTCGATAAGAGAACAAAATCACGAGAGAAACGATTTAAATGCGACGTGTGTGATTACGCCTGTACAACAAATTATTTGCTTATAGTACATCTGAGAAAGCATACAGGGGAAAAACCATTTAAATGCTCTATCTGTGACTATGCTTGTACACGACGTTATAATCTTACAGACCATATGAAAACGCACACAGGCGGGAAACGATTTAAATGCTGCATATGTGACTATTCCGCTGGAAAACATTTTCATCTTACCGAGCATATGAGAACCCACACAGGAGAAAAACCATTTAAGTGCCCCTTTTGTGATTTTTCTTGTGCACATAGTGGTAATTTTACAATCCATTTGAGATCGCACCCACGAGAGCAACAATTTATATGCTCCAGATGTGATTATTCTACTACACGACATGCTCATCTTACAGAGCATATGAGAACGCATATGAGTGACTATGCTGGATGTTGTTATGGTCTCAGAAACCTTATGAGAACGCAGATTAGAGAAAGACATTTAAAATGTATCGTGTGTGGCCATGCTAGTACACAAGAGTCTTGCCCAACCCATCTTACACAACAGATGAGGAAATTTAAATGCACTAATTGTGACTGCGGTAGTACACTCCAGGTTAACATTCAACAGCACATGAGAACACAATTGAAGATGTTACTGCAAAAGGAAGATAGCTCCAAGAAATGATAATTTTTTCAATATATGCCTTTTCAAGTTCAAATTGGCACTAAAATCAAATTGGCCCTAAAAAAATCAAATTGGCACTAATCAATATCAAAATGACAATTTAATAAATTCAAGGTGACAATTAACACATTGTCATTAAATAATTTTAAATTAGCTGTATCATATGACTAAATATAAGTAAGCAAATAATGTTAACAAGAAATAACAATAACATGGACATATGAAATAAACAACATTTGCTAAATTAATTAATTAGAAAAAAATATTCTCCATAATTAATGCTTCTGGAATCTAATATCTTTGAATAAGGGCTACGAGTCTTGCACAGTTGGCCACATTGATTGTGTTAATATTATTCTGAACAATATTTTCTACCCGGCGCATTCTGTATTCAGTTTGGGAGATAAAGACCAGGCAATAGAGAAGCGCGTATCTATTGGCAGGGTGCGCGATGCAAGCGCCTCTACAGGTGTAGGCGGTAGTAGGTCCACGAGGCGTAAATGGTGCAGATTGCTAATAAATGTTAGTTATCTGTACTGTATAAGTGGTCCGATCAAATTTACATTATTTATTACGATATTGCATTTGTTAATATTTCTTCCTGTATTATTACAGTTGATAAGTCAACACTTATTGTGTCCCATTATGATTATCTATACCAACGATATGTTATTAGTTCCGACGGATTGGATCACAACATAATGCGCCGTGAGCTACTGCACATAGTGTCGGCTTTTTAGTTAGGTATTTTTCTGCCACGGGCGCTTAGATCGCTTTTCATGTCCCCTCCACGGGGACTTGCTTCCTCGCGTCGGCCGCCTGCCCTCACTACTCGACCGCGTTGGAGCGCGCGGCAGCTTTCGGTCATGTTTGCAAGCGTTTTTCACCTATTGTGCAACATTTTAACGCAAAATCAGGATAGACGTTTTGTATGAAAAAAAAATAAAACCGGACCACCACCGACGCATACAGGCTCGCCGAACCCTATTGCATGAAAATATTCAAATCGCAATTGCGCAAAAACTAATCATCGGAAAACGCCTGGGTTGCCCTCCGCTACAATTTTGAAAATGGCCGTGTTGTGAATTTTTGAAAAAACGCAGATTTCCGGTTTTTCCGAATTTCATCCGTTAATATTAATTCAATCAAATCCGTGCAGGCCTAATTTTTTTCGACTCTTCAGTCTCTACAATTCGTCTGTTGAAAGCACCAAGATTGCTCCATTGGTTCAGTTTTTACAAGCGAAAACCAAAAGAAAAACGCTAGGTTTTTTTGTTTATAACAAATTAAGCAATGATATTTGCGAGTAGGAAACACATCACACTACATCTACGGACTGTTCCACGTGACCTGGGACCGTTGGCTTCCTGTTAGTATTTTTGTCACGAACTCAGTGGTTTTCTGCTGTATTGCCTGGTCTAATATGCTGATCTTCTCCTGCTAAAATATCTTTTAGGTTATCTGCCAAACCTGACTTTACACTAGCCTTTAATACATACCATGCTTGCTCAATCGGATTTAACATGGGACTGTATGGACTCAGTCTTAATAGAAGAATGACTATTTATAGGTGCATTATCTATAACCATATAACCTACTGGTTCTTGGTATATATTTTGGGCGTATCTCAAACATTGTTTCACAAATTCGTTTTGTTTTTTTAAATAATGTTTTCCCCGTGTTAGGTCATAATGTATTAGAGCAGAAATACCTATGCATCCTATAGGATGTATATTTGCGCCTTGGCTACCGCCTGCTACAAATGTACATCGACTTCCCTTCTTAGAACGTCCTTGCGTCCACAAAATAAACATTAAAATTAGTTTTGTCAAGATAAATTATTGGCAAATTCTCTGCTTGAAGGTTAAGTAATATTCTTACATATTCTAACCTTTTTGTTTTGTTGACTATACTGTTTTATTCATGTTTTATTTGTTTATTTTACGTCGGTCTATTTCTGCAACTTAGGCCATTCACCGACGCTGAGGGCAGGCTACACACACCCAGGAATTTTGTCCTACTGAAAGAATTCCAACCTCCAGTAAGAGTTCTTTAACGTGCACGTCGCATCATGACAGCACACGGGGCCACCGGCTTTAATTCCTTATCCGATGAAAATTTTATGTCCGCTTAATTTTGATTAGTGCCAATTTGATTTTGATTAGAGCTAATTTGAACTTGAAAAGGTATAGAGTGGCAAGTAGTTTTGTGGACGGTCCACTATGGTCTGCTCACACGCATTGGCCACGCCTACATGTGACGTTAGTGCAAGAACGAAGCTGAAGTAGCGTTAATATGACGTTAATTTCCATGGCTGCCTCAGAAGCCTGTTGTTGTTGTCACGGTTAATGACATCTATGCGCTGACGTCATTGCGAGAAGTAGCGTTTGTTGCCATGGTAGCCAATATGTTGTGACGATCGTCTTTTTGACAATTAAAGCGTTGGCATGGTTGTCAACTTGTTTACCCAAATCGCCTACAAAAGTCAAAAACTAAGGATGTATTTGGTTGCGTAGGTGTCCGTGTCGACATCCTTCTCGCAGTGACGTCATGGCGCAGAAATGAAAGAAGTTGAGACAGGAAGTGAGCAGACCGGTGTAGGGGACGGTGGTATTGTGTAATAATTACAATAAACTTAATGATTGATAAGAATATAAAATACTTTTATTTTAATTATTTTGTTACACAAGGAGAAAGGAGACGAAAATGAAATTGTACAAGATGATACAATTAAACCAAATTTATTTAAATGAAAAATAAATCTGTTTCACTTACATATGTTTGTTTATTATTGTTATTTAATTTTAATCTGTAGTTTAATTTAAGATCTAGAATTACTGAATACACAAGAAAATAAGAGGAGTAATGATGAATGCTTTTATATGGAAGATGATGATTCAAATTAAAGGGAAGCCAGTGGATTATCGTTGCAACAGAGCTTTAAGTTTCAAGCTTTAAGAAACAAAAACAAAAAACAATTCATTAAAAATCCTTAAGGGGTAATGCTATTCTAGCGCGAGAAAATTAGCCAATTTTGTATATTTATTTTTTATAATATCGTGAATGAATTACAAAATCTGTTAGTCCTTTCAGTTCATAAAATATATCACAATAAAAGGAAATTAAAAAATAGTATATTATAATACAAGTTTTATAAGACAAAAATTGGCGCACGAGAAGTTTTGGGCACGACGAGCGTAGCGAGGAGTGCCCAAATGGAACGAGTGCGCCAATACGTCTTATAAAACGAGTGTTATATACTATTTTTTCTACTTTGCGACATTAATTTTACATAAATTTCGAAAATTACGGTTGTCGTCTTAAATCTAGAGTATTTTTATGTTCAGCAGTTGGTAGCGTGATACCTGTCAAATAAATTCAAATACAAATATTCGAATTTACGAATGGTAGTTATTGTCTATGTTTGTATAGTAGTTGTCGAAAAAACGTGAAAATGGACGAAATTGAAATTAGTTCCACGCCACCCGACGTAAGAAAGGCCGCCGAGGAAGTAATTAATAATTTGCTGCCAATTAAATCAAAAGCCGTATATGAAAAAGAATATGCTGGTTTTACTGCATGGTGCAGCAAGAATTCTGTCCAACACATTACAGAAAATGTTGTATTGGCATATATTAACGAAAAAAGCAAAACAAAAAGACCTTCTACAATGTGGGTGTGTTATAGTATGTTGCGGGCTTGCTTAAATCTATACCAAAATATAGATATCTCAAAGTTTGCTCGGCTTCAAACATTTTTAAAAAGACTATCTAAAAATTATCAACCCAAAAAGTCGAAAGTTTTAGAAGCGGCCCATATAAATACTTTTATTAATCAAGCGGATGATATAAATTATCTTGCGGTCAAGGTACGTACAGTTGTTCAAGCTAAAATTCAACCACTATTCGAAATAGATTTATTAAAAAAAAATACAAATAATAAATAAATTGATTACAATACAATAATTAAAAATAAAATAAATTCCTTACGTAACCGATGATCATGATCTTTTTTAAATTATTTGGTTTTTAGATCATATTAATAATGGGTTACGCAGGTGCTTGCAGACGTGAGGAGTTAACAAAAATGTCAGTTAACGACATCAACTATAAGGATGCAACTATTATCATCTCCATTCCACAAACTAAAACAGGCATTCCAAGAACGTTTGCGATTGTTGATCAACTGTGGATTGCATTAGTTCAAAAGTATGTGAATCTTCGCCCTGCTGGGACAACTAGTAATCGGTTCTTCTTAACATACCGAAATGGACACTGCATAAACAGCCCAATTGGGATAAATAAGATGGGCCAAGTGCCAAAGATAATTGCAACTTATTTGAAGCTACCGAATCCAGAGCAGTATACTGGACACTGCTTCAGACGTTCAAGTGTGACTAATTTAGCAAATAGAGGGGGCGATTTGCTTATGATTAAACGTCATGGAGGGTGGAAGTCCACGGCTGTGGCGGAGGGATATATAGAAGACTCGACTAGTAAAAAGATTGAAGTAGCCGAAATGCTACGAACAGCATCGCCACTGCCGAGCTCTTCTACCCTTACCAGCGACGTTTCTAATAATACACATATCGACAATGATATAAATGTTAACAATGTTGAAGGCGATACAACATACACTCAAAATCTTATTACTCAAAGTTTGCCGGGAATATCAATCAACGCCAAGGACACCTGCCACATAAATATCAATGTTTACAATAACTGCACAATTACTGCAGACAAACAATAAAGTTTATTTGTTTTATATCTTTAAGTGTACTTACGATTAGAATTAACCATTTCTATAATAAAAACTAAAGTTGAAGTGTTATTAATTTAATCTAGCTAAATTATATAAGCGAACACGGTTACAGTAGGTTTTTACACTGTTAACAAACTATAAATAAAAGTAACATTACAAAATAAAATCAAAATGTATCCTATATAACAAAAATCAAATCAAAATTAATCCTACATAAAAAAAATAAAATAGTTCGTAATAAAATTAAACTTTGCTACGGCCTTGTTTAAACCTTTATCGAAACATATATATCTCAAACTTTTGCCGTCCATACAAACATAGCTGAGAAGACTAATCAACAAAGTATCTGTTTCAGTTTTGGTAACGGCACATTTAACACTTTCGTAAACCAGGTGATCTAAATTATCTATCGGTAGTGGTACATTATAAATTGTAATCTATAGATCGTTCCTGGTTCTTGTATACATATCTGAAAAAGAGAATTATCAGCTGAAACTTCGTAACTTTCGTGTTAAAGTATACTTCTTACCATGGTTGACAGAATACATGTGTTTAGGTTAACAAATGTGGTTATGTACTTCTATGTTCGGTTCCACAGAAACGAAGAAAAGTTGACTAAAGTTTGCTCTTATCTTGCATTTATTAAGTTTACCAGCACATATCACACTATTATTATTACCCATATGATTGACATGCGATTGAGGCAAGCGACTTATTTGACACTGGCAGGCATCAACAAATCTTGGAAAACTAAAAGTTACTAAAAGGTTGTGATCTAGTGTTTTCATAACGACACCGAAAGCGGTTTCGTTATGAGTTCATAACGAACGCAAAGTAGAAAAATAGATTTAGAGCACAGCAATGGAAACTGACCAATTTTCGGTATGTATTCCCTTTTTAGTTATCGTTGTCCTGTTCGTATGCTGCACCTACATTCAATTAACACCCTTTGAGTGCAAAAAATCTCAAATTTAAAAGCAAAATTAAAAGATCGGTACAAAGTACGTTTTCACAATTTAGGTACAAATTGCGGGTGCGTTCCGAACCAGTTTCGGCATCCTTAAAAAAATATTAATAATTAACAGAATATGTCGTCGGCTTTAAGGTAAAACACAGGAACATTTTGTTTCATTTTATTGAAATATGCATAGCCGCATAAGCTTATATTTATTGGTATACCTTTGTAAAGTCTGGTTTTCCTAATTATTTAAGATGCTAGTAAGAGACTTTTACTTTTAACCCGTCGATATATTGGTATATTTTTAATTTAGGTATAGTGAGAGATCTAAAAATAAACTAGTGGAGTTTAAAAAAAAGGTGCATCAAAGAGCGCGCTAAAAAATTGTAAAAAAATTATACATTTTTTATAGTAAAAATGCCTATAATTTCTAATAAATAATTATTAGGTATAAGCGTTGACTAACTAGACTGGCAAACTAATAGGCTTCCAAAAAACACAGCGGTAACCTGAGCAATAGATGGTGCGACCCGTGTTGAGGTTAACGCCTGCGCTCAATTCTCAGTTTCAGGTCAGTGATTGTAGTGCAGGCAAACTAGCAATAGATGGCGCGACCCGTGTTGAGGTTAGTGCAATGCTCATTTGTCAGTTTTAGGTTAGCGGAGAAGTCGTATTTTTTTTCGCGTTTTCCCTCAATTACGATGGCAGACAATAATTATTGTGTGTACATAAATTGTAATAAAAATCAAAGGAATGGCAAAACCGGTGTGGTAACATTAATATTGCTATAGACTTCCAAGATTCAGTTAGAAAGAAAATGCTTTCTCGAAATGCTCTTCCTAAAAATTATAATCAAGGTAAATCAGTTAAATACTTGTACAATATTTTTAAAAGTTTGATGTACAGGTAAACGTCGTTTTGCGCCGGTTCGATTTACAAAGATTAACAATTATGCCGATTGGTGCCGGCGTAGGATTCCCCGGTTCGTTCGGCCGTGATTCCCCAGGTTCGGCCGACACCACACGACAGGCCGACAGTAGGCGACGCGATTCTTTTACACTAGCGCATTGACTAACTATAAACAGACACCCCAACGAGCCAGTTTATCAACATCTACCAAAAAATGCGGATAGATGGCGCAGCGATTACGAATGTCGCTTTGGCAGACGCATAATAAATCTGGGCAGCGACGCTATGATGTGTACGTACCGATCTAACGTGAACTAGATGGCGCGGCGAATGTCCGGGGAGTCCCCATTTCTGTACCAGTTTGATTTTACACGCTTGATTATGTCGCTTTCTTTTAATATGGTACAACTACACAATAACATAAATGTTCTCTAAACCTATACTGTACCGTTATTATATAATGAAGGTATATATGAGTATTGGCATAAAATATAGGTTCAATACAAGATTTATGTTTAAATAATATTAATTAAAATATTTTTTTTTTTATTTTTAGACTGTAAATATGGTAGTAAGTATGGTAGTAAGAAACGTAGTTATTAGAGTGGCAATGTAGAAATAAAATAGCTTTTCGACTAATAATTATATCCATGTATTTTTCTATGATTACAGTATTTTAGAAATAAGATATAGTTGTATTTATAAACCAATAAACAAAACTATTGTTGAGCAGTATAATCACAAATAGGTGAATATTTTGATGGTGTCCAGTTTGTCCTCTTTATTTTAATTAACCAATCTTTTTTCTTTGAGGTTGCGTTGGAAATGCCTTCTGTAAATAGCCTTTCACAGCTCTGTTGGAGCATTAATAGCTGCATCACAAGGCATTTTTTTATAAGGTAAAAATAAATAAAATTGACTGCAATTATACTTGTGTTCGATTGCTGGCCGCGATTAGTTCAGTTCAATCTGATTAGCGATCAGTTGGCTAAAGTGCAGTTCGATTGCTCGTTTGACGTCTGACTATATAAGTTCATTGCATGCGTATCTATGACTATACAATCTCCATCATGATACACGCCAAGATTATATAATAACACTAGCGTTGTATAACAATGAAAGTTCGTTCAAATAATGACTTTATTATTTGAACAAACTGTCATCTTTATACAACGCTAGTGTTAAAGTCTGTCAAAACCTACGTGGGCAGTTGTGTGACAGTTCGCCTCGCAATTATTGACAAACACATTTTAAATATTTTATATAAAATAGAATGTATGAGTAGTAGATAACTCGTCGTATTCGACTCGCACATAACGGATATAAATCGCTTGCATGATTACACGCTTGCCTACGGGTCGCGAATAAACTTCACGGTCGCGATTTATATCCTTAGGTATGTGCTTGTCAAATAAATTACTATTATATTATGCAATCAATTTGCTCTCAACAGAACAGAACAGCAGAACAGCCGAGCAGAGATTGGGCAAATCAAGTTTTTACGGGATTATTTCCGTAGCGAGTAGACCGAGAAGTGACTAAAGGTTACGCGCGCAACCACAGCGGGCCTATTCGCTGTTTTCTTTCTCTACGATGCTGGTTATTGTACGTTTAGCCGTTAATAGTATGAAATATTTATATTGCATATTAATTTATGTAGAATAAAAGCTTTGTGCAAACCCATGCAACATTTACATTTTTTTTATATATTTATAGAATGCAAAAAATTATTGAAAGAACCTTGCCTTAAAGCAATTTGAATTTTTTTATGGCTAATTTTCATTTTTAAATACAGGCATTAAATATTTCGAAAGGGCATAACATCAAAGTGATAGCAAAATTGACCAAAGTAGTAAATAAATTAAAATCGGTTCCGGGAGAAATGTGTGAACATTTAAATAATAAAGTTGACTATATTAGCTATATTAGGTAAAAATCCCCACCTAAGAATAGTTCAAGAATTTTGTATGACAAATAATTTTACAATTTGCGAAAAATATCAATTATATGCGTATTGCTTTACTTATGCCCCATTAACAAGCTGTGACGTTGAGAGAAGCCTTTCGACTTTTAACTTCTAAAAGAACATTATTGAATTGAATATATAAATTTGGAGAAAGTAGTAATAGTAATTGTTGATAGTAATATCTTGTTAAATAAATAATTAATATTAATACAAATTATTGCTAAAATCATTTGATATTATAGGGACAAGTTATTTACGCACTATCCGTTCGTCGAGTATTGGCCGGGTGCGCGGCGACAAGCACGTGTGTTTCACCGCCGGAATTGTCTGAGATAGCCAGGAGGTGGCGCTGTTCTAAGCAGTTTTCTCCCTAGTAATTACCGACGTGGTGTAGTTACCTGTAGCCAGAGCGCGTTTCCGAACGCCAACAGGCTGGCAGAAATAATAAAGTCGACTACAGCGCCTTTGCGTGTAGTGTGTGTGTGTGTGTGTGTGTGTGTGTGTGTGTGTGTGTGTGTGTGTGTGTGTGTGTGTGTGTGTGTGTGTGTGTGTGTGTGTGTGTGTGTGTGTGTGTGTGTGTGTGTGTGTGTGTGTGTGTGTGTGTGTGTGTGTGTGTGTGTGTGTGTGTGTGTGTGTGTGTGTGTGTGTGTGTGTGTGTTATTTTTGTTAATTCATTTCCGGAGAAACTACTAAAGGTATCGGCATGGAACTTCATATTTAGAAGTTTCATGACCAAACTTAGAGTTGAAAAGCTTTTGGTTCAAAAGGGTCCAAAGGAACTGGGTGTTTACTCTAAGCCTTTTTCAAGGATTTTAGAAATGAGCCGCCATTTCTGTAATTTCGTCAAAATAGTTAAATAATAAATTAAAGCAGAGGAAATTTTGAATAATTTATGCCTATGACATTTTTTGGTAAAATTAATAGTTTAGCTGCAAGAGCAAATTCTATTTGATCGAGATCGGTCGCATCTGCATTGATTTAATACTATATAGTGACCCAGGATTTGCAAATTTTTCAGTCTAATGACAGTACCGGTAGTGTCAAATGCTGACAGTACCGGTAGTGTCAAATGCTGATGTTTTGACATGGTTTTGACATTATCTCACAATTAATATTGACCGTAGTTAATAGTATCGAAAGATCTCATATTGTGATACCGTGTACAGTCCTTGCCTGATGGCGTCGGATAGGCAACGTGTTGAGCGTGTCCAAAATGCATGTGTTCTGTTTGTTTGTGGTTTGACGAAGTATGATCATGCATCGAATGGGCTGGGCGACTTGGGGTGGTTGAACATGGATAACACTAGGGTGTTGCATGCAGCATTGTATCATAAGTTGCTATCCACTAGGATCCCACAATACCTCATGCGGAAGATATGCTGTAGAACGTATGTCCATAACCTTAATTTAAGATTCGGGGGTTTGTTTGCTCCACCTGCCACTCGCACTGAGCTGTATAAACGGTCATTCTCTTACCAGGTCAGTCACATATACAATGGTCTCAGGGAAGATATGAAAAATTTATCGTGTAACAGTTTTGGGGGAAAGGTGAAGCGTTGGCTGTTTGCTCAAGAGTGGACTTTAGGCATCGAGCGCACATTGGTGGCTTTTTAATTTTTATTTTTTATGGGCAGGTGCGATGTTTTGTTGAGTTGGATTTGCTGCAATTACGAAGTAATTAGACTCTAGAGTAATTTTGTTGTTTGTTTTTGTTTTGATAAGTTCTCGGAATTATTTTTATAGTAGGTATTGCTACAATTATGGTTTGCGTAAGGGGTAGAGTGGAAGAGTAAGGCAATTTGGAAACAAGTGTGCTGAACTGCGCCCTAAATATAAATAATATTTTGTTGCAATTAATATTGTCTTATTTTAATAAAGGAATTATTTATTTATTTAATTATTTATTTATCTGTTAAATCCTGGCTAACTAGTTTTATTTTAATGCAGACACGACTGATATCAATCAAATAGATTCTCATGCAACTAAACTATTAATTTTATATATTGTATGATAAAGTCATGTGCCTGGCCACATCAGATTTTTTTTATTTTATTATAATTAAAATTTAAAGAATATTCAATTTATAGTTTCATTATGGGCGACAATAGTGATTCAGAACCCAAACATTGTGCGAAAAAAGCACGAGAAACAATATTATTTCTGGCTTAGTATAGTTTTAAAAGTCGCTGTGAATATAATCTGCAAATTCAACAAAATTGATAGTTAGATACAGCTAATTAGATACAGTATTGATAAAAAAGTTACGCTTATTTTTGTATCCCTTTTTTTCGAGCAAATTTGATTTGATTGTAGATGTATTTTACCACATACCGAGCATACCGGGTGATTGAATTTCGAGCCTCACCATGGGGATCTCGCTTAAACATTGCGGAAATGAGAAAAAACACGACTATCGGAAAATGCCAAAATTCAACATGGCGCCCATAAGAAAATCAAAAGTTGGCCGTGGTTACGCCGCCATCTTTGATGTTATTGCAAATTGAAACATGACACTGCATTCCTTGTTAAAAAGTACCTGTAGAATGTTTTTGTTTCACATGTCTAGCTACATTTTGTTTTGAATAAAAAATTAAAAACTGAAATGTTAAGATTTCAGTTTTTTGTGCATATCTTCAAAATGATAGCTTAAATTACTTTTCAGATATTTGATTAGCACAAAAATACCAAACTTTTCCAAATTTAAACATAGGCTCTATCTCCACTAATAAGCGAGTTCCCCATGGTGAGGCTCGAAATTGAATCACCCGGTATATTCGGCCGGTGGTACATAGGATATTTCGTGTTTAAATTGGTACTTCAAATTTCCTACTTTCCAATTTATTTTACAACAAATATGTAAATATCAAATACTTCCATTGAAATGTTCTGAATTATTTTCAAATAATACCGTTGGTAAATACGATAGTAGGCTAAAGAAAATGGACCGACCGAAAATTTTATAAAATATATTAGCGGCGTACTAATAATGTTCAACGCGGCGACAATGTTATTAAGAACATATAATCTCATATTTTTTATAATATACAGTGGGTAAAAGCAGCAGAACAATCAGCGTGCATCTTTCACCGACAAGAAATAATTCGTCGGCTGATCAAAATGAAAATGTTTCGAAATTTACAGTGGGAAATTTAAAAAAATGTAAAAGCCACAAAACGTGACGACCACACCGAAAAATTGAAATTCTTTCTGGTTAAATAGTATCTTATTTTATTTGTAATATTGTCAACATAAATGTTTATTATCAACATGTATTTATTTCTTTAAAATAATGTTTCAATGGAATGACAATTTACTTCGTTACAGTATCTAATTAAAATAATACTTTTGAAGCATGTTTAAAATTCATTTTTATTTATTTGTTGGTAAATAATATATATATTTTTTATATCTATCTATTAAAAAAAAATCTGTCGAAAACAATTATCGGTTATTAAAGTAAAATAACAAAAAAAGTTCAATGTTAACTTTCCCTCCGCATTAAAATGATCATCATCGTATTCCTATTTGCTGTGGCGCTGTCTTTTAAGACCGACGCGAGGTAGCACATTAGCAGGACTTGATAACGTGCACACTGCACGTGTTGTAGTTAGTACCAACTTTGGCCGCGCGAGAATTAAAGAGGTCGCCACAAAACGGCCGAACGGAGACTGTTTTCACGGGCGCATAGGCTTGCTGTTCTTGATAGTAGTTATTATTCAATGATACAACTGAGCGGGTTTGCAAGTAGTGTTCGAGGGCTGAAGGGGGAACTGATCTCAATCACTTTGGATAGTTTTGAATAGATGTCAAAGGGGTAACCGATCGACACTAAATAAGCTGATCGTGGCTCAGATTGAATGCGGACTGAATTGAACGTAACAGTAACCGGTAATCGAACACTAGTAATAAGTCATCCGCAACGAATAAGTAAGACGTAATTTAACTTAATAAATATCTGTTTCGGAATCTATGGAAAGAAATTTCCGTTTTGTTTTATATTGTACGAGGGGAGCCTCGTATAGATGGGTCGAAAAATCGATTTTTGTACAAATATATCATATGATCACAAGTATATCATATCAAGAATATGCTGTTAAAACTTCAAAGCGAAATTCCAAGCGATTGCTTAGATATAACTATTTTCGCTAAGGTCCTTCGGCGCGCTAAGCAGGTAACAGTGCGCACTGCACAGTGCGCAAGGCCGCTCGAAACGTGCTCAAATACAAAGGCACCCGGAGGGGGATTTGACCCCGAAGATGACCTCTTTTATGACCCAGGCATGGCTGTATAGCAAAAACATCGAAAATATAAAGTAAAGTACGATTTTCGTCTACCGCAAACTTCAATCGCATTTTCTCAGAAACACTTTTTCGATCAGCGAATTTTCAATGTATATGAATTAAGTTCGCCATTTTGTTACACATTTTTTAATACTTTAAAATTAGGTAAGTGAACGAGATATTGGTATGATAACAACAAAAAAATCATATTGTTGTGTTTCAGTAACATACAGCAGACACAAAATCACGCACCGATTGAGAAGCTGATTATATTTTTAAGACGCCTTTAAGTAAAATTTTGCAATAAAAGAATTTAATGGTATTTTCAAAATACTCAAGATTGTACAGTAAAAATTTGAAATAAAAATATTTTTTTCAGAAAAAAAACCCAACATTCTAATTTTTTTGCCACATATACCTACGAGGCCCCCTCCTTAAATAAATTGCTTGTACTTATTATTGGATATTCTTATCTGGATTATTCTGTATTGTAAAAGTGCTAAATACATGTCTCTATCATTCGATTTAGCATTTCTTAACATGTTTTTTATCGTTTGTATTGATCTTTCAACCATACCGTTTGATTGCGGGCATCTTGGACTACTAGTATTATGTTTTATTCCCCACTGTTTGACAAGTGATTGAAATTCCTTGGACGAAAACTGCGGTCCATTATCACTAATTAATACATTTGGAATTCCGTGTCTAGCGAATATAGATTTTACACTTGTAATAACATTTATGCTTAATGTTTTCGGTAAAAGCTGTAATTCGACAAATTTCGAATAGTAATCAAGAACAATTAAATACATTTTATCATCAAATTGAAACAAATCTGCACCTAATTTTTCCCATGGACGGTGTGGTATTTCGTGTGTTCTTTTCTTTGAGTATTTTTAAAAGTGTTGCAGATATCACAATTTTTTACATAATTTTCTATGTTCATATTTTGATCAGGCCAAAAAAGAGATTCTCTTGCTATGCTTTTACTTCTATCTATGCCCTGATGGCTGTAATGAATTTTACCTAGCATTTCTTTTACCAAACTATTAGGAACAATTATTTTAGAATCTTTATATAATAATCCTTTCATGTCCGTGAAGTTAGCAATGGATTTAGATTTAGATTCATATATCGAAATTTACAGTCGGCCAGACAAATATTGCACATGACTGAGTTTTCTCTAAAATGCAGTAAATTTGCCACTTACCGCTTATTGCCACTTATTTGACACGTTACCGTAGTACTAGTGATAATAATACGAAGTATATATGTAAATATCGTCATTTATCGACATTGGGGTGTGAACGAAGTTTAAATATTTCCAGTTAAATCCAGCGGCGCAGAAAGCCAATATTAAAAATTATTCTTTCTCGAAAAGTAAGGATGATGTATCTCCAATTTATTTAACATAGCTTAATTGGATACCATTCAGGGTTGCCAGATTAGTTTCGCAAGAATGCCGGAGGTGATGGTGGGAGGTATAGTCAGCAAGATTACAAAAAAATAAATATAATTGAAAAAAACAATATTTATTTTTAAAGTAAAAATATTAAAATAATTGATGTAGGGTCAACTTGATTCTGTGATTAAAATAAAAAAGTCAGGCCGTTTCGCCTCGCATGTGCCAAACCCAAACAGTTCAAAAAACTCAACTTTGCGATTTTGGCAAAGAATGATGTATCTCCAATTTTTTTATCATAGCTTTACTGGATACCATTAATTATGAATCCGCGGTCAAACCATCCAAATCCGCCGTCAGGGTTGGTCAAAAATGCAATTGAATGTTATCGCCGCGGACTGGTATTATAACAAATATGAAATGTCATTTTTTTCGAAAACTAGGCATGATGTATCTCCATTTTTTTTATCATAGCTTTACTGTATATTATTAATTATGAATCCGCGGTCAAACCATCCAAATCCGCCGTCAGGGTTGGTCAAAAATGCAATTGAATGTTATCGCCGCGGGCTGGTTGTATAACAAATATGAAACGTTATTTTTTTCGAAAACTAGGCATGATGTATCTCCATTTTTTTTATCATAGCTTTACTGTATATTATTAATGATGAATCCGCGGCCAAACCATCCAAATCCGCCGTCAGGGTTGGTCAAAAATGCAATTGAATGTTATCGCCGCGGACTGGTATTATAACAAATATAAATCGTTATTTTTTTCGAAAACTAGGCATGATATATCTCCAATTTTTCTATCATAGCTTAATTGGATACCACTAATTATGAATCCGCGGTCAAACCATCCAAATCCGCCGTCAGGGTTGGTCAAAAATGCAATTGAATGTTATCGCCGCGGACTGGTTGTATAACAAATATGAAACATTATTTTTTTCGAAAACTAGGCATGATGTATCTCCATTTTTTTTATCATAGCTTTACTGTATATTATTAATGATGAATCCGCGGCCAAACCATCCAAATCCGCCGTCAGGGTTGGTCAAAAATGCAATTGAATGTTATCGCCGCGGACTGGTATTATAACAAATATAAATCGTTATTTTTTTCGAAAACTAGGCATGATGTATCTCCAATTTTTCTATCATAGCTTATTTTTCTAGCAGAGTAGGTCAAAAATGTAATTGAATGTTATCGCCGCGGACTGGTATTATAACAAATATGAAATGTCATTTTCTCGAAAACTAGGCATGATGTATCTCCAGTTTTTCTATCATAGCTTAATTGGACACCACTAATTATGAATCCGCGGTCAAACCATCCAAATCCGGCGTCAGGGTAGGTCAAAAATGTAATTGAATGTTATCGCCGCGGACTGGTATTATAACAAATATGAAATGTCATTTTCTCGAAAACTAGGCATGATGTATCTCCAATTTTTTTATCATAGCTTTACTGGATACCATTAATTATGAATTCGCGGTCAAACCATCCAAATCCGCCGTCAGGGTAGGTCAAAAATGTAATTGAGTGTTATCGCCGCGGACTGGTATTATAACAAATATGAAATGTCATTTTTTTCGAAAACTAGGCATGATGTATCTTCAATTTTTTTAACATAGCTTAACTGCATACCACTAATTATGAATCCGCGGTCAAGCCATCCAAATCCGCCGTCAGGGTAGGTCAAAAATGCAATTGAATGTTATCGCCGCGGACTGGTATTATAACAAATATGAAATGTCATTTTCTCGAAAACTAGGCATGATGTATCTCCAATTTTTTTATCATAGCTTTACTGGAACCATTAATTATGAATCCGCGGTCAAACCACCCAAATCCGCCGTCAGGATATTTCTTATAATACCAGTCCGCGGCGATAACACTCAATTACATTTTTGACCTACCCTGACGGCGGATTTGGATGGTTTGGCCGCGGATTCATAATTAGTGGTATCCAATTAAGCTATGTTAAAAAAATTGGAGATACATCATGCCTAGTTTTCGAAAAAAATGACATTTCATATTTGTTATAATACCAGCCCGCGGCGATAACATTCAATTACATTTTTGACCTACCCTGACGGCGGATTTGGATGGTTTGACCGCGGATTCATAATTAGTGGTATCCAATTAAGCTATGTTAAAAAAATTGGAGATACATCATGCCTAGTTTTCGAAAAAAATAACGTTTTATATTTGTTATAATACCAGTCCGCGGCGATAACATTCAATTACATTTTTGACCTACCCTGACGGCGGATTTAGATGGTTTGACCGCGGATTCATAATTAGTGATATCCAGTTAAGCTATGATAGAAAAATTGGAGATACATCATGCCTAGTTTTCGAAAAAAATGACATTTCATATTTGTTATAATACCAGTCCGCGGCGATAACACTCAATTACATTTTTGACCTACCCTGACGGCGGATTTGGACGGTTTGGCCGCGGATTCATAATTAGTGGTATCCAGTTAAGCTATGTTAAAAAAATTGGAGATACATCATGCCTAGTTTTCGAAAAAAATGACATTTCATATTTGTTATAATACCAGTCCGCGGCGATAACATTCAATTACATTTTTGACCTACCCTGACGGCGGATTTGGATGGTTTGACCGCGGATTCATAATTAGTGGTATCCAATTAAGCTATGTTAAAAAAATTGGAGATACATCATGCCTAGTTTTCGAAAAAAATAACGTTTCATATTTGTTATAATACAAGTCCGCGGCGATAACATTCAATTGCATTTTTGACCAACCCTGACGGCGGATTTGGATGGTTTGACCGCGGATTCATAATTAGTGGTATCCAGTTAAGCTATGATAGAAAAATTGGAGATACATCATGCCTAGTTTTCGAAAAAAATAACGTTTCATATTTGTTATAATACCAGTCCGCGGCGATAACATTCAATTACATTTTTGACCTACCCTGACGGCGGATTTGGATGCTTTGACCGCGGATTCATAATTAATAATATACAGTAAAGCTATGATAAAAAAATGGAGATACATCATGCCTAGTTTTCGAAAAAAATGACATTTCATATTTGTTATAATACCAGTCCGCGGCGATAACATTCAATTGCATTTTTGACCAACCCTGACGGCGGATTTGGATGGTTTGACCGCGGATTCATAATTAGTGGTATCCAGTTAAGCTATGATAAAAAAATTGGAGATACATCATGCCTAGTTTTCGAGAAATTGAAATTTCATATTTGTTATAATACCAGTCCGCGGCGATAACATTCAATTACATTTTTGACCTACCCTGAGGGCGGATTTGGATTGTTTGACCGCGGATTCATAAATAATCGTATCCAATTAAGCTATGTTAAATAAATTTGAGATACATCATCCTTACTTTTCGAGAAAGGATAATTTTTAATATTGGCTTTCTGCGCCGCTGGATTTAACTGGAAATATTTAAACTTCGTTCACACCCCAATGTCTATAAATGACGATATTTACATATATACTTCGTATTATTATCACTAGTACTACGGTAACGTGTCTTTAAGTGGCAAATTTACTGCATTTTAGAGAAAACTCAGTCATGTGCAATATTTGTCTGGCCGACTGTAAATTTCGATATATGAATCTAAATCTAAATCCATTGCTAACTTCACGGACATAATCCTTTCACCTCTGTTATGCTGCTTCTAATTCTATAATATTTTAATTCCTTATTAAGGGTTTTTATGTTGTGTGTGTAAGGGGGGCCCTGTCACTTATTATTTATGGCCCTGGGCGGAACCATACTGAAGGCACCTTCCCGCCTTTTTTAATATACACTCTATTTTACTTTACTTACTTTAATTCTTATGGTAGCGTGAATTAAATATCTCTCTTCCGGAGGGTCTAAAATTGTAGGTTCTTTCTCTGAGACTTTGTCAGAGAAAGATGAACCACAAATTAATCAACACTATAGAAGCCAAAATGCTTCTCCACAAAAAGGACTGATTTAAATTATTCTATCATAATAAAACGCAAATCCAAAACAACACTTAATGTCTATTAACAAATAACATGAACAATGCAGAACCGCTTACAAATGATATGAACGTTAACCCTACAATGATAATAATCTTTTGGCAGAGATGGTCACAATACAGTACAGTAAAACTCTTAATAAACTTACGGTTATAATAACTGGGCACGGGAAAAACACAAGACAGCACAATTTGTATACTATGGCCCGAAAGGGCTCTCACGACACATGATTACCTCATGACTGCTAAAGACAGAAGAAGGAAGCCTCCAGCCCTTAACTCAAACTAGCTCGTCGATCGTCGCGCCATCCACAAAAACCGTTACTCTGCCCGAGTCCGAACCTAAATTCCCTAACAAGATTTGGCGGGAAATCCCATATATTACATGTGGCCATTTTGTAGTTGTATAATTTTTTAATTTTACCAAATTAGAGTCTTTATTTATTTCTCTTTTTATATCTTCAAGCGTGATAGTTGAAAGATTACTACTGTTCTGTATTAGACATAATTGAGCCTCAATATCCCTATCATCATTATCTTTGATCATTTTTTTATAATTTATATAAGCCCTAGAAAGAGTGTCCGCCACGTACAACTCTTTACCCGGTACATAGTATATATCAAAATCAAATTTCTGTAATTTTATGAGCATTCTTTGTAGTCTAGGTGGACAGTCTACCAAAGGTTTTTTGAAAATTGAAATCAATGGTTTATGATCAGTTTCCACATAAAATTTCTTACCGTAGAGATATTGATGAAAGTGTTCACAACCAACTAAAATTGCTAACAATTCTTTTTCAATTTGTGCATAACGCGTTTGTGTATAAGTAAGTGCTTTTGACGCATATGCACACGGTAAATTATTTTGTAAAATCACAGCTCCTAATCCATTTTGAGATGCATCAACTGATAATGTAGTTGTTTTATTTATGTCAAAGAATTGCAAAATTGGTTTGCTACTTAAAACTTCTTTAATTTTTTCAAAACTTTTATCATGTTCGTGTGTCAGATGCATCGGTATAAATTTACTTACGTAATTAACTAAACCCAATAATCTTTGTGCACCTTTAATATCTGTTGGTTTCGGCATCTCAACAATTGCTTTTATTTTGGAATTATCTGGATACATTCCTTTATCTGAAAATATATGATCCATATATTTAATTTCTGTAACTGAGAATTTACATTTTGTTTTATTAAATTTTATGTTGTTACTTTTTGCAATTTGAAAAACTTTTTCTAAGCGTAAATTATGTTCCTGTTTAGTACTTCCGCATACAATAATGTCATCTACATAGACTTCAACGCCTTCGATATTAACTAATTTTTTCAATTTTTTTGTGAATAACTTCCGGTGCTGAACAGATCCCATACGGCATTCTCAAAAAACGGTACCTCCCAAATGGGGTATTAAATGTACATAGTTTTGAACTTGAATAATCTAATGGTATTTGCCAAAAGCCATTATTTGCATCTAATGTACTGAAATATTTAGCATTTGAAAGTTTATGAGAAATTTCGTCTATTGTTGGCAATGGATAATGTTCCCTTTTTATTGCTCTATTTAAATCGCGAGGGTCTAGACCAGGCCTGGCCAACACGCGGCCCATCCCGTTAAATAGTGCGGCCCGCCGGGCGATCTATGTTTCTATTGAAACTTTTGTTTCTCATTGTATGTATATGTATAAAAATATTAAATAAATGATTGCGTGTGTTATTGTTATAATGCACAAGTGCGCCACGAACGCCAAATGTTACTGAAATATACGGTTTCGTTAGGCAACCAACAGTTCGTTCCCCTACTTAGGTATAAAACACTCCTGGACTTCCCCGAATTTTGTTTGTAGGAGCCATCCATAACAAGTTCGTTCTTATTTGAATCACTACGCACACTCTTTGGCTGTCATCGGTTTGTTACCTACTGCAGAGCGAAGTTATTATTATTTGACGTGAATCTTTATTCATGTGTTAGGTTTATTGTTGACGTACTTGCGTTTACTAAGTTTATTTGTGGTGCTGAAAAAATAAATGTGACATCTGAAAACACCAGAATTTTTTTCCAAAGAAATTCTGAAATTTATTAGAGTATATTTTTACTATCTATCTATACTAGAATCTTTAACATACCAAGGGGTGTGGGTAAGAAATTTACCGCTTAAGAAATTAGTTATTATTTACCTTATCTTACGTTTACATAGATATAACTTGAAAACTATCTGCCGGGTATGGATGGAGAGTTCTGTGTGATTTAAAAAATATTAAGAATTTCATAAAATGTTATATTGATAAAAGTTATTATAAACTTTCAAGCGTCAAGTTAAAAATGGTTATTACGAAATAAATATAAATATTGGTATTGGTTTTTAGTGGATGTAACAGAAAAACTTAGCCAACTAAATAAGGACTTGCAAGGGCAAGATAATTTAATAATCGATGCTTGTAATTTCATCAAAGCATTTAATAAGAACTTATTGTTGAGTGCCAACTTAGAAATAATAATGCTCAACATTTTCCGCTGTTAAATAACTTTCCAAAAGCCAACCTATACCGAATTTCTCGAAATATGCGAATGACTTATAAAAAAACTTATAACCGCAGATGTTTGAAATATTTTCCTGCCCATTCCATGTTGACGTTAATAATGGTTGCATTCAGCAGAATCTATCGGTACCGGACCGATACCAACTGATTTACGATACCGATCCGGAACAGTATCGTATCTGCTGAATAGCGCTATAATGCACTAAAGTTTATTTTTCATCCAATAGGTGGCGCTGTATAACAAAACGCTGAACATAACCTCCTTGTTCGCATAGCATGACGCGTTATTTTGGTTAGTTTGCTTTACTTGCCGTTTATTTAAATTTCACGACTCTCACATACCGTAAATATGATATTATCAAAACAAATTCTCTTTATACGAATTTAAATGTAAAATGACAGGTCTACAACCAATACTGGTACATACCACCGCTACCGCTAACCATAAAATTTGTATGATACAAAAAATGGCGTCTGATCCACAACATGTTGGTATCAACCAATTACCTATCTTGACATTCAGCAGACTTTTACTAACCTGTTACTCCACAGTTACCAACCGAACTGATCTGCTGAATGCAACCAATGTTACTGAAAATCTGCAAATGGAGTTAATCGAGTTACAGTACAACCACGAAATGAAAAAAAAAATGCGTCCACATCAAAAATTAAATTTTACAATACTTATGTTACACCCGAGAGATATTCCAGCTTAAGATATTTTGCACAACGCGTTGAAAGTGCGTTTGGATCCACATATGTTTGTGAAACATTTTTTTCGAACATTAAATTTACAAAGAGTTCATCACGTGCTTCATTAACTGATGCCCATTTAGCAAACCAGCTAAGATGTGCAACGTCGAACATAAATATAGATTTACAAAAATTAAGTGAAAGAAAGGAAAAACAAATAGCTTATTAATTAAGGCTCGATAGTTATATTGAATCATAGTATAACAATAAAGTTTTATTCATTTTATATTTGTATTTTTTAAAACCAGTGTAGCTATGGTGCGGCCCGCTGAAACATTTCGCGTCATCAAAGTGGCCAGTGAACCCATTTGGGTTGGCCACCCCTGGTCTAGACATAGTCGTAAATCTCCATTCGGTTTTCTTACAATAACTAACGAATATACCCAATCAGTTGGCTTATCTTCAACTTTTATGATATTATTCTTCACTAGATGATCTAATTTTTGTTTTAATTTACTTTCTAAGTGCAACGGTATTTTCCTAGCATGAACTACAGCTTTTATATTACAGTTTATTTCAATATGATATCTATCTTGTATGCATCCTATTCCTTGAAAAGTATTTATATTTTTATTAATTATTTCATTTGTATTGCAAGTATCAATTCTTTTGATGAGATTGTATTCTATGCTAGTTTGTAAACTTAAGATTGGCGGTGAGTTGGTTTTTACAATATAAAACGTAATATTTTTTGTAGAGTTCTTATAAGTACATTGCAAAACAGTTTTACCTTCTATCGGAATTATATTATTTGAATATGCACTAAGTGTTTCATTTGTTTGATTAACTTTATATTCAATATGCAAATAATCTAGCATTCTCTTTGGTATTACATTAACAACAGCTCCCGTATCAATTTTAAATCTAATATTTTTATTTTAAATTTTTAACGTAATTAACCATTCGCTGGTTGCAAAGTTGCGTTCCTGAAATTCGGTTTTATTATTAATAGCTCCAATAAATAAGAAATCATTTTGTACATTTAAAGAATGCAACTTTTTAAAGCACATGTTAGCATAATGACCTAATTTATTACAATTTTTACATTTTAACCGGAAAGCCGAACATTTATACCTTTCGTGTCTTCCTCCACATCGTTTACATCCTCCTTCATGATTTCTTCGCTCCCCTGTTGGTCGGTATTGTTTCGGTTGAGCTACTGAACGCGAATGCCCCCATCTTGATTTATTGTGTGACTGGACTGCTTGGACCGTTGCTTCTTCGGCGATGCTTATTCCTACCTCTTTAGCCTGCTCTTTGGATGCCTCAAATGATCTGCATGTGTTTAAAACTTCTTCCAAATCTCGATCTTTCTCCAAAAGCCTTTGACGTAATTCTTCGCTAGTAACACCACATGTTATTATGCTTTTGACGAGACTGTCTTCCAGATCTCCAAATTCACAATTTTGCGCCTTGAATTTTATGTCGGTTGTAAATTGGTCAATAGTTTCATTTACAACTTGTTTCCGAGTAAAAAATTTGTACCTTTCATAGTCCACGTGCTTCTTCGGCAAAAAGTGACTGTCAAATTTCGTCAATAAAATTTCCAAGTTTTCTTCTTCCTTGGGCAAATTAAATGTCGTATAAATTTGGAATGCAGTTTGACCGATATAATGCAACAGTTGTGCACATTGGACAGCTTGGCTCTTTTTGTTCAGCTCACATGCTTGTAAATAATTTATAAACCTGCGCCTCCATATTTTTCAGTTTTCGGCTACATTTCCCTCTTGCGAGAGCGGTGAAATACCTTTTTCTTCTCCCATATTAATAATTGGTTTTGCTAAAACACTGTTCTTTTGACCGACTGCGCCATATTGGATATGTAAATGATACTCGTACAACGTCTGTATTATATCTGATTTATTTCCACAGTCATACTGGTACATATATAAAATATAAAAACTAAAACAGGTGTGCGAGCGAGTACAACATACATATAATATATATATATACAGGTGTCCTACACTTATGTTAGGTAATTATTCAATATCTGAAGTCTGAACAGAGGATACTGCTAATTACGCACGAGAAATAAAACTCCCAATCGTTTTTATTTCAGATCTTGGATACAAAATTGTTAGAATGAGTGATGGGAGAAAGCGACTTAGCGGAGCTGAGTATAAGAAGAAGGCTAAAATGAAAAAAGAAGAACAAGAACAAATTATCCGTAAAACGATCAAAATTGACAGTATTGGAGAAACGTTTTCAAGAGGGTTGTTGCCGTAGTGAAGCGACTGTGTGCAAGAGGCCTCGCTTTCAGAGGGAAAAATGAAAAGTTCGGTGATCCGCATAACGGAAATTATTGTATGATTTTGGAACTGTTAGCTGAATTTGATCCTTTTTTAGCCAGTCATATTGAACGATTTGGGAATCAAGGATCTGGAAGTACCAGTTACTTATCAAAGAGCGTTTGCGATGAGTTTATTCTCTTGATGGGTCATAAAGTCTTAAAACAGATTGGAGACGAGATAAGAAAGGCAAAATATTTTTCTTTAATCATTGACTCAACACCAGATATAGCACATGTGGACCAACTTACCCTCGTCATTAGATACGTTTTGGAGACAGGCGAACCTTGTGAAAGATTTATCAAGTTTTTGCCCTCAGTGGGACATAAAGAAATGCTAACTGCCGTTATTTCGGAACTCAAAACACTGGCCATAAATATTGAAGACTGTCGTGGACAATCATATGATAATGCCGCGAACATGTCTGGTGTATACAATGGCTTACAGGCTAAAATTCAAAGCCAAGCACCTTTTGCTTTTACGTTCCTTGTTCAGCCCACTCTTTAAATTTAGTGGCAACTGCGGCTGCTGAATCTTGCATAGAAGCTTGTCGCTTCTTCATGTTGCTGCAAGAAATCTACGTTTTTTTTTGTAAGTTCGACACAACGCTGGCAAAAATTAACAACTGAAATCGGGAAAGAGAAAACGCTAAAGAGAGTAAATCTGACACGTTGGTCAGCTAGAGAGGACGCATGTATTAGTTTGAGAGATTCTTGGCACGAAGTTCGTAACACTTTGGAATCAATTAAGGATGATTGTACCGAAAAGCCTGTAACGCGAAACGAAGCGACGGGAATACTTTTGAATTTAGAAAAACTGGAAACGGCGGTAATGGTTGTAGTGTGGAATGTTTTTTTGGAAAGAATAAACAAAGTGAATGTAGAAATTCAGGCTTCTACCGTAGATTTGATCACTGTTGCCGATCTTTACGAATCTCTTTATGCAAGTTTTTCGTGGCTGTACGAAACAATTTGAAGTATTTCGAAGAAAAGGCGTTGGAATTAAGCGTGTCGAAGCAGTATACAAGAGACATGGGAAAAGACGACAGAAAAGGAAAAAAATATATGATGAAACACCCGCTGAAGAAATGAGAATGACTGCGAGTGACACTTTCCGAGTTAACACATTCCTCGTCCTCATTGATAGACTCGTATTCGAATTAGAAAAACGACAGAAGGCCTACAGCAGGTGCAATGAAAAGTTTTCATTTCTGACCAAAATGAGTCAATTGTCATCATCAACCCTTACGGAAAAAGCCCTTTTCTTGGCAGAAATGTATCATAATGATTTAGAGACTGACTTAGTTCAAGAATGCATACATTTTCAATGCCATCTTTGTTCTGAAAGAATTTTGGTAAAACCTGATTTTGGATCATTGAAAATTATCTCTTTGTTCCTGCGAAAGCAGAGTTTTCAAAACGTTTACCCAAACTTGGATATAGCCGTTCGCATGGCTCTATGTACACCAGCGACAAATTGTTCGGGTGAGAGAAGCTTTTCTTGCTTAAAACGGGTGAAAAATTATCTAAGATCCTCCTTAAGCCAAGAAAAGCTAAACGCCTTAGCTCTTTTGTGCATAGAGTCAGAACTAACCAACAGAATTTCATACGAAGATATAATTTCTGATTTTGCGAATAGAAAATCGCGCAAAAAAATATTGTAAACCTTTCATACCTGATTTAAATACATTGCATCATCATCATCAGCCCGATTGTTGCCAGATAATTTAATATATTGCTGTCAAACTGTAAGTAAGCGCAATAAAAATTATTTAATTACGTTTACCGAATGTACATTATTGTGTAAGTAGTATTAAGGCTCCCGTATCCCCCATTCAAACGTGAGTTGCCGCTCTTTTCTCCAGAGCTTCCAAACAAAAATGTTACTAGATGTAGATGGCGACACAACTACCAAATCTCTACTTATCCCGTATATTTTTATTTGCGGCAAGAATCCACCCCTCCACAAAAATCTAACCGTATACAATTTCTCGTAACCATGACAACCACGAAAAATACCAAGAAGAGGTTATCTACTTCTCTGCGTGCTTCTCTGTGGATATAAGGTTATGTTCGTTCTTAGTAGTGTTCGATTGCTGGCCGCGCTTAGTTCTGTTCAATCTGATTAGCGATCAGTTGGCTAAAGTGCAGTTCGATTGCTCGTTTGACGTCTGAGCAGAACTGATTCCACCAATAGGAACCAAGTATTTCAAATTTGCGATCAGATTGAACAGATTACAACTGAGCGCGGCCAGCAATCGAACATACCTATTGTAAGCAGTTCTTTTTGAGAGCGAGTTATTTATGAGTGTGTCTCTCAGATGAATATTGATCGATTATTTGTTTATAGGGAATTTTGTCCACGATGGTACTTTCGATGAAAGAATTTACTTTCATCGATTTCCACAATCTTGGGAGTATAGTCGTCGTTCAAGCCGCCGAGTCTCGTGGGATGATCTGCTAAGTACTGCACACAAACGTCGCGGCGAAAACTGCACCAGTCTATGATTGTGTGCGTCGCATCAGGCCCAAGTTTGGTCTCGTGTAAAATGTCTGTTTGGATGCACTAGCTTCCGTAATGGCAAACGACTCTTTGTGAAGAAGGAGTCGTTCCTCACTGACACTAGCTTTCCACAAGTTCGGCATTTCCAGATGTGCCCATCAGAATTCCGGGCTCGCCTAATGAAAGACATCTGAAATTGAGTATTTTGTAAACAACTTTAGCACACTTTATTTACACGCTGATAATACAATACCTCACACTCAACACACAGCGTTCCTAATTAGTCGTCTTTGCGCCAACCACTTCAAAACATCGACACTATCGCCCGTAAACCCTTGACTGCTTACACACGTAGACGCTGTATGCGAAATTCTGCATCCGTGATACGGAATTCGGATGAGATGCGACGCAAATACTGCTGGATACTGTATGCGAGGCGGCCATATTTGATGACATCTGTCTTGTGTCATTTGCGACTACAGTGCCGTGCGCGATAAATATAGATGTGGGGTAATGCAAAATGTTTTGAAGGCTTGCAAAGAAGAAAAATAAAACAAAAGGAGAACCATGTGGGTTCATTCAATAGTAAAAGTACGATGAATGAATGTCAATGAAGTCATTTGATCAGCTGTATTGCGAGCAATTTGCGTAAGGAGGACACCGTAAGCCACTACCACATTAGTCACACGTGACGTGTTAACTCGTGTTTACACGTCAGAGCATAATCACGTGACGTGATAACTCGTATTGTTACGTCACGTCACAAGAAAATTACCGCCACCTTCTTCACACAATTTTGTTGTACCGTGACGTGTTAACACGTCACGACGGTACAACAAAATTACGGCTACCATATTCACACCTGACGTCTTAACTCGTGTCAACACGAGATAACTCGTCAGGTTATCATGATCTGACGTGTAAACACGTCACGTGTCAGTGAGATCAGACGTGACAACACGAGTTAACAAGTCACGAGTGAATAATGTGTCTGCAGCCTTGTGCAAAAAAGAATACCACCGAAAAAACTACAGTCGATGACGTTGAGGTCGAACATAAACCGCTCCATTGTAAGATCCTCGCATGGGGACACTTTTTACCAAACTGAAATGCACCCACTGCCTACCCTTACCCCATCTCCACACGCCTATGCTATGATTGACACCTTCGCGCGGCAGTATGCGCGTCTGAACGGCTCCATATACTGCAATGTAAAATCGGTATCTCGTCACGGATTCCGCAGCAGGCGGGTGAAAAGTTGAAATTCGTAAATTCAGTATTGCGACGCTGTATCCATCGCGCGTCGCCGTGTGAAAGGCTCCATTTGAACACATGTATTAGCTGAATCTCAGACGCGCGCGTCTCGCATACAGCGTCTACGTGTGTAAGCAGTCTAACTCGATCAACGTCCACGACTCCTGCCTTAACACAGCGTCCTCCAACATTTCTCCGGCATCCACTATGGATGTACGTGCTTGCACACCACGCCTTTCCATTTTAAAGCGAAAATTTACAGCTAACCTAAAAGGTAACCTCAAATGCTAAACAGCAAACTATTGCGAATACGGCAAATTGGACAAATTCAAACGGCACCGTGCGTCTCGCATGCGCATGCGTCTCGCATGCGCATATGGCACCCTTTGGCACGCACAAATTTGAGCTGCTTTCGATTTGACGCCAGGAGCAGTTGCAGTTGCGCGTTGAAAAAGCGTTCGATTTGCCGAGTGCAAAACACACCGAGTACACGTCTTACCCTGTTTATTGCGCTGGTTATAGGTTATGTTGTTGTTTATTTTTCTAAATTATGTAAATTATATCGGTAGGAATGCACCGCTTTTACTTTAAAAATGGATGCCATTGCTAGTCCATCTAAACAATACATCTTAAATTTGTATGACCCTGATGAACGAAATAATTAATATGTTTAAAACTAGGTTAGGTTAAGTTGCCAGTATACTTGACAGCTACACTTCTACGCGTTCGATTTGTTTTCGGTACACTTTACACCGAGCAAAAAGCACCAGTGCTAAACGCCCCCAAATCGAAAGCACCTTCTCTGCATGTTTACCACACCTTATTTGCGATTTATGCGGGTTGGAATTTAGTGAAGAGAGGCATTTGGCTAATCATTTTAAATTTTGTAATAATGGAGAGAAACCGACAGAGCCGTTGACTGCGCACACAAGTAAGTTCTTTCTTTTACCGCTCCCAGTGTTATATTCCAACTTACAGATTGCTTTTCTTGTCTAGGCACCTTCGAATATGTTGATTGTAACGAGATGTTTCAACGGCAGGGCCTGCTTGACAAACCCATGATAAATTGTGAAACACCTGAACTGAAGTAAGTATGCTCCGAGTGTGTGCTGCTGCCAGTGAGTTCGACTAAAGCAACAACAAAAACGGCTCCAAACATATCTAGTTGTTTATAGTCCAGTCTTTCTAGATTGTGCATATTAAGATCAAATGTAGTCAATGAAACTGATCAAGCGATAGCTTATGGTTCCCGTAGTAATATACTAATATCTTTAGAATAATAGTTTAAAAACACAAATTTATAATTAATGAAAAACTGTCGAACAGATATACCTGACCGACTGAAATCTTCATTCCTCAAATCTCACTTGTATGTAAAAATAAAAGTACTACCCTGTAGCGGACTAAGTTTACCATTCAACGGATTCAGGAACCTATACGAGAAAATGAACGGTTAATTTAGTTTAATTGATTCATGTGTTTGGTGGCGATTTCTTTCATCCGTTCATTTGACATTAGTTCAGACATAATTAGACGGCATCAGCATCGTACAAATCTTAGATAAAGCAAGAAATATAGATACATATTACCTGTATTTTGTCACATTGGGCTATTTGTGACTATAATGTCAGAATTTTTGGGGCAAAAAAAGGTAAACAAAAAGCACAAAAGCACTCTGGCCAATCAGATTTTTTTGAAGTCAGTGTACATAAATGGTTAGTCTTGTGACAATAATATTAAAATGACTAGAAAGATAAATTATATTCCGGACCACCGTCCGGAAGCGTAGCCGTCTTTCTCGAGAAACTTAAATTGCTTTTGTCTGTTTTAAGTAACGATCTGAACAAAAATATCTTTATAGGGGATGATTTTAATATTGAGATGAAATTAGAAAACAATAACAAGGATGAATTGTTCTCTATAATGGGATCTTTTGCATTACTTGGTTGCATAGAAGATTTTACAAGAGTCACAAAGCTCACTAAAAGTTGTATAGATAACATTTTTACAAACGTAAATATTCTCCATAGTCATGTCATAGAGAATCATTTATCCGATTATACAGCACAAAAAGTGGAATTTAGTATTGCACTGGAAAATAAAAAAGTTTATAAGCATACTCGTTTCTTTACTAATTGCGCCAAGGAGGATTTTGTGTTACGGTTAAGTGGGGAAACGTGGGAAAATGTATTCTCTGTAGAAAATTGTAAGGTGGTCAGTGGTCTGCCTTTATAAACGAATATCTTCGCATATTTAACAGTTGCTTTCCAAGGAAAATTGTCGTAGAAAGGAACAACAACCAGAAGTTATTCAATAACAGTAAAGTAAAAGAGTGTAAAAGAAGACTAGATATTTTATTGGTATTAAGCAGACACAGTAATGAATTTAAAGATCAGTATAAATCTACAAAGATAGAATATGACAAATTATTAATTGACTTAAAGAGAAATAACTATACAAACAGAATTGCGTCAAGTGACAATTAAAACAAAACGATGTGGGTGATATGCAATGAGTTAAATTGAAAATCCAATAACAAAACAAACTGTAGTCTACAGGGAACACCAGACAACGTAGCAAATAATTTTAACGAATACTTAATGAATATTGTTCCAAAAACAATTGCAAATTAGTTAATAAATGTAAAAAAAACGACCAATAATGTAATGATAATTTATGCAAAAAATATAGCAAATTATGTCCATTACAATGTATATATTTGTTTAAACAAAAAATGTGTGAGAATGCGTATACAGATAGGTCTTCGCGTAGAAGGCATATGCAAACTCATTTAGGAGGAAAACGATTTAAATGCGCCATTTGTGATTATTCTGGTGCAGATCGTTCTGCGCTGACACGGCATATGAGAACGCATACAGGAGAGAAACCATTTAAATGCATCTTGTGTGATAACGCTTATTCGGAACTTTCGAAGCTCGCACTGCATATGAAAAAGCATACAGGAGAAAAACCATTTAAGTGCACTTTATGTGATTATGCTAGTACACAGAGGGCTTGTCTTACCCGGCATATGCATACTCATACAAAAACGAAACCATTTAAATGCACCATATGTGAGAACACGTATACAGATAGATCTTTTATTAGAAGGCATATGCAAACTCATTCCGGAGAGAAACCATTCAAATGCAGGGTGTGTAAAAAAGCATATATAGATGGCTCGTCTCTTAAAAAGCATATGCTATCTCATACAGGTGAGAAACCATTTAAATGCACCATTTGTGATTATGGCAGTGCAGATCGTTATATGCTGACACGGCATATGAGAACGCATACAGGAGAGAGACCCTTTAAATGCGGCATCTGTGATAATGCTTATTCGGAGCGTTTTAAGCTGACACTGCATATGAGAAAGAATTCAGGAGAGAAATCGTTTAACGGTTTAACAGATGCAAATTGTGTGGCAACGTCTGATAATAAGAATGGGTTTTAACAGTCGGCGTCCCAGGGAAGCTTACACACACGACGCAGAAATCTTGCTCGCAACTGAAAGCGTATACAAGATATTTGTTAGAGACGATTAATTGATCATCTGAATTTGCAAGATTATAAATCGACATCTCTGCTTAATTGTCTATATAAGTTCAGTCTTTGTTATGCTCAAGTGGTCGCAATAAGTACATTTAATGTAGATAACAGTGGCGTGCGGTCCATACGTGCAGACCGTGCAGGGCACACCCTAAGATTTAGGGAAAAAAGAAGGAAGAATATTAAAAACAGTCCTGCCAAAATATGATATATTATGTATTTATGTATATACCCACATATTTAGTAATATTTCCTCGTAATAATAATTTAAAGTAATTTACACCATATGGTGTTACAACTCCACTGCATTTGTCCGGACCAATCACACCATATCAATGCTACTTGCTAGAACCGAGCGCTCCCGTCCCGACCGACACTCGCCTTTGCGCTACTGCCATGTCGTGCAGCCACAACCGGAGCACCAGACTGGGTACCACTTTAACTTGGGTTAAAATCGGCGAATTCAAGAATCATAGCTGCTTTATACGTATGTAAATAATGTATGAGCCTTCGCCAGTGACGGATTTACACATTTGCCACCAGTAGGCTATTCAAATTTTGCCGCCCCTACCGACCTCTACTCTTCGATACCCTAGTTCACAATCATATTAATTTTTTTTTGTCAATAAAATTGTAACTTCATGATTAATGAAATCGTAAGTTTACGATTTATGCACTATCGTCCTAATTATACCAACTTTTTCCCGTAATTATTATGATCGTGAACTAGGGGATCGATGTGTCAGTTCCTAGATTATTTTTACAACCCAACGATTTAGTTAATATTGCACAAGAAATAATTTATAGGTATATTTCTGAGCCAATAAAGGCTCAATCTGTACTACTAATAACGCAGGGTAAGGTATGCCTTAAGGCTCCCGTATCCTATGTCGAAAACGCGTCGATACACCACACAATAATTATTGTTTAAATTGTGAAACTATAGCAACTATTCGATTGAATAGGTCCATACGCAACTACGTCCACAAAGAATTTCAATATTTATGCAAATTATACATGCAAATTTTAGTGTTAAAAAAAACTAAACTACAAATATAGAAATACTTTTTGGTCGCAGTGGCGTATGATTATTGTGTACTGTAATATGTTATAAAAATACATTAAATGCTACGTATAACGATAGGAGTTATCTTTTAGTGAACGTAACTAGAATACCATTCTGGGGCAGTTTTAGTGTCTTGGCTTTGCAACACTGTTCATCGCAGTTCAACGGTCAGTAGATAGATGGCGCTGTTTCAAATTGAAAATGTAAATACAACATGAATAATTTATTTAGATATGACCGACAGTACACTAAAAATCGTTTATACTGAAACCACGATGTAACACAAAAAATACCCCTTTGGATGTTTTGTGTTCGTGTTAAAAAATATAAATCGTAGCTGTCGTCGTATTTGCATTTGAAGGTCGTTTGAAGTTGTTTTTTTTTTAATGTAACCTGTAGGAATAATAGCATAAAAAGTCTGTTATTGTAATCAGCGCAAAATGTCACAAAAAATCTTTAACTTAGAATCAAACTAAATTCAGATAAACGACCTTCAAATGCAGTATCTACAGGTCTGGAAGAAGGAACTGTAAGATAGTTTCCGATCAAAATGTATTCAAAACAAAAACCTCGATAATTTAGTCACAAAGCCCCTCTCTTCGGAGCAAAGCTGATACTATATAGTTATACCGTCATTGTAAAGTACATGCTATATGACAGCTAAATAATCATAAGTTAAAACTTTTTATTAGCATTTCTCTTTTTTATTTTTGTCATTCTTTTTTGCTGCTGAATTGGACGTAAATAGTAAACAACGCACAATTTTTATTTATTTCTATATTTACGTACATATACCTTCCTTCCTCAAGGTGGCAGAGTTTATTACATTTAAATCGCACAAAGAATTATCTTTTCTAGATAAAAAGGTTTTACAGTAAGCATTATTTAAAACATAAATTCACCCTCAAGATTGCGTGGGAATGTATTGATAGGTAAGGTACATACACAATTTCAGTGGTTTTCATATTTTCTAAATAAATATAGTTGTTTAAGGTGCTCCATTTCCATATAAAACTTTACACTACCATCCAAGGACAACAGCACTGCATACTTAGTCTGAATATACGATGTCATTAGCAACTGGTTTAAATTTAGATCAGAGATGGTCCGAGTTAAATATCCTTAAGTACGATTAGACTGTAACTCAAATTATGTTGTATTACATAATGTAGTTACCTTAGCTCTCCGTAAAATGACTTGTCTAATCATAGCACCTTTAGAGCAGCAGCCCATTTCGAAATAACGCCATATAATGCAGATCGTATCATTCGTCGTTTTATCGTAAAAATTGAAATCACCGGTTGTTAGCACCAATATTCCTTACATTTGCTTTTCTCGTCTCTTCAGAATGGAACTTTATTAGGCAATAAGCGTTTTTATTTTGTCTCTTTGTTCAATTGACCTAAAGACAATCAATAACGTATACTCTAAATAGTTTTATAAGACAAAAATTGGCGCACGAGTTGAAACGGGTACGCCAATACGTCTTATAAAACTAGTAGTATATACTATTTTTTTACCTTTCGGCAGTAATTTTACATAAATTCTAAAAATTGCGATTGTCAGTTACAATCCAGAGTAGTTTTCGCTTCAACAGTTGGTTGTTCTGGTAAAATTCACAAATACCACAGACGTCAATATCATCAATCTTGGAAAACTAAAAGTTAGTAGTTACTAAAAGTTGGTGATCTATAGTGTTTTCATAAAGACACAGAATTGGTTTCTTTATGAGTTTATAACGAACGCAAAGTATAACAAAGATGCCGTACTTGCCAAAAAATAGCAATATATTGAAACCAAAAATTATAAGCAGAAAGGAATACTTATGCAAGAAGTTTGCCCAAAAACCCTGAGAAAATTTCAACAATGTTAAGCACGAGCATAGTAAAAATAAAATACATGACAAGATAATGTTTCAAAAGCGTTAAAAACTCACCTGGCAAACAGCTAGTATTTTTAAAAAGTATACTTTATAAATTGTCAAATAAAAAATAAAACAACAAATAAGAAATATTATATATTTACTTCGATTATACAAACTCCACTGACTCAAGATACAAACAGAGAAATGTCATATTTTTCATATTATGACAATGATATAATTTGTAGTGTAATAATAATAATAAGTACCTATGTAAGAGACAAACACAACCATACAACCGTCATACTAGGTTTGTCCCAACACAAAGAAAAAACCGTTGAGATATTGTGTTTTGTAATCGACAATTCAATGCACGCATTCCGCCAGCTTAAGCGCTTGAGCTCAGCTGACGGCAGCAACAACATGAACGCAATTGCTTAGTGAAAGCGCTAGAACTCAGCTTCAAGCTAAAAAATACCGCCGACACATCTGGTCCAATTTATTCCATAGTACCTGAACTGTAATTTCTCTGTGCGAGAACAGACCTACTATCATAAGGCACTTTAATCTTCAGAACATTTTATCTCTATAAGTGTACATTTTTCCCTTCATGATTTTCAGTTATTTGCTCTATCACACCTATATTTATAGAGATGATAGAGGACGCAAAATGTCACACCCTATATAAGGTTGGTATAAATAATCAGATGCTTTAAAATTTGTTTATTTATTCTTACAATATTTAATTTAAATGCTTTCTGTTTCGTCGTTTTCACATATGCCGTGTGTTAGCATATTATGGTGTAGAAGCTGGCAATTTTTTGCACTCGAATAATCACACAACGTGCATTGAAATTGTTTTTTTATGTGGTTTCTTGTAATATGCTGTCTAAGACGATTTCTCCTTGAACAAGCATAATCACACATAGCGCATTTAAATGGCTTATCTCCTGCATGCCGTCTCATATGTTGTGTCAGCTTATCATGATCTGTACCAGAGTAATCACATAACGTACATTCAAATGGTTTCTTTGTGTGCGTTCTCATATGCTCCTTAAGGCGAGTTCTCCGTCCACACGCATAATCACATAAGGTACATTTAAATTGTTTCTCTGCTGCATGTGCCTCCATATGATATGTAAGATATCCACGTTGTGAACAAGCATAATCACAGACGGTGCATTTAAATGGCTTTTCTCCTGTATGTCTTCTCATATGTAGCATCAGCTTATAACTATCTGTACCAGCATAATCACACACACTGCATTTAAACGGCTTCTCTGCTGCATGAGTGTGCATATGACATGTAAAAAGTGAACGTCTCGTACTAGAATAGTCACAAAATGTGCATTTAAATGGTTTTTCTCCTGAATGGTTTTTCATATGCTGTTTCAAATTACCACGTTCTGCAAAAGCATAATCACACACAGTGCATTTAAATGGTTTTTCTCCTGTATGCATTCTCATATGCACCGTAAGATAATATCTGCTTACTCCAGCATAGTCACATTCACTGCATTTAAATGGTTTCGCTCCTCCATGTATTTTCATATGACGTGTCAACTTACCACGTTCTGTATAAGCTTTATCACACAGAGTGCATTTAAATTGTTTATCTCCTGTATGAGTTCGCATGTGCCTTGTAAGAGAATATGCACTAACATAGTCTTTGATATGCTCTTCAAGTTGGCTTGATTGTACAGCGTTGTAGTCGCACTTGATTGGTTCTTCTGTCTTCAGATGTACGATTGGATGCCCAGTGTATGTGTCAGAAATAAAAGGTTCAGTAAACTCGATTTCTTCAGATTTTCCGCCAAATCTAGAAAATAATATAAATCTAATGAGCCAAAAATCGTACATGTAAGTAAGTATGTCAAGGGTCCAACACACACGTGACACATGTAGAGTCATAAATATAATAATTGAATGAAATAGTTCTGACAAACCCGTTCTGATTAAATTAACTATCAAGCATAAAATGTTCGTTTACACCAACATGTTGCTAGGAAGAACAGATTTTGCAAGAACAAGATATAATTCAATATGGACATGAACATGAACCTCCTCAACATGCTTAAGTCTTTTTAGTTACTATGGCCTCAACAAAAAGTACAGGCTATATATAAAACAGAAAAAAACCATAAACGAAAAAATAAAAACAATTGTGGCGGACTTCTTTACCTGGATTCAGTGATGTACTACGGAATATAAATTTAGTAAATAGGTAATAAAATACAGCGAAAAAGTGTCTTCCAGTTTAAGGATTTAACCATAAAGTAAAAAATGAAATATTTTGGTACGAAGCAGTTTGTAATGTGGAGTTTGTTCTCCAGTTTGTAATGAGCTGTGACAGCGGTAATATGGTTATTTTTGACATTTCTTCATCGCACAATTATCGTTTCTTTCACTTTTTTAGTGGAAAAGTTTTGTCAAAAATATACTGCGCACTTAGATACAAAAATCTATAATGTGTGTTGGGGTTGCACGGTATTTGAGAAAACCGACAGACATACAAGTAATATTAATTTTTTTCATTACAACGAATTGAATATTTATACATTCTAAAAAGTTGCACTGAATATTTCATCAATTTTTAACAATAAATAACGTCTTCACTTAAATAAACATCTATGACGTATGAATTTCCAAAGTTATCCAATTTTCTTAATGAAGAAAATAAAAATTCGTCAAAATATTTTATTGGCATCAATTTAAAATATTGAAATTTAGACTCGATCAAACAATATCTTTTTCCGTGACTATTCTTCAAACATTTTAAAAAATGGAAAATCTTTGAGCAAATTTATGTTGTAAATTTAAGATATTATCTAATAGAGTATAATATTTGTTTATTATTGATGTCAATACGCACTCTTTGACACCTTTTACCATTTAAACAGTCAATTTTGGTTGTCTACTTGTACGGTAAAATTTGAAAACGTTGATAAAGTTTCGGGGTAAAAGATATTGTCCAATAGAGTATATTTTAACTGTTTTTTACTGCCTGGATTTGGTAAGTTTTGTCATCCCAGGCGTTTTGATCCGACGATATTCATGAATCCTGGGATTACAAAATCTTTAATCCCGAAATCCTTGGATCAGTATATTGTCCACGGTTGGAAGCCCTAATACCTACATATACCACATCAAAAAAAACGTAAAAGTAGAGAAACATATTGAGCATCTGTAATCCAAAATGAATTTTGATGCAAACGACATTTGACATCCTTCTGTCCAAGTAATCCTTGCCGACCTACGCTCGCACTCCTAATAGTCCTGACCTAGACTGCGGCGTTACATACTTATTGCCAAAACTGCATTTGCCCTCTTCAAATTCAAGGCCCCCTGACATGACAATAAAAATCGAGAGATCTATCCAATTCCTTTTTGTGAATTTTTTTGAGTTTCTAAAATTACATCAAATTTGAAATTCTTGCACTACACAAAGTAAATGATGAGTAAATGATGAGTAAATTATGAAAGTAGCCAAGAAAGCAAACTACTTTGTCTATCTTGTTAAACATGCATTCAGTCAAAATGATAGCAAAACTGTACTAAAGTTACATCAGGCCAAAACTGGAGTATGCATTCACAGTGTGGAACCCGTATTATATTGGCGTATTATATCAAGGACCAGGGCCGCCGCGTATGGGTGTGCAGGTTGTGCACCGCACAAAGGCGCCTTGACCAGGGGGGCGCCATTTCGAATAACAAAGCAAAATGTTTACTCCGAAAAAGTGCAATTTACTGTAGGTTACCTTAATATTTCCATATTACAGAGTTGCACATCCTAGCTAACTGTAGGTTACTGAGCGTACAAGTTGGATGCTGATAAATTTAATTATGTATGTGGACCTATAGTTACACAAAATGTACTATTGATTCAACTCAGCAGGATTGTATGAAACTGAGAAAGAATACTGGCAGTCAGTGGTAGAACGATTAATTACATCATACAGTACCTCCTACCAAGACAATAATTAGCTTTCAGAGGTTCTTCTAAAAAGCTTTTTGCCAATGACAACGGTAACTTCTTAAAATTATAATATATATGAATTGTTCTAACTTGCACATTCACGTGACTGATATATTGGAATAAAACTATGGTTGTTTTGTGAATGTCGATTATATTAATTACAGGAGATCGATTTCGGTCTTTAAAAAAACATCTTCAGGCCAATAGTCATTTATTAAATTTTACTTATTAATTTTACCTAATGACTATTGGCCTGAAGATGGTTTTTTAAAGCCCGAAATCGATCGCTTGTAATTAATATACTCGACACTCACAAAACAACCATAGTTTTATTCCAACATATTCTTAAAATTAGTTGAAACTATATCCAAATTTGATTCGGTAATGGCAGAACACTTACGACGCATCTAGCTATCAACAAAAAGGACAGCACACTATTTAGGCGATCAAATTCAAATTGAAATTGTTCAAATTATTTCCAACGTAATACAACAGAAAATTATAGAAATGGAAAAATGTTCGAAATATTTGTTAATAATTTTAGATACTACTCCGGATGTAAGTCATAATGAAGAATAAACTATTACTGTTATTAGATTTGTATACCATATCAAAGATTAGAAATGCTGCTGAAATACGTGAAGATTTTTTGGGTTTTCAATCAATTGATGACAGTCACCACTGCTCAAGGGTTGTTCGAATTTATTACTAATCATTTCAAAATGAATCTCGATATTTCGAATTTACGAGGGCAAGCTTATGATAATGCTGCTAATATGCGTGGGAAGCATAATGTCCTCCAACAAAAAATACTTGAAATAAATTCAAGAGCTTTCTTTATACCGTATTCATTAAATTTAAGATTTGAAACTGTATTTTTTTTTTCAAATTTCATTTCAGTATCCGTTAAACTTTGGGCAATATTAAAAAAATATATAACAAGTTTGACGTTAAAACCGCTGGCTGCTACTAGATGGAAAAGTCGTGTTGAGGCAATCAGAACACACAAAAGAAATATATCAGTCCCTTAATGACATTTCACAAGATGATTCTAAAGATATAGGTGCAAGAGTACAAACATAATTGAAAACATAATTTCAAAGATATTTATATAAAAATTTTCATTATTAATTCACATTTGGTACGATGTATTCAATTTAGTTAACGTAGTAAGTAAAATGATGCAGAATCCGACATACACAAGCCTTGAATAATATTACAAACGAATTAAAAAGACGCAGAACTCATCAAAAATTTTGAAAATATTGTTACTTCAACAACAAATACAGCTCAACAATTAGACATGGATCCCATTTTTCCAGAGTTCCGAATACGGAAAAAGACGAAACTATTCCATTATGAGGCACCAGTTCAGCCTATAAATAACCCAAACAAAATTTTTAAAATAACTTTTTATTTTGCAATGCTGGACTGCACCATATCTTCCTTTCGAGAAAGGTTTCAACTATTACAGCAACATCATGAAAACTTTAAACTAATCCATAATCTGCAAACATTAAGAGAATCGAATGATGACGATTTATTAAAATATTGCAAAGATATGCAGTTAACGCTCAGTGATAGAGGCAATATGGAAGATCAAGATATTGACGGTAAGTCTTTATTCGAAGAAATTAAAAGCATAATATAATATGTTTGTTAAAAAGTGATATTTCTCCTGACGGATTACTAAATTACATATATGAAAACAATTTAGCTGAAACTTTTCCTAATTTTGTTATTGTTCTTCGAATGTGGCTAACTTTGCCCATTTCCGTTGCCTCTGGCGAAAGAAGTTTTTCCAAATTAAAAATAATTAAAAATTATTTACATTCCACAGTGAGCCATGAATGTCTGTCAAGCTTGGCATTAATATCAATAGAAAATGAGATCCTAGATTCAATAAATGTAACTAATTTAATTACAGATTTTGTATCAATGAAAGCAAGAAGAGTTACAATGTAATAGCTGCACTGTTAAACGTTGTTACAACAAATAATTTTAAATAAGAATAAATGTTTTTTTTGTAGATATATAACAAGTACAAGTCTTTTGTTATTTTTTATTTTACATTATATTCGTTTAATATTATACATAACTCTAAATAAATGGGCTACTCTAAAATATTTTATATTGTAAATTCTTCTAAAAGAATAATGTTGTTTTAATTTTCAATGTTTTACGGAATGGGGCGCCATATTTTAATTTGCACAAAGGCGCCTTCTACCCACGCAGCGGCGCTGTCAAGGACATCAAAATGTTGGAGAAAATTCAGAGGAGGGTAACTAAAATACCACCAGAGTTACAAAATCTACCATACACTGAAAGGTTAGCAAGATTCCACTTGACAGCACTGAAGGAAAGAAAGCACAGAGTAGACTTGATAGAAACTGGTAAGATAATCAGTGGGTACTATAACTATGCTATTGCGGGTATCTTCCAACTAAGTCACAATCAGCAACTTTGAGTGCAATCAAAAAAAATTAGATCAGGGAAAGGCTGCAAGACTGCAACGGAAAAATTTCCTCACTAATCGGATTGTTTATTGGTGGAATGCGTTATCCAAAAGCACGGTACGGCGCCTACCATAAACGTGTTTAAAAACCGATTAGACATAGAACTATAAAATAGTGCAGCCAGAATGATACATTACAGTGCGTAAACAGAGTGAAAGATGTGAAAGAGAGCGAAAAAAAGAAAAGAAAACCTATAAAGTTAGCAACAGCTTCATCGGTTATGCCGTCTGCCGTTTGAACGTTACAGGATTACAGGAATATGAAGCGCTAAATATATTAGGTGTCTAAAATGTTGAATATACAAAGTTTTATTAATACGTATGTGCTGACTCCTTGTCTGAACCTTTGGGCATCTGATCAACAGGTGTTTTAACTGCGGAGTGTTCACATCAGAACTTAAAAAAGTCAATATAAAGCCTATTTATAAAAAAGGAGATAGAACACAGATCACTAACTACAGACCCATAGCCTTAATGTCGATTGTTTCAAAGATGTTTGAAAAAGTTCTTCTTGTACGTATTTTGTCTTTTATTGATGAATTTGACATAGTTGCATCTTCACAGAACGCTTTTGTCAAAGGACGGTTAACCACCCGAGCAATATATTTAGCATTAAGCTTCATCGCTTAAATGGGGGCACAAATGTGGCTGGAACTTTTATGAACTGGTCAAAGGCGTTCGATGGTGTCGATTATGGAATGTTGTTGAACAAATTGCAGTTGATTGGCATTAGGGGTAAAATTCAAGACATCTTAGAGTCATACTTATCCGTTGGCAACGTGTGACTGCTCCTGAATGCAGATCTGCTGCCTTTTCTGATTGGATACTCATCATGAAAGGAGTGCCACAAGGTTCAATTTTGGGCCCCGTTCTTTACCTACTTTTTTGTCAATGACCTGCCTTTGCTTACGGAACACCTAATGTACGCGGATGATACATCGATTATTGTTACGGGTGCAAAGAGGCACGACCTTGCTCAACGTGTGGCCGATGCCGTAGCTATTTGCGAAGAGTGGTTCCAGAATCACAATCTACAACAATGTCGAGAAAACCAACATTATTAAATTCAACATCAGCAGCGAGGCGCCGATGAATTTTAATCTGAAGGGCAAAGAAGTCATTTCTGCAGAGATGTCAAGTTTTCTCGGCGTGACGGTTGATCCTTGCCTACAATGGAAAGAGCACATCGACAGACTGGCTAAAAATGTAACTCGTTACGTTTATCTAATACGAAAAATTTCCACCACAGTGAATGAAGAAGCGGCACTGTCGGCCTATCATGCACTTCTATTATCACGGATGTCTTACGGTAATGTCTTCTGGGGAAATACAGTCGGCGAGGATAGGATAATCAAGTTGCAGAAATCATGTGTGAGAAGTATTTACTAGGGATGTTACGGAGGTGAAATTTCGGTGACGGAGGCGAAGGCGGAGGTCATGTGTCGACTTTCCCGGAGGCGGAGGCGGAGGCGGAGGTTATGAAAATTATATATAAATAAAAAATATTTGAAAATAAAATACAAACTCATAATAAAAAAATAGACATAGGCGAAATGGTCTCCAAACTAAACCTGCAACTGCAAAATGCATCCGAAAATAACAAAAATCTTTACCGACAGCCAATCAGGTGTCAAACGAAAGCGGCATGTTGGCAATGCTTTAACATTTTGTCGGCGTATGGCTGGCGGCGCCGGCGGCACCGTAGCAATTGATGTACGGGCACACGTCGCGCTGTAGTGAGCGGCGTGTATTCATGCCTTCGCCTCCGCTATACCTCCGTCAACGAAAATGCGAAGGCGGAGGCGGAGCCGGAGGTTGAAAAACACACGAAAGTTCCGTCTTTACGGAGGCGGAGGCGGACCTCCGTTACATCCCTAGTATTTACCAACTAAACCATAGGGACTCCTGCAGAGAAATTTCCAGGTCCAAGGGCTTGCTAACACTCCCTTCGTTGTTCATTAAGGAGTGTTGCTGCTTTGTAAAAAAGTACTATAAAAGGAGCTGTTTCAGATTCACCACATGAATCATGTATACCCTACAAGAACAACTCGTATGCCATTTTTAAAAATTCCGCAATCCACCTCAGGAAGAATTCACCGAAGTTTTGTAGTGCAATTACTAAAACTATCCAACCACCTGCCAACTGCGATTCGACAACAGCCATACAACTTTCACATATGCTGTCGGAGAGGGTATTCTACTCGGTCCAAGAGTTTATCATTTATACATTTGAATGATTATTTTGTTTTCTTTTGACGATAAATATGGTTGTACGGCTTATGAGTTTAATAAATATTATTATTATTATTACACAATTTTTTTAAAACTTAGACGTGAGACGCTAATTCAGATATTTATTTGTTAGTGTTTATACTTCTGTTATAAAAATTATAGCAAAATTATTCTTGTTGAATAGTTGCTTAAAGTACTTCGTACTTTCCAATATTGATCCCAGGAATGATTTTGTATAAGACATTATTTCATCGCGTCGCACTTTCCCAGAACGTAACCCCGATGCAGAGCGAGACCCTAGTTTATGTACTTTCGGGCACGTGTTTATTATTACTGTAGTCAAGCTCATTTGTGGGTGTGCAGGGCACAATCGAGAACATACTTACATCAATTCAGGTATTTCACACTTAATATTGTGTTCGTCAAGCAGGTCCTGGCTCGGAAATATTTCCACATCTGTGATCTCCACACGATCGACTTGGTTCTGACACACCTGCGTACAATCAACATATTCAAAGGGACCTAGACAAGAAAAGCAATCTGTAAGTTTAAATATAAAACCGGAAGCGATAAAAGAAAGAACTAACACGTGTCTGCACCCAACGGATCTGTGGGATTCTCGCCTTTCTTGCAAATTTTAATATGATTTGTCAAATGGCTCTCTTCACTAAATTCCAATCCACATAAACCGCAAACAAGGTTTTTCATAGGGGGCGAACAAGCAACTGACAGCTCAGATTCTGTATTCATCTAAAGATCAAAACAGCTGTTACAAAAATATCAAGTCAATCTTACTTTAAAAGAAAATGTAATGTACAGTACTAAACAACATACCGTTTTTTCCATGGTATTGCCGCGTTTTTGAGAATTTACTGATCTGCTTAAACGTCTTTCTAATAACAATGTTGGAAATGCATCTCGTTTCAAATGAACATTACCAGGGCACATGGCCGGAATTAAACGATCTTGTTCGAAGTGTTTTCCGCACACTCTTGTGTTTTTGGAAATATCATCTTCCGATAAGTTGAAAGCATTTAACCATACCTTCCTCCTTGCTGAGCTTTTCGGAAATCTATTAATATACAACAAATTAGTTGCTATTGATTGTCATTTTAAAATGATAACACATACAAATGGGTCGATATTTTTTCTCGCTTACTACAAATAAAGCAAAAGGAATACTGGGTGGGCATTTTTCGAAATAGCTCTAAAACACTGATTTTAAAACACTTCGTTGACAAACACAACAGAATAAATGGCGGTTCACAAGCAAATTCTATTCATTCAACGCGTGCAGATAGCGTGTAGTAGCGCATGCGCGCCATATGCGCGCTGTTTACCAGTGTAGCTACATGAGCAAAATTTAAATCCCTAAAGGTTAACACTAACATTTTCTATTTATTTTCCTAAAATTCCCATTATTCTAGAATTTCACAAAAATAAAATGAGTTTAAACACAATAATACATTTATTTAAACTTTTACAGACAATGGATTGATTAACTATCTTATGTGGCGAAAATGTGGTAGCGCTGTTGCCGCTGTCCACCGACTTGCAATCACCTTCAGGTTTGTTGTTATAGTCATTATCCTATTCATTTTGGTCTTCGGAAGCTCCTTGTGGTCAGTTCTATGGGTCAGTTGAAGAGTTGTTGGTAAATATCAGACGTCGTATAGTCATAGAGCAAATCGAATATTAAGGTACGAAAATGCTTGGATGTCGTTTTAGCCTAGAAATTTTAATTGCACCTTGTTATGTTTAGTTGTTTGTTGAATTACTACAGTTCAGTTCAGCTACACATATGTATATGCGACAAAGAGAATTTTAGGTATACACTCATACCTCGCTACATGACTTCTCTTTTTATAGTTTTTTGGAATTAAGACCAGACCTTATTTTGTCGGTATACAACTTTAAAATTCTCACGGAAACGGCATTATGGAACAAATTTAACATCAAGGATGCTGTAGATATAATATGTGAATATGTAGTTGTTATAGGGCATTTTTAATTTACGGCCTACTTTCCAATCTCTAAAGTCCGGACCACACTAGTGCCTAACATATAATTCCTAATGACTAATGAGTAATGTCCAACTTAATGCGTTAAAATTGAGTGTGACCACAAATTAACGCATTAACTGGCCAATCAGAAATGCGTAAAAAGATGATGCATTAGTTAACGCATAAAGGCGTTTCACGTTAAGCGTTAGTGTAGCCCGGGCATAACATTAATCATAAGAAGTATGAAACATGCACCAAGTGTCAAGTTGATAAATAAAAACAAGCCAGAATTACGTGAAAAATTAGCTGGAGAACTTATTTGTGGCGCGTATAGTACTGCCATAATAAACAAATAAACAAAAACTGTTCAATTGCACTGTATTGTTTTTAGTTTTCAATCAAAGTTATAGTAAACAAATACTGTTTCTTCTGTTTATATTAATCTAAGTGCTAAATCTTGGGGCCCGTCGCACAGCGGTATTTGGCTCAAAAAGCTGACAAAAATTATTTTTTTAAGAAGAATGCCTTTAGACGTGTTGTTTTTAATAATTTAAATATATACTTCATACTTCTACCGATGTCCTTACTAAGTATGTATTTGAAGGTTAATAACTTAATAAAAAAGTAGTATAAAAATTATCTTCAGCTGGGCAGAAGTTAAAATACCACCACCGTAAAATATTAAAAAAACATAAATAAGTGAACCGATTTTGCCCATTCACAAACTTGTTCTTACTTTTTAAGAGATAAGCTTGTATACCAAATTTTAAATCAATTACTTCAAAATTACGGCAGTTATAATGTACACAAACTATTCTTCATTGTAGTAAATTAATTACAACTACCACATTTGTAATCAATTTTTACCTATCTACCACATATCTTGTTTAAAGACGACTGAGTCGAATTAAAAATTAAACCATAAATGTTGTTTCTGAGTTAGCGAATAAATATTTTTGGATTTTTTACATTTCTAAAAAATACTTTAAGATTTATTTTTAAAACTTTACATTTTGAAATTTAGACCTTTCCCAAATTGTAGGACCATTATTTAGGAAAAGTGTAATAATTATACACCACACCACCTGGTTTTACACTAAATTAGTTTTCTATCATGAGAAGTGTCAAGTGACAATTTTGCCTAATCAATTAACATATTGTACCCCTAACACTTTCAATGCTCTTGACGAATATATTCGTCAAATGGTGCGGTCAAGTTCTTTCGCATTTCATGTAAAATTAAGTTAAGAATGATCATACGTAAATATAGTAGTAAATAGTAAAAAACTACCACAGCAGCAAAAGGGTTAACATTCCCATCAACAAATATCATTGTTAATAAAAACAGGACAAGAAACAAATCAAACTAGAATACTATCGAATAATTAACTAATTTGTATTTGATATTTTTATAACTGCTGCAGGGTGATGCATATTACAATGTTTAGAAACTGTTTTGTTCTTCAGATGCATGAGGGAACTGATCTGTCCGTAATGAAGACATATAGGTGCAGTTTAGGTGGGTTTAAGATCAACGAAGAGGAGATTTTGATAAAACACTTTAAGCATTGCAAGGATGTGGAGAACCCGGCAGGCAGCTGGGATGCAGACGCAAGTAAGCACTTGTTCTTACCGCTATTCAAGTTCCATATTTCAACTTGCACATTTCTGCTTTCGTCTAGGCACCCTCAAATCTGAAGATTGCAATGGGGAGGTCCAGAGCCAGTTTATTCTTGACCAGCACCGGATAAAATGTGAACCGATTGAACCGGAGTAAGCATACACTATCTAATACAGTAAAACTTCTCTAACTTGAATTATTCCATAACTCGAATATTTTTTTGCGAACAAATGGTTAAACAATTTTTATACAGACTTTTTTCTCTGTAAGTCGAATGTCTATTTCCTAAGCACAAGCGACGATTACGCCATACAGAATATTTGAGATGTAGAAGAAAAAATCGATGCATCAAATAAACTATAAAATGGAAGACTACAAAGAATTAATAGAATTAATGATATTTTTTCTTAGTGGGAGTTTTTTAAATGTCTGGTGCATTTCACCAATGCACAGTGGATGGCTAAAGCGTTAATTTTATCCACACATATTTCTTGGTTCGAATGGAGTTCACATGTATCATAGATATAGTAACTTTTAGTATTAGAAGTACATTTATCTTTATAGGTTAATAATATGGTAACATACAGGCGGTATGTAAATTTTAAATAAATCAAAAATTACAGCCACAACCTGGATTTGAACCAGGGAATAATAATAATATTACTTTGCCAATATGTCGTTAAACATTTTCAGTTACATTTTATCTTTATTATAAATATATGCACAGTGATTCATAACTCGAAGCAACAAAATAAGTACCACACATTTTTTACAAATGGTCCATTATTTCCTAGTTTTTTACTTTAAAAATGTTCTGCCGTTGGTAAATTAATAAACAGGGAAATATAGATGTGAAGAAAAGTTATTTATGAAACTATTTAATAATTATTATTAGAAAAAAATTCACTGCTTACTACAACTTCTTACTGTTTAACCATAAATGATCAAACTCTGATGTGCGTTATCTCGAAAATTAAGGCTGACCGGTTGGATAATAAGTTATCTGATATTTTCCTATTGCGTCAAATTATAATGCCTCTGTATATTGAAACGAAGATTCGCACCCCAGTTAAATTTGATCAAAAACATTACCGAATATGAAAGAATAAATGAATATAAAAACAACGTTGCGAAGTCAAAAACAATTTGTGGTATTTGTCGTTAGAAAATGCGGCCCTATATTTTTTCGGTACGGACATTTCTCATAACAACGAACGATGGTGAAATTGCTCAAAAATATAACTAACCGCAAAAAAATTAAAAATAATTAACAAATATACAAAATATTCTAAATCTTCACATTCAAGATATACAGGGTCCTGCAACTCAGCTCCCGTCTTCTGTAGCTCAGTTACTGATTAAGCTAAGAGTTTGACATTTTGCAGGCTTACCCCGTACTTCAAGGTACACTTCAAGAAATTATTTTTGATTATACAGGGCTGTCCCAAAAATGTGCAATGCCATAGTAATGTATTTTTTAAATTGCATGCTATATATTTTTTTACTCATTTGGAAGCCTTTTATGGTTGCCTAATAACCATCTAAATGTTATTGAAATCAGTTTGAGTGACTACAGCACAAAAGAAAATAAAAACAAACAAAAATTGATTTTGCATCGTTTGCTTTATAAATCAATAAATCCCACAAAATGTAACTCTATGAATAAAATTTTGCAACGTGCTTATTAAGTTAGTTCTAGTAGTCTCGTTAACCAAGTGTCATTGATCCAAATTGAACAAGTGACCAAAATCTAGTGTCAAATTGGTCAAACTTCAAACCGTGTTATTGTTCTTATTTTAAATTGGAACCATACATTTTTGTATGTGAAACGTTGCAGAATTAAAAAATAAACATTGTTTCTAAATACAACCCCATCACAATTCCCAATATTTTAAAAGTTGTTCGCTAAAACTATTAAAAAAATTAGATTTTGGCAAAATAAGAACAATAGCACGCTTTGAAGTTCGACAAGTTTGACACTAGATTTTGGTCACCCTGTATATTTTGGATCAATGGCACATGGTTAACGAGACTACTAGCTCTAACTTAATATGCACGTCGCAAAATATTATTAACGAGGTGCAATGTGTGGTTTTTATTGATTTTTAAAGCCAACGATGAAAAATCAATTTTTTTTTGCGCTGCAG